>JABJVO010000015.1:7065746-7081422 GCA_026770805.1 Boulengeromyrus knoepffleri | reverse complement strand
TACGGCTTTGCACGCGTCCATTTTTTTGCTCGTACCGTTTATGGAATGACGCAGGTATTGGATCTGTCGCCATAACAATGGATAATACTCAAACTTAAACTGTTATCACAAAATCAAAAATAATAATAAAAAAAGCTACAATTCTCCCTGTTTTATCTCTGTGTTTGTCCAAACAATGATAAATTTGACAACCATACGAAGCCTAATGAAAGTTTGAAAAATGTAATAAATTACGGTTTATTTTTGCAATGCTGCAGCTGCAGATGGACCGATTCCCAGAGTCTCCTAGTGCTCCGACACGTACTGACAGTAGCCTCATTTCGACGGGGCCATGTACAAAGTGTGATGAGACAATGTTTCTCTGTTGTCCTGGTGCAATATATAGTAACGTAGTAACACTGAACATCACAAGGTGCAAGGTGCAATCTGGCAGTAAGAAAAATATGAATAAACGGATAAATAGACAGTGCAGAGATAAAAGGTAATGTAAACTTTCATATGTTTGGGTATTAAGCAGAGTGAAATTGCTGAATACCAGACAGTTAGCAGCATTTACACCAACATACAGCGGCATGCGACACAACAAAGTGCAGGAACAGATTCAATACTATATCGTACAATAAATAGACAGGACAATAAATCTAAACAGGGCTAAGCATCTTAAATGACTTCAATCTGAGAAAACGAAATACTACGTAACCACTAAGATTGGATGATTTTTAGGTATTCTAATGATGGGCATTTAGGGAAGGTGTCATGGGAATGGACTGGCACAAATGTGACACTTTTTTACCATAATGTTAGGGAAAACCAGTAAAACAAGGTAATTATAGAGCTCAGCTAATTTAATTTCATCCTTCAATATACCCATCTTTCCTGAAGGGAAGCTTAAAATGACTGATCTGTTACCCAGGAAACAAATGATATGTGATCTGTTACCCGGGAAACAAATGATATGTGATCTGTCACCCAGGAAACAAATGATACATGATCTGCACAAAGTCAGGTAAAATCCCGCATGTCTGATTACAACCAAACGCTGCTATGGTTAATTGACTTAAGCTTTCTGTACAGTACTGAGAGGTAAACGGTTACCAGCTCACGCGACATTTAGACTAAAGTTGAGTGTCTGACCAGCAGTCAGTAGCAATGACGACTTTAACAGACATCAATGGATGGAATTGCGACAGCACCATCGTCATCGTCACCCACAGCAAAGCTAAGTGCTAACACTTCCATCCAGCTACACAGCTGGGTGCTTTTTCAAGCAAGTATAACTACAACTGTTTTTTTTCCAACGTGCAGCTGTACCTCACTGCTTTAAGTAATATTACTCTGCCCTGTCCAGAGCTCCAAGGGCACTCAGATAGAATTACAAAATTATTTATGAAATACAGCACACGTTGCTATGCAACAGCTGTCAGTTTTCACTGCCCGTCTGTGAATCTTGCATGACCAGTTTCATGCTCACGGGTCAATTAGGTACAAACTTATATGCTAACTTGTTTTGTCATTGGCTAATGAATGCAGAGTGGATAAGTCCATTAAGACATTTGATTTAAAATAGCTGGGTATTGAAAGAGGAGGATCTCTCAGCTTGTCTGGCATCATCCTGTCTATAAGGGCACCTGAGTGAAGAAAATCTCAGAATGAACTGCATGATTCAGTGAGTAATTGCCATCAGAACTGAATATTATACTTTCACAGGATCACTAAATGTAGCCACGTATCATTTCTGTAAATCGCTCATTCCAGGCCTCGTGGGCACTGCCGCGAAATTTGCTCATGACACGGAAAACTTAGTGATAATCAGAAGGGGCCCTGCAGCTCTTGCACATGCGGTGATCGTCGAATTAAATTAGCAAACGTGGTGGAAAAACTTATTTCCCAAATTATAATAAAACTGATGTATGCATCTGCATTAGTAATATACTCCAGCGAGATTTATGCAAAGAAGTTACAACCGCATTAATCTTTTACGCCCAAATGTATTTACCTAATACCCAGAAAGGGTGCAAGCTGGGTGATTTACAGCATCGGTCAGTTTGCCCCACAACATTCCTCTGTGTCATTGTCTCCCCTATGGCGCTTAATTAACCTTCAGGTGTGAGGGAACCCCCCCCCCCCACACACACACACACACACACCCTTTGTTACTATGACTTTTTTAAGATTTGGAAGGTTGGGTTAAAAACCTGGCAAGGAAATTATGGTGGTGTTAGGTTTCTCTCACACGTTTTTTTTTTTTTTTGTCGCTGGGAGCAAGTGGGTGGTGTTGGTGTTCGAGGTGGAGAGTGTCGCTTAAAGGGAGGCCAGAGCTACGTGTCTTGGTGAGAATAAGGCGGTGGCAGCTAAATTCTGCCCAGGTTCTGCCTTTGTGCTGCTATCGCTATTGACTCGATTCAATTGAGGTTTTGTTTCGAACGCCTTTATTTGGCACAAGTTATTTTAAAGCAGCGGGCTGACGGGGAAAGAACACGCTTTAATTAAGTTGCTCGAAAAGCGTTCCTATTTTTAAAATGGTCTGTCAACTTCGCAGCCAAAAGATTTATCAGAAAAGTGAGCGATTAGCTACCGTTTAATTGAAACAATCTGATTTTTTTCATTAATTATGAATTTCCAAAAATGGCCATGATGTTTTTCTTTTTTTCCTGTTTTAGTGGAGGATTTTCACTCCAGGTCATATAAAACCTTTGACCTTGCAGGAAGGGGGCTAACAAGAACTGCAGCCGTTACTCTGCGGTTGCAGAATCAGCCCCTGAAAACGATCCTCCATTATCCCACTGCTCAATGTCAGGTCTCCAGATATTGAGACACAATTTCGAGGCTCTCCTTTCTGACAGATTTGTGACTGGAGATGATGTAGAAGACGTCTGCACTCTGAAACGCAAAAAAAAAAACAAGCGTGAAACTATTTTCATTTTCAATGGTCTTTCAATGAAATTCATCGTTATTTTCATTATCGTATACAGAGGTTGCTGTTCCAACATACGATTAAGCATTTTACAAATTAAGTAAATTCTTCAGAAATGAATAGAAATGGCTAAATAAGAAAAAAAGACTACAACGTATTTTAAGTAATAAGGAATGTTTTTAGAGTAAACGCATTGTAAAAATACGTTCCCATTTTCTTGGTTAAGATGACATCAGTCGGAAACATCTAGTCTTGAAAAAGTATGAAAATAAAACAATAAAAAAAATATTATGATGACAAATAATGTAAGTCACCCACGGACAACACGTGTTGACATGGAATATCACAGTCTAAGTGACAGGTTAGGGGAAGGAAGCTTTGACTATCTTACCCTGTGGAAGGAGCTCTTCTCTCGCGGTAATGGTAAGAGTGAGAACATACCACAGGAACAACTCCCTTCCACACATAAAACCCCGACTTATTGTCTCTGAGGAAGCTTTTTTTAAAGTTTTGCATTATATAAATCAGATTTACAGGCCTGTGATTGCCCTGTGTCTGTAGAAGCACATTCTGTTTACTATTCTTGCGCTTCCATTCGTTGACATCTTTAATTTATTTCTGCGCTACATGCAGTTATTGGTCCTGTCACTGGTTTTAATGGCCACCCCCTCCCCCCTTTCAGTCGTACCCCCGCCCTTGCACACTTGTTTGATTTTTGCCTTTTCTCCCCCCCCCCCTTCCCACCCCACCCCGTTTCTCTCTTGAGCTCGCCTTTCATTTATTTGTAAGCTCTCCATAAACAAACCTCACAGCAAGAGGCTAGACCATAAAAAGGACTGTTTCTAAGATTTTTATATCCATTTACTGTTCGTGTTCGCTGCCTTTACGACTGAGCTGGCTCCAGTGTCACGTAATGCCGTGTCGGGAGCCGGGGTCCTGGAGTCCGGCCCGTCTCCTCGGAAGTTGTTTATCGTCTCGTAACCCCGGGGCCTTCCTTTCAACTGCCGCGCAGAATTGCGCTTAGAGGGGACCGGCTCCGAACATTAATGCGGGCTCCAACGGTAATGAGCAGCCTGTGCCGGACTATTTTCATTTTTATAAATTCGTGTAAAGCCGTGTTATGGAGAAAGAAACAAGTCAGGAAGTTTTCAGAAGTCAGAGAGGGAGACAATTACAAGGCGAGCTGTTCATAAATGTGCCGGAGCGCTGGGGACGCTTTAAGGCCTACCATGTCTGCGGAAAAGGACATGCATATGTTTCTTATCCCATTAGGCGTAGCAGAGGCCTGAAATATAACGCCAAAGTAGACATTATATATCGGTCCAGGAAAGGTACACATATTTACATGCTTTATTGTCTGTGATGGGGCCTTTAGCAATGAGAATTGTATTGCTGGCATTGTGATCTTGACATGTTTTGGAGTACGTTTCACCCCCCAGGGGTTGCTACAGGAAGGCGGATGAAGGTTTAAGGTGGTTCAGCTGCTTCGAACCGCAATTTAAAAGCTTCGCGGGTCACTAGGATCAGGAACAGGACAGGGAAGAGGGAACATCCGTCTTGAACATCCCCTGCTGAGAAGATTTCCAGCAGAGGAGCAACTAACTGTAAACGATGGCTCAGAAATATACTGGATTTATTCGCGTTAGTATTTACGTTCAGCTGTCCCGTTGCGTGTGATGTGGGGAAAACCCTGTGTTATTGCCCAAATGTAAAGGTTTTCTGGTATGCAGAAATGAGCAACGCTCCCTTAGTCTGCTTGAAGTCATTTCCAGGACTCAGTGGGCCGCCAGCTTGCCCAGAGTCAGAGGAACATTTGAACAGGAGAAAGAGCCAATTAAAGCACTGAAATAGGCAGACAGACACACAGATAGATAGACTGGCAGAAGCTGTTTTATTCTTAAAGGAAATTCCAGTACAAGCCTCATTTGTTTATAGTGAATATGGGATGAAAATGGTAAGTCTCAAATTTCACATCTACGTATTTCTTACTATGTTTCAGATTTATTACAGTTTAAAGTGATAATAAGACATATAAAGCGATTGATAACTTGGATAAAAGGTAAATGACACTCTTCCTCATGATACCCAGGTTACTATGAGATATTTGAGTAACCTCTGGGATACGACTGACTAAAATGCTGTCAGGAGGAGTTAATTAATGGGGCAAATTGTGGCTCAAGTCCTTTAATACCTTCATCAGTTCAGCTTCAACATCAAAAGCAGTGTCTGCCTCCATTCATTCCCTGTCACCTTAAAACAAGGAGGATTTGTGACCTGGAGGGGGGGGGTGCATTTTAGCTGCCAACGTGAGCACCTTTCACCTTTCCCATGGTTGTTATTTCAGTAATGCCCTTTTAACCCCAACCCCCCAAATACATACATGCATGCATCCACACACTCACATCAACAGTAGGACACACAGTCCAGCACGGCTCATCGAAGATCCTTTGATAGCTTGACCTGTTTAACCAGCAGCATTATAGCAAACTCTCCAAAGGAGCAAGTTTTGACCAGATGCTCACCTCAACCTTAATGCATCTGTATGAAATCCCTGGGGCAACTACTATGAGGTCCTGGATGAGGGTTCCAGCTACGGAGGTCTTTGTGGTGTGAGAACACCAGAGATATGGCGAGGCAGCGACACCCAAGTGTTATGCTGCGTTCCATTTGAACTGCGAAGTCGGAATTTCCAAGTCCCTAGTCGAAAATTTCAACTGGAGCACTCCCCGAAGTCAGAATTCCGACTCGGAAAATCAGAGGAACCTCGGCAACCCCTACTTCAGAATTCAAGATGGCTGCATCAACACAAGTTAAAGCTGTAATTTCATACTGTTTATTAGCATTCATGTCTTATTTGTGTCTCGTTAAATTGGACATACGCACAGTGCTGTCCAACCGCTCTCTGTGGACATGTTGCTACGGTGTTTATATGCGCGAAATACCACATAATGCATTATTATTGTATTGCTGACAATGGCTAACAATGAACTTAGCTAGAACTGGTATTGCTAAATGGCTTTCCGACTTGGTGTACTGGAACATGGTTAACTCGGGTGTGATGTCATTCCCTGTCCCAATTTCCGACCTCCAAGGTAAATGGAATGCAGCATTATTTGTGCAAAAGTTTTAAACGGTATCTTGCTACGACATCTCTCTCGGGCCCACGTTTATGCTGCTGGCCCTGTGAAGTTTGTGAGAGGATTTGTGCACGGATCCCGAATGCCGTTTCGAGTTTAAACACAGTCAAAATGAATGAGAACAGTCAACTCACTGACATGCCCTCTGTGTAGCAATGGTGCTGTGATCTTTCGACTAGAACGACGCCTAAACACACAGACATATTTTTCCGAAACAGGTCACACGAGGGGCCCTTCTGCAGTACCCTTCAAAATTCCTTACCCAGAAATTCTCCCTTATAAATATTAATCTTAGACATTTCAGTTTGCCTTAAAAAAAGTACCAGCTTTGCAAATAAATAATGGCAAGTTGCATATATTTTAAAGGCGCTGCTTTCATTTACCGAGAACCCTGCATGCAATAGGTCGCCCTACATTGACAAAAACACACATGCTAATCACATTCGCTGCATGTTCTGCAGCTTCTCTACCAGCTTTGTAGATGCAGGGTTCCGTTACCTGCCAAATGAGTGTAATGGATTTTTAGAACAGCTCTTTTAAAGGCTTCAATCTCCAACACTGCAGCCCACCTTAAATCCATGAACGCTGGCTTCTAACCACCTTAAACCTCCCTGCCGGCTCAGTAATATTTAACTGCTGGGTAATACTGCTGAAAAAACACGATAAGGGGTTGTTCATTAAAAGCTTCAAATTGATTATTTCCTTCCTGCCGTTTACTCGTTACACCGGTTTTCAGGTTTACTTCCGAACCCCCGGTACTCAGTGACCTTATCTCGTATGTAACCTGATTGCGACACACCCGCCCTCCAGCCGCACACACACACACACACTCTAAAAGCTTGTTGATTTTCTGAAATATAATGTAACTGACAGCCTGCTGGCCTAAGAGAATACTGATTTAATATAAAAGCAGAACAGCAGAAGTACTACTTTGCCATATTAAAAGCAATTAATTTCCCGGACTCTGTAACTTTTATCTACTGCAGAAAAAGGCTCAAAATAATACAAGTGAGAGGAATTTGTATAAATCCTTAATGTGACTGTTTTCAAAGGAGTGTAGAGGTGTCCTGTTGTCTCCTCTCAGTGACCGTGGCCATGGAAGATGAATGGACTGATGCTTTCATAGATATCAACAGGTACTTTGATGCAGATCTCTCAACTGCAAGGTGCATCTCCTCCGAAGATAACATTAACCGCTCACATGTCAGTAGTTATTTTAATTTATTATTATTATCATTATGATTGTTATTATTATTATCATTATGCTGAACACATTATGAAGGTGCACTGAATGCTCTATAAATGCATTATAAAGGCAGTTTGAAGGTACAGTTAATGTAAAGCATTAATCAATGTTCTGTTTTTCAGGATATCCGATTTGTGTACTTTTTACTTGTTTGCACTATGAGGACTGTCTTTGCACTTTGTCTGTTTGCCACTATCTGTATACCCACTGCATTCTCACTGCTGTATGCACCAGAATTTCTCCCGGAATCAGTAAAGAAGATCTTACTCTTATTAGCAGGATACTGAAGAATAACGGGGAATAAGATGGCATTTTAGAACTTGTCTTCCCTTAGGGATAGTTAAAAAAACATATTTTTTTGAAAAAAAACCTTGGTCTGGATTTTTACTTTTTGGACCTGAACTTTCCACTTCTGCATATATGGATGCACAATAGAGCTGGGGGTGGGGGGGCACATTGGTCTGTCATTAAACCACTGCCACTGCCTTTGAGCTCTTTATGAAAGACAGGTCTCCCATCTCAGCACTCATGACCAGGGAGTCTGACACAAGGCTGAGGTTCTCCCCAGATGGGACACCAGTCCACCCCAGGGCACAAACACACAGACACATACTACAGGAGATAGTACGGTTAGATTAACTGCATGTCTTTGGACTGCAAGGGTAAACCAGTGCAATGCAGGGAGGACATGCAGACTCCAAACACAGAGCGGAGGCAGGATTCGAACCCGCAACCCTGGGAGTATGAGGCCCCAGCACTGCAGCATATGCAAACTATCGCCATCACGAAATTGAAAAGCTGAGCAAAATAACTACAAAATGTTTTTACATCAAGGGATAAAGAATCTAAAATTGTAAGTGTATTATTATTGTAATCAGGTATGACACATCACTGCACGGTTTTAAATTAGAACAAGAGAATGTGGTTTCTTTTAATTTTGCCAAAGGAAGTAGGATATTAACGGTAAAAGATATCGGAAGTGTAGTTTTCGCTGATTTCTTATACATAATTCACAATAAAAAAAAAGTGAATGCAGGCTCATTTTGTGTAATAGTCTAATGTACTATAATATATATATATATATATATACACACACACTACCGAACAACTGGAATAGAATTATCTGCCATGGTAACCCAAACGGTGCCAGTGAACATGAGCTGTGAGGATTATGAAAAACTGGAGACTCAATGACACCCCGCCTAGATAAAGCTGATGTCACGGCTTCTCCGTTAAAGGGACTGCCAGTGGGTCATGTTAAAATTCTGCTCTGGTCTCAATGAGCCGTGCAAAGCAGGCCCACTACAGAGGATCGCCGCTCCCTTCCCGAAACCAGGCCGGGCCACAGGCTCCACTGCGCTGTCATTAGCTTTTTTTTTTTTGTTTAATTCTGAGAATTCCCGAGAATGAATGAACACGGAAGCGTGAAACGGGACCCGCCATCGTTGCGATCCGTCGTACGCCCGGTGATCGTCCTCCCGTTGAACGCTACACGGACACGCAGCCTGCGTACCGATTTGCATGGGGAGCGCTGCGCGAGTCCCTGGCCCTTTAACGTAAACCACAGGACGGTAGCTCTGCAGCGAGCAGGACTTGGTAATGAGTAACCAATTGTTTGTGTGAGAGCACTCTTGGCAGTTAATGCACACATTTAGCAAATCATTGACAGACTTGTTACGCAAGCTACCATTGGTAGCTAATGTGGCCTGAATGTCAGCATGTCAGCTTCACTCTGCTGGAGTTTTTGCCTGAAAGGAGGCCTTAAGTGCTGCTCCGGAACTAATGGACAATTTAATAAAACTTCCCTGCAATTTTAACATAAGTCTCGTATTGCTGTGGCCATTTTTTTTAGCACATCTATTCCACTTGTAACACTAGATGGTTTTCTTGCAGGTTGGTGATATTAAAAACATCCATATCCTCATACAATGATATTTATATATTTTTTTAAAGTCTGCTATTAAAATCACGACGATGTCCCTCTCATCTGCGTTCTTTGTACAGGGTTACCCATATATGCGTGTGTGTGTGTGTGTGTGTGTGTGTGTGTGTCTGTATGCCATCACAGCCACATTTCTAGGTGATATATATAATTCCTTACTTCACCTGAGCAACTCTCCAAATCATGAAACTTCATAATCTGGAACTTTTATATTTTACCTTTTTTTAAGTCAACTTAAAATATTTTTTTTCCTGTATGGATGGATGTATGGATCTACTGTGCTTAAAAGTGGAAAAACAGAAGTATGCACACACAATACACACACACACACAGTCCTTAATAGTCCTATTGTCCTTAATTGGCTAATATGATGCAACTGAATGATCCTGCAGGACATTTGTGGCGTGTTGGTTCAGTTAAAACACCCTGCTGGACAAAAAAATCCAATCAATATAAAGCCACTCATATATATATATATATATATACACACACACACACACACACAGCTTGGTGAGACACTCCAGCATCCTAGTGATTCATCAGTTACAGCCCTCTGGTAAACTTTTTGAACCAGTATGCTTTAACCAGTTAGCCATTTTACTGGTGGGGTTTTGGACCCTTATGGAAAAATCAGTTGGTTTTAGCCAGACTGTGTTGCTGAAGCTGTACACAAGTCCGTGATCTCTGAGTGTCTCAAGTGCTAATACATTCACAAGAGGTGACATCACTCAGGTGTATGGTTAGAGTTCAGATTTGACAAAAGGGTTTATTAGTATCTGGCAGGTTTTTATATTTCTGAGAGATTTAAGCCAAAGGAAAAGGTAATTCTATACAGCAAAGTGAACAAAGGAAAATAGCACAGCTTTCAAGCAGGCAGTGAACTTTTCATGTAGGTTTACGCTCTATCCTTCCTTTCTTGGGTAAAGTTACAGTTTAACAGAAAGATTAAAAGGATAGATGTACATGTATCTCATGAGACTGCCTGTCTATTTATCCACCACACATGGGGCCAGTGGCTGCTTTGCATAAACAAGCCTACCTGGCGTTCAAGAGAGTGGCTGATCTCATCTCCTCTAGCGTGACACAACGCTCGACAGGCGCGAATGTGTCCATAGGAACACACCCTCTTGACCGTAAACCTGTTTTGTTTATGGTGAAAGAGGAAGATGCTAACTGGAAACGATGTGTACCCAATCGATTATCATGACATCGAACGCGCCACTGGGACAGTTCTGGAGGAATTCTGTGCATATGGTCACCAGCAGTAGCAGGAATTTTGCCTGCTTCAGCTTAGAAAATAATCATTTTGGTGTTCGTAACTTTTCGTATTTATTGGTAGTGTGGCGTGATATATACAGCTCTGGAAAATTTAGGAGACCACAGCAAAATTTTCAGTTTCACTCATTTCTCAATTTATGGGTAGATGTAGATGGATTTTTTGTTTGCCACTGCAGTCTGGCTCTTCCCTGCTTCTCATTAATGAAGGGCTACTCCTTTGCATTATGGGATTTCAGTCCTGCTTCTAGGAGCCTGTCACGAATTGTCCTAGCAGTGCACTTCATACCACTTTATGTTTCCCATTCCATTTAAAGGTCACTTGATGTCATCCCCCAATTCATGAACCATCTCTGGCATTAGAAAGTCGCTTCCGCCCTCTACCTGGCTGGTTTTTGGTCATTGCCAGTGTCTCCTGCGTCACCTTATTCTTCTGTACTGCTGACTTAGATATTTTGAGCCACGAAGCATCCTGCCGCACAGTGTAGCCTTCTGCCAGCACAACCAGCATTAAACCAGGATTCAGAAGACCAGTGTTTTAAACTACAATATAGAACGGTCTCTTAATTTTCTCCAGAGTTATTCATGTATATATATATATATATATATATACACACACACACATATACAGTATATACATAACATAAAGGGGACAATATGAGTTATATGTAAAAGTAATATTATATTTTATATACAGTACTTCCTTTTCTTATTACATAACTATTTGATGAATTCCTAATTACAAGGTCCCTTTATTATTCAAATTATTCTCGTTTAGGAAATCAACATGACAGTCAGAAGTGGCGCCCCCTAGCACCACCAAGCAGGAAAGCAAGAATGCAGGTGTAGTATAAGTATAAGAAGTATAGTATAGTATAAGTATAGTATAGTAGTATAGTATAAGAAAGTATAAGTAGTATAGTATAAGAAGGTGGAGCTACCTCGGCCGACCGTCCACAGACATGGAGAAAACATGGAGCGCACCGGGATTCCTCTACTGTTTCTCCTCGATGAAATATCAGGTGACCACAACTCATAGGTGACATACTGCTTTTGCCTGGATTTCTCAGATTTTCAAATAACTGCAAGAAATTATGTTTAAACATTTGCAGAAAGCTCAGCTGGACGTAAAAAAAAAATGTGAATCAGGAATTGCTGCACTAGAACATATCAGCCACAATAAAATCAGTCTGGGAAAGATATCGTAATGTTTGGCAGCAGAGAAGTACATTTTCTTTTTAAATTACGTCTTGATAGATTAGTGCTGGATTTGTGCTTGTGTGCTATCATTATTTTTTTTTTCGTTTTAGTTCCACTTCTGTTGTGAACATGTGCGATATTACAAAATTACTAAACAAACTGATATAAAAGGAGACTAAGTGACAGGAGGGGAAACTCATATCAGTTTTGGACTTAAATCCAGTCTGACCCTGTTTGTTATCTGTTTAACCTTTCGGTGAGCTGATAGGTTCGGCCTTGTTTATCATTTTCAGGTCTATAAATCAAAATAATCCTGCTGAGGCTGCTTGGATTTCAAGGGGACGTAGGTCAAGACAGAGTGGAGCTTATTATCTCAAAGGACGGCAAACGGAGCACGTGCAGATGTACTGTGGTGCCATTCACACTCCCAGTCCCTAAGATTACAGGTCAGTTCCATTGTCCACAATATCCCACTTCAGGGTTACTACAGAAATAATTAGGATATATTTACCGAAACAGAATAATAAATGAGATACTATCGGACCATAATTAAATGAAATATCTGGATAAATGAAAATGACAATGAATTGAGGGTCCCCCATTGCATGTGCTGAGAGCAGCTTCTAGGAGTATTAATTGATATTTATTTGATACTTATTAATCCCGAAATTGTTCACACGATGAATCATCGGCCGGCATCTTGCTTATAAAGCAGTCATTTTGAAATACCTCTTTAATGTCACTGTGGCATCTTGAGCACATAAAGAGTCGGATAATGGAGCCCATAACCGCCCCCCCCTGCAACCATAAGGTATACAACGAGGGTGCATATGAGGCCATTAAAAGTATTTGATGTGAACCACACCAAAAGCTGTCAGGCTGAGATGCCCTGACAGCTATAAAGATTTTCCCTTATAGTAACTTGAAAGGGCCACATTATTCAATATTTACAAATTGACTTTGTAGTGCACCCCACACAAGCTTTCGATTTAAATTTGGAATCCACAAAACAGTTCTCTGTTGCGTCTCATCTTGTGGGAACCAAGACAATCGTTAATCTCTCAGATTTGATTAAGAGTCTTTATACAGACAAATGAATTTCTCTTTCTTAATTATACTGAAATAGAATTTTAATGCTTTTGTAATAGCATATTCCTTATTCCTGATATTTAGTTGCATGAAGTAACATCACCAATGCAGGAAATGAGATTATCCGTTGGCCCCTTGGAAGGCACAGGGCTCGCAGAAGTCAAGCCCTTGTTTAATGTTACCATTTTCCATCATTCAGAAACAAAGTAAATAGCTGCTAATCAAGCGGCAGCTGTAACAGGAGCCAGAAACTTCCAGCATATTCCGTTCCCCGCCACATGTACAAACACGTTAGCCAAATAATACAAAAAACGCAGTATACATTGGCACACGGATAAATTATACACATACCACTGAACTCAGGTAATTGCATTGTATAGGATTCCAAGTCGTGATTCAGCCGTTTAGATGTGGAGAGACAGGTCAAAGCAGAATTTCACTGAGGAATTATTCCGCTGAGTATTTTATGCCCTCTGCTGCCACCAAACATGATAATATTAAGATTCGCCGTGCTCTTGGAGCCGGCGTGTGGCACGGGGTTTGCAAAGCGGCTGAACCGTGTCATTTTGGTGTGAGCCACGAGCGATCGCGGCCGGGCGAGCAGCAGGGCTGCTGTTTCGCATCGCACCGCATCCTCTGCGTCACCCACATTATGGTCACGTCGTACAATGGCTTCCCAGGGCGAAGCGCCGTGGCTTTGGCTGTCTCCCATCTCACGGCTGCACGGACTGAGCACGTGCGGCGTTTCCTGCAGGAAAAAAAACTATTAAACAGTACCATCCTGCAGAGTCTTCAGATTATTTTGCTCTCAAAAGCAGCAACGACATCTATGCAATCAAGCATGGCACTAGCGCACTTTCTAATTTGGCCTAAGATAAAAGCAAATAAAAAAATCCTACATTTCCAACACAGTTATCTCATAGCTACTAAAATGAACGGATGTATGGTGGCTTACTCATGGTAGTTTTACTTACACAAAAATGTTCTGAGGGCAGAAAAAAAATTATTGGCTCAGAGAGACAACCAATCAGAGGGCCCAAGCAACTATAGGACGCCAGACATCCTATTGGTTGGTCCTACCTCCTCTAGTTGTTTAACCCCACCTCCTTTACAGTCGGATTGGTTATCTCTCTGAACCAATAATTTTTTTGTTCTGCCCTCAGAACATTTTGTATAAGTTATTATATACTTGCGATATAATACCAAGTACATTTTGGTAAGAACAATAGTAACAGGCAGCCGAGTGCAAACTTAATAATATGGTCAGAGGCGACGTAAAACTGTCAGCTGTCACGTGAGATAGATGGCATCGCTTGAGGCCTGAGTGGACTAAACCCATTTGCATGTGCTTGCTGCTGCCCCAGCCAGGCGAGGGCTTTCGTGCTGCTTTGCTGGGGAGCATTCGTCTCCGTCTGGTTGTGTTTTCCTCGGCCCCGCCCTTGGGCCCCTCTGCTGGCTCCAGTCGGGCTCCGTGGCTGATTAATGGCAGTTGGAGGTGTCCTGCGATTTCCTCACCTAGTAATGAACTGCACCCCCAAAAAAACACAGCTTGCCCCCAGGCCCGAAATTCCCCCGGCTGGCTCCCCCCACCCTAACCCGGGCACCAAAAATGAGCCAGTTCCCCCTCTTAAAATCTGAGTGTCTGCTGGGGATGGGGAGGAGGGGGCGGGAAGCTATGAGTAGAAGTTAGATGGACAGGGCACAGCTGGAATTCTATCAGGAGACGCCGGCCCACACGCCCCCGTCATTGTAACGCAGTGTGAGGCGCTGCCCCGCAGCACGGCTCGCTATCCAATTAGCGGCAAAGAAAACGGCCTGCCGGAAGCCCGCATGGCCACGGCCTGCTCGCAGATCTCACCCATTTACTCCTCTTCTGCATTTTTACCAACTTCACCCATCTCCCCTGATGGGCGGTAGCAGGCACAGGGACCACGCGGCACGTAGGAGCTGGGACAAAGGGCTCCATTGGGTTGGTGTGCGTATGGGGGGAGGGCGCTTGTGACCCTCTTAATTGCAGAGACAAGAGTGCCAGGGCGCCTGTGCTGTCACCCTCTTCGCTCGTTACTCAGTAGTAACTAACTAACCCGGGTCCGGGTTCGAGCGAGCAGCAAGGAGCCCGAGGAGCGTTAATAAGCCAAAGGTGGTTCCATTTCAGCCCCGACGGCCTATTAACTCTACATGCATCCCATTCAGGTTATTACCTAAATACCGCAACAGACTACAATACAATATACAAAATATACTTTCAAAATCATTTACTAGAGCTTGGCAAGGCTTGTATACTGGTTAATCAGAAAAGCATTAACTATGCACAGCTATCATTTTTTCAGATCCACTGGAGAATGTTTCTGCTTTAACAGGACTGATTAAAATCAGTCTTTCACAATACTGTCACTGTATTTACTATACTGGCACGTCGCCCTTTTGTACAGGAGTCATCCAAAATAAATGACTGCCTCACAAAACTATAAACAGCAAGCAGGGTTTAACTTAAACACAAAACGCACGGTATACATAACTCGCATGTTCATTATGAAGGTGATAGCAGCTCCCTGGAATTTACTCAGCACGCTAACTATCGCCTTATCCGGCCCCACACAAAGTCTGCATTGTTGTAATGCGCGGCGTTTATTTGCCAGAGATTTTGACGCAAGAAGCGGACGCTCACGGCCGCCCTTATGCAGATTTCTCACTCCAGCTGTAATCTCAGTTAAAAAAAAAAAAAGACACACTTGTCTCTGGATTAGCTAATCAATTTGTTTATCAGTGTGGGCTTTTCCTTGTTAGTCGGTGCCTCGGCCATCCCTAGTGGTGCACTTTCGAGATCCAACACCCCCCCCCCCACCCCGACACACACACACGCACAACCTCCC
>JABJVO010000015.1:7050061-7065690 GCA_026770805.1 Boulengeromyrus knoepffleri | reverse complement strand
GGAGGGGGGGGGAGCTTGGCCCAGACAAGAACATGGGCTTATCCCAGCAGTCCTGTATTTTTTAACTCGAAGGCCAACGATACAAGTGATCAAAGGCCGGAACCCCGAGAGGGGCTTAGGCGCAGTGGAGGAGCCAGTCGAATGCTTCCTGGTGATTTGTAAGCAGGAAAAGACTTTTGACATGAAAGACAGCTTAAACAGCAGAAGAATGATAATAAACCAACTGTAAAATGCTTCTTGTTGCCCTTGAATTGATGCAGATTGTTCCAAACAATTTTCCCTTTTTTGGTGGATGTCTGGGAGGTCCTGCTGGGCCATTTAAACAGTCACATGCTCACAGGACAAAGGCCTATATTAATAGAGCAGGGGGAAACTGTTTCTTTGTGCTGAAAATGGAGAAACCAGACAACTTCCACTTTCTTTTATTCCTTCGCATGTTAATTCCTGAGCTTGTTTTTTTTCTGCCCTCTGAACAAAGAGGTTTACAGAAGGTTACTATAAAGACCTGGATTGTGTAATGAAGATGGCCCTTTTTAATAGGCTGATGTTGGAAATGGGGACAACTCTTGTAACTTAAATTATACCAAAATAATTTGCTAAACTGAGAAAATGTACACCTCAGTGGTTTGTTGTTTACAGTCCTGTCATTGTTGCTTCATAAACCACATAAGTATGGATTTGCCTGCATGCTCTCAATGCTAAAACATTTAGCTGCCCAGTTATGTCCGTTGCAGTAAAAGTATTTAGTATTTAAAGTTCAGCATTCAAACCTTATTATTCTCTTATTGTTCTGTCTTAATCACAATCGTGCCTCTTCTACACTTTGGTCATCTCTACTTCAGTAGCAAGAACACTCTCTGTGACCTTTTTCTGTGAGCTGTAGCACATTTTCAACATAACAATGTTAAGAAATGGCAACGCGATATTCTAGAATAGCATGTCACAACCACCTGGAGGTCTTAATGCCCGCCTGTGCACGTCATGAGATGACTACTTGATCATGACCATTTTATAAAAACATGTCATTTTTTTAAAAAACATCCATCTCATTCATTTCCCCATAACCACCCACGCAATGCAGGGTCGCGGTGAGCCTGGAGCCCGTCCCGGGAAGCAGGGAGCACAATGCTGGGGGTGCCAAGTGCATCACAGCACACGGACAGAAAATCATACACACTACAGGCAATTTAGAGACACCAATCCACCTAACCACAAGTCTTTGGACTGTGGGCGTAAACTGGAGTACACGGAGGAAACCCAGAGACAGAAAAAAGCAAACACCACACACACACACACACACACACACACACATTCAGGTTTGTATTCATATCTTTGTGGGGACCATCCATACATTTCTATGGGCATAACCCTAATCTCAACTATGACACCCTTAACCCTAACCCAGCCCTAACCTTAACCACAAGTAACCAAACAAAATAAAAGACTTTTGGCTATTTTAGTTTTTTCGAGTGCAGTTGGGGAACCAGAAAAATGTCCACAAATGGTAACAAGTTGCAGGTTTTTAACACATTGTGGGGACATTTTGTCCCCACAATGTAATAATTATGAACACACACACACACACATACACAGAATCGGGGCGAGAATAGAACCCACAGTGCTACCCGCTGAGCCACCATGCTCTTATTTAAATTCACAGCCCATGCTATTTTTCATATTTTTAATTGAAATGTCCAAGATTTACTGACTTTAAAAGACAACAGAGCAAGCTAGCATAGAGCAAGTTAGCATAGAGCAAGTTAGCATTGAGCAAGTTAGCATAGGGCAAGTTAGCATTGCGCAAGTTAGCATTGAGCAAGTTAACATAGAGGAAGCTAGCATAGAGCAAGATAGCATATGGCAAGTTGGCACAGATCAAGCTAGCATACAGAAAGTACCATAGACCAAGTTAGCATAGAATAAATTAGCACAGAGCGAATTAGCATGAAGAAAGTCAGCATACAAAAATTTACATTTTCATATTTTTTCTTTGTAAACTGCCTTAACTTCTTGGTAAACTGGCAGCTGTTGACGATCAGGGCTTCTTCCTCTGACCCTAGACATAAGCCCTTCATGCGCAGATATCGGCACGCGTAAATGGATCTAATATCCCGCCATACGTGTATTTAGTTTGTGGAAACCAAGAACAGCAACATTATGTAAATACCACTGGTGATGATATTGGTTCTGTGTGAGGAGACACCATCTTTGCGAAGTCTAAACAAATCTAACCCAGAGGGCTCCTGCACATCGCGCTGGAAAGCAGTGAGATGCGGAAACGCCAGCCTGGGGTCCGAGGGGGGGCGTCACAAACAAGCTGGTGAATGGCATCGGGCACGGCAGGGCTGCCACATATCATGGAATGGTAAACACTCGTCAAACTCCCAGGAGGGTGTTTGTACCATCAACAGAGAGGTGTTGAGCTTCCTGACTTACAGCCGGCTGTCTGAATGTACTTTTACAGTTCATTTATAAAATCTATTTTAAAACATGTTTCCTTATGTAAATCATAGTCCAAATGTTCCTCCAATTAACAACATGGAAACATCCTGCATTTGCATAAACAGAAAGTGTTTAAACAAGCCTGTCTTTACATAACTCATTTTGGATGCAGCTGGTCAGTAGCTCAGTTGATGGTGTCCCATTTTTGTCGCTGGTTCAATACAGGTTCCTCCAGGGACATGAACCAACCACCTTCCGTATCCTTAATCATTCTACCTGCTCCTGTGTATTCTGCCTATGAATCAGCGAATTATATGGGGAACCGAAGTGTTTGACCGCCCCCCCCATGCGTAAAATTCTCAGCTTGGAGCACAAAACACATTTGGTTTGAGTTAGATTTCAGTCTCCTGGGATAAAAATAAACCGGTATGGTCTTGGTGACCAGTTTTGGGGAGTGCAGACCCGGCCAATGTGTTTATTTATCATATAATAAATCAGGAATACACCTTCAGGATGCTGTATGCTCAGCTTCAGACCACCTACACGTCCTGCTTTTATGACAGGAAAGTCTGGGCTTATTAAAGTTTATTGGAAGGAAAAGGCTGAAAATAAAGGTGGTTGTTACTGTCGTCAGCACGACGAGCGGGGCAGGAACAGACACACCTCGCGGCCGCCATGCGCTGTGATTACAAGGTAAAAATCACCCTGGGGGGGCATCATGGAAACTCAGATCCCTAACCCTGTCATCTTTGGCATACGTGCACTGCGGACCAGTTCTGAAGATTTGGTGTTTTATTATGGGCTGCAGCCCCATGACCGTCTCCGCATGTTGCTACGGTTAGCGTTGCTCTTCCTCTTCCTATGTACGTGTGACTGTTTAAATGGCTTTGGCCATACCGAGGAATATAGGAAAAACTGTTATTTACAGTGAAAAGATGCACGCTGGATGCTTTTATCTCTCGGAAAAAAAGCCGGCCTCTCCTCTTCGCCTCTTTCACACAATCTCCAGAGCTTGGGCCAAGCAGGAGGGAACTCGGTCCCACCTATCTCCCCCCCGCCCAGCTTCCCTCAATTTCCTGTTGTTTGACTCGAGTCGGCTTTGCCTAGGGATCACGTTACCGTACTGTATTTAACAGGCGTGTAAGATCAACAAAGCGCCTGGCTCCGGAATCTTCTCACAGAGGGCATTCTGCCTGCTAATGGCATCCAGTTACCTGGCTGCAACAAAGCAGCAGGATGCAGGTTCAATTTCCGCCCCATTATATCCCGACCGTGTCAACATGTTTACATGGCTGGAGAAGAACATGGCGGCAATGCGGACCAGCAGAGCGACAGATAGCTCTGCGCCTTTCCAGGTCCTGTGATTTTTTTGCCCATTTTACAAAAGTCAGGTACAGTTTTAAAATGTTCTCTTTTTTTTGCACTCTGAGCCCTTTTATGCAAAACAGGCTTCTGAGGGTTTTGAGTGTTTATCGGTTTGCTCAGCTCAATATCTTACTGAAGCCTTTCAGGTTCGGTCTTCCTCTAAAGAAGTGTTTCCCAATCCAGTCCTCGGGGAACCCACAGCCGTTCCACATTTTTGTTCCTTCCAAGCTCCCTGCCAGACAATCCGCATTTTTGCTCTCGGGTGGAGAGCTGGGAGGGAGAAAAGACATGGACTGTCTGTGGGTCTTTGAGGACCGGATTAGGAATCACTGCTCTAAAGGTATAACTACCCACTGGGACCCCTCCCATCCTTATTTTAAAGCCAGTGCCTTAACCATCCTTCTCATTATTCGAGAGCTGGCCCGCCCAGTGAGTCGTCACAGGCGCCTGTTATGACTGGCTCCCGTTCAGGCCGCCACATCTGGGGCCCGGGTTCCGGAACCTGCTGTCCCAGAACACCCCGCCCGATAGGGAGCACACAGTCCCCTGGGCACTCGGGGCGAGGCCCAGCAGGAAATGCCCAGCGGCAGACGGGTGGTGATTTCACCCGCTCACTCCATGTCACTGTGCTTCCCCTCGTCCAGGGGGCAAAAGAAACACGTGGGGGGGTGGGGGCAGCGGAAGTTATGCGCTTTTTAGCTCAGGGAGAGACGTGCATGAGGAATTCAGGGACACATGGCCTCCTGGTGGGGAGGTAGAGGGCAGAGTCAGTCCATGACAGTCCTCAGTTATCCGCTGACTTCCTGTATGCTGAGGCGTGACAGAGGCGTTCATCACCAGCCGGCAGTTACTCACTCCAGCATCCCGTCACGGTGACGTGGAAAGTGCTGACTCCTGTTCCCACCGCCAGGCCTGCTCTCCACGTGGACTGCCGTCAGAATAGGGTCATAGTTTCAAACACACGTCATCCAGAAAAACAGTAACATACATGGGGGAAAAAAAGAGAGTCGTGACTGACCGGTGAACTATTTTGGCACAAAATATGTGTTTTTCTTCCTTTGAATGAGGCACAAGAACTACAGTATGAATACCCGCTAAACCACTGAAGACTCACACCATTTCATAATGTTTTCTTTCCACTTCCTGTCGCCTTGGCTCACAGTTCACCAGCAATCAAGGCAGAGGTGCTAATGTCCCTATTATAAGACTGCCTGTGATGTTAATGGGGATCTACCCTTTCATACGTCAGACCAGCAAACCCAGATCTCAGGCAGGAGGTCACCGCTCTGAGACACCAAGGCAATGAGACACCAAGCTGTGCCGCACAATCCATGTCAGGGGCAATGACTTGAGCTGGGACAGGGTTTGTAATTTACCATTTCAACCATTTCAATTAAAAGGACCCCGATTTCACTTAAGCACTGAGTTGTTGCTGTGTGCTGATTGGTCAGTCTCCTATAATCATGCATGTGTCACTAATGTTAATGTGAAACAGCTGGATGAGTCTTTCAGTCAAGAAAATGAACCAGTAAAAGCACAACAAGAACTGAACCATTTAGCTGAGCACAGGAGCCTTTCAGTTATAAAGTAGTTTGTAAAACCCAAAGTAGTTCAAGGTTCCCTCCTGACATGGATTAGGTGGTCACCCTACTTGAATTCATGAATCCAATGCTGACCCCTAATTTGAGGACTGCAACATCCATGTCTGATGCATCCAAGATGTATCCAGATTGATAAAGTACCAAGTATAACGGGCTAGCATCACAAGTTGCAGGAAATATTTAATCAATCAATAACCAGGACCTGCATCATCATCAACCATTTTAAAGTTTAAAAATACGTTTAAAAACAACTGTGTCCTGCCAACGCTACGTTTATGACAATGAGTAAGCTAATGGTAGATTGGCAAATTGCCCACAATTCCTGCTAATTAGCATTTGCCATCTTTGGATATTTTAGAAATAGTTAACACGCCGTGACTGTATGCTCCACAGCTCCTTGATGGGAGGCACTCCCAGGTGAACGAGATCTTCCAAACTTCCTATTAACACTGACCATGATTATTGGACTGCATGAATGCTCTACCGATGTGAGAGTGCTGGCTCACAAATATTCACGTCCGCTAAGCATTCAGCAGTACAACAGCAGGACAAAGTGGTCCTCTGTCTGTCACAGTTATGTCAGCTTTTACACCTGACTTAAGTTGCAGAATTGCACTTTTTTAGTTTTAGTAAAGCAACACATGCTGTATTTTCACTGGTGCAGATTTTCCAGTAGGATCTGAATCTGTACATGCCGTCTTATTGCAGAACGCTTTGTCACAGCTGACTGAAGATATCGTTTTAAAGAGCGCATGCCTTATTTAATGTAGTAATGGGATTTTGGTCCAATAACATATTTCTATAAACCAACAGTATCATGAATAACCCTGAACAGAAAAAAATGTAAAAACCTGTTTTCTCACTCAATATTTTCAATTTACCAAATGTACTATTTGATTCCTGTTTGTCTGCTTTTGCCTATAACATTCTAGATTTCTGCATTTCGACGACACATTCTCAATCACGGTTAATACGGGTAAATATAATAAAACATCATTGCTTTTATTTTTTTTTGTGTGTGTGTAAAATCCTATACAGCCCTTTAAAACCCTAAGCGTCCATCCGCCTGGGAGTAACGAATGCTTGCATGCCAAGGCCCCGGTCCCAGAAGAGGAATGCACGCGGAGCCCGGCTCCTCTTACACACTTGTGCAATCGCACATTCGCAGCATCCTGTTTATGCAGCCCGCCGTGCCCTGATTGGCCGAGGCCGCTGGGCCTACCGCGGCCAGCAGCTGGGAATGACTCCATCGAAGCATGCCTTTCCTATGACAGAGGCTCACCGCGCATGTGTCCTCCCTGCGTGCACCCTGCACAAAGCGGTCCAGTGTGCCGGATGAAAAGCACACTGGGGCTCTGAGGATGGTGTGGGATGGCGGGGGGGCTGCCGGAAGACCACAAAAAGGACCCCCGGTGACCCCCGGAGGCCATCTGAGATAATCAATCCACGACCCCCCAGTTCCGGACAGCTTTGGGCAAGGTCGGCGTGGAACGCTTCCCACTTCCACAATATCAGATGGTAACGGTAATTCCTCTCTGCGAATGCGTAAGGGCAAAGGAATGTCTCCAGACCTCATCCAGGCTGTGCGGAATCTGTCGAAAATGTGTGACAGCTGTGAGAGTTGGCCGGGTCCGGCCGACTGCCGCGAATGTGTACGCGTGGGGGGGGGCTGCCGTAGGGGGGGGCTGCTGTGGGGGGCCATCGCACACCCCCAAAAACGGCTCTAGTGGCTTCACTCCTCTACTTAAAAAAAAAAATTCCACATCATGACAACGTAAAGTATATATTTAACCCATTGCCTGCCTGTGTATATGATGTGTCTACAGACGTATTTACTGCCCATCACCCAACGATGTCCATATTTTCTGTCCAATTCTCTGTATTTCATGGGATGCAAAGACCCTAAGAACACTGGAGCACTGATTGGATTGTATATCACGAAAACATTTTTATAGATATTTTTGTTTGAAAAAAAAACAAGTTTGTGATTTATGCATCTGTGTATGTGCTTCTGTATAAAACAAATATTTTGAAAAATGGAATATTCAGGGCCTCCACGGCATGTTGACAGCGGCCTGGTCCTGTGCACGGTAGTTTACATTGAGCTGTTATATTGATTGTTTCGTGTAATTTGAAGTTGTTTCATTGGTCATGCGGGCCAGATGTGGAATCTCTAAAGACTGTAGTGGGAAACGGAAGGGCCTATCTTCAAAGGGACAATCCGGCGAGCAAAGGTGCTTCTCGAACGATCGCTCTGTTAAAAGCACACACGGCATTCCTACCTTAGATATCTACCTTGCAACCTTCTTTAAAAAAATGAGTGCTTAAGCGTACTGTTTAAAAACCAATAAAATCAATAATAATGCGTCATATGTCAAACCTTTTCAGTTTTGCGCAGGTTGAAAACTAAGATTTTGCGACTTTTAAACAGGACACACACATTAAACAGACTTCAGCAACTCCAGCAGGTCTGCCTGCGAAAACTGATTGATGTGACATTACTATCGATTTTTTGTTTTTGCCATTGCAGTCAGTCACTCTGTCTAATTGCCATTATGCAGGTTCCCCCCCCCCCAAAAAAAAAAAACTTCGAAAATGGGCTTTGCAGAACGCTGTGTTTATATTATACAGTAAAAAGTGTTAAAGGCAAGTTTAATCCGGTTTACTATCTTACTTGCCCTCTTGGGTCACTCAGTTTTAGTTACAGTAAGATGATCTGCGCTAACAAGCTGTAAAATAGCTTTTATACTGGAAAGGTGAAGGTACTGGTGCAGTTGCCCAGCCTTTAACTTCCTGATAAACATGTCCAAGCAGACATTTTAAATGTAACGTTTCAATATTAATTAACCTTAAAGTTACTTCACAAATTTCAATTAGCCTTAAGATAACATTTTGCTTAAAACATACACATTATCAGTGTCTCAGTTTCAGAGACTGCACACTTGGCTGTGCAACATAAAATGTTACAAATATAGTATCATCTAATGAAGCATACTGAACTCATAAGAAGAGTATTTATTGGTGTGACGTTGTAAACTTTTAAACTCGACGATTCGGCTGCCACACGTTTAAACGACTGTTGTGGGCTTGAGTTAATCTAGACTCAAGTAAAAAGCAAGCTTTTATCTCCCCGTCAGCATGTAGCAAACCGTTAAAGAATTAGCCGTGGGAGATATGAATTATGTGCTCTTATAAAGTGACTGCATAAATAGGTAGAACGGGGGGGCTATAATTTGTTGCGTGTGGAACAGAACATCAGTTATTTTGCTGTGATCCATTATTAGAGTAACGCTGAACAGAAACCAAATTAAAGAAATACGTGCAGGATTATGATAATGTGTCTCATATTTGGAATATCATCTCGCATAATTAAAGACGTGTGAAAATGTTGCCATGGCCAAGTCATGTTTGCTGTAAATCAAGCCAGGATTCTTACGAGACTTACCCGCGGATTTGGACCGGAGGGTTACGAGTGGCGTGCAAATTGTATTTGAGCAAAACGAAACCCGTTTAACGGGAGGAGCAGCACAATGCGACTTTAAGCCTGCTTCCGATTAAGAGGGAGAATATTCAAATCAACAGTGAAAAAAAACCCCTAGATATTAATCCTCAGCCTGCAACAGGCTTTCCTGGACCCGTTTTGAATATCTTTGGAAGAGGTCTTCCCTACGGTTACTGTTCTCACTGTGCCACCCAAACGGTTGCGTGTTTCAGTCTGTGATGAACAGCTGCCTGCAGCCACAACCCTACAAAATGACGCCGTGGATGACAGACAGTATATTTTCCAGGGCATCTCGGCTCTGACTTCAGAAGGCCTTCACCGCTTTATGTGAAAACGGCGGAGATAAAACAAACGGGTGTGGAAAGGCGAGGCAGAATAAGACGATCCCACAACCAGTTTATCGGGCCTGTAAATCTCACACAGGGGGTGACCAGCAGATGCAATCAAACCAGCAGATGCAAAGGCAAACCAGGGCCAGAACCTGAATTACCCAAACCGATTGCGATGAAGAAACGCAAAGAAAACATTAAGCGGATTGTAGCACTAATCAGTAATAAGAATGAAAATATTTATTTATAATGTATCTTGGGACCAAGGTGCAAGTCTCTGCCTGGGTTCCATATTTGTGGAGTTTGCATGTTCATTTCATTGTGGGGTTTCTTCCAGGTACTCCAGTTTCCCCTCACAGTCCAAAAACACATGCTGGGGCTAACTGGGTTACCAAATTGCCCATAGGTGTGACGGGTTGTTCCCTACCCCGTGCCCCTAGCTTCTGGGATAGGCTCCAGACCCCCCCCCCCGCAACCCTGAATAGGACAAGCAGCTTCAGAAAATGAATGGATGGAATCTTGTGTTTTGAGGATCAGCAGATTATGATTTGAACAAACTGTCCCATAAAATCCCATCCATTTTAGTTTGGTGTCATGTGTCACTAGAACCTGCTTATATTAGTGTTCAAGAGAGAGCGAGGTGAGCATTTTCCAGGATCTTACTGTCATATGTATATACTGTGCACCAAGGGTGGTGTGTGGCTCAGGATACCAAACCTGTAATGAAAAGGTCGTATGTTCAAATCCCATACATAGTGTGATGTTACTGTTGGACCCTAAAGCCCTAAATTGTTCCAGGGACTGTCTGACCCACAACTATGTATCATCTTGGATAAAAGCATCTGTAAAATAACTTATATAAAATATTCTTCTCCCTCATAGGCTTGATGTATATTTCAGCCAAACAAACCCTTTCAAACATTCGCTTTTAAAATCTTGCAGTTGTTAGCAAGGAGCTGACTGAAAGCACACAAAGGATCTAAGCTTTTCAGAGAAACCTTGACTTTATCTTTGCTTGTGAATAACCCCATGAAGACTTCAACGGAGGGATTCAAAACGGTGCGTAACCACTCTCTCAAACAGGCCGGGTCGCTTCACCTTAAATCACGTGACCTGGAGGCCTCCCTGGCTCTCACCCGTCCTGGTGTCCCCTTGACCCGTCCTGGCGTCCCCTTGACCCGTCCTGGTGTCCCCTTGGCCCGTCCTGGCGTCCCCTTGACCCGTCCTGGCGTCCCCTTGGCCTGGCCATTACAATCGGCACACGCTGGAAAACGAAGAAACATGCGGCCTTGGGCTTTTGTGGATTCCGCTGGGATTAGGAGTACCTTTCTCACATGTGTTTTTGAACGTGAGCCGGATGGTCGCTAATTGGATTAGCGCGGAGCGGCTGGTGCTCTTTAAGCCTGTGTCACACTGGTACCTTGGGCTCTCCTCTCCTTTCCCAGTCTGCCTGCTTGCCGCAGTTGTTCTCCAACCACGACTTACGAACAGTAATGGCGGATCTGGCCGAGGGCATAACGCCGCCACGTGAAGGAGAGGGACGCTGTGTTCCATTTACCTCGGGGGTCGGAGGGTGGAGCTAGGAGTGATGTCACACCCAAGTTAACCATGCTCCAGTACAAGAAGTCGGAAAGCCATTTAGCAATACTAGTTCTGGCCAGGTTTTTTGTTAGCCATTGTTAGCGATTCCAGTTGGTAACAATGCATTACATGGTATTTTGTGCATATGAACACAGTAGCAACATGTCCAAAGATAGCGACATAAGCGCTAATGAACAGTATATAACTACGGTTTTCACTTCTGTTGATGAAGGGCGCAACCATCTTAAATGCTGATGTCGGGGTTGTAGAGGGTGAATTCCGCCTTCAAGGGCGTTCCAGTTGAAATTTCTGACTAGGGGCTCGCAAATTCTGACTTCCCAGTTCAAATGGAACACAGAATCTTGTTGTTCAATAACTATATGAAAGGCAGTACAGAACCATGAGAAGGGCTCTTATCAGAGCAGGTGAGAGTACCTGCGAAGGAACTGTGATTCTTTTTTGACATTTGACTTGTGTGGCAAAGCAGGATGCATTCTCATAATGAAGGATGTAGACAGGTAGCCAATAGACAGGCAGCACATGTGGCCAGGCTGTTATACCTTTGAAACTGAGATGCACAGCCTGTATGTCTGCTGTACGATTGTTCCCCGTCTTTACTAAGTACCAGTAACACACAGAATAATAAAAGAGACGAGTACTCAGCCATACCTATTCGGCCATTCATCCACTTCTTTTCAGTAATCAGTACTGGTCCTAGCAAACGGCAGGCGTGAAAGGCACACCGATCTCTAATTACAGCCTTTAAAATGAATACACTCATTATTTGAAATGACAAACAATAAATAATAAACACATTCATATTCTACACTTGCATAACCTCAGATGTTTACAACTCTAACTAGCTGTTAGCTTTTCTAGTTACTGCTGCATATATTGAGGATATTTCAAGTGCTTTTTCTTATTTGTCTGATCTTATTTTTCTTGTTCATCCTCTTTCAGTTTATTTTATCTTAAACGCTTCCTTTTCTTATACTTAAGCTATGCGTAATTGTATTATGTTATTGTATAATTTATGTTTCCTGCTGTGACAAAGGAATTCCCCAGTTGGGATCAATAAAGTAGACCCATCCATCCATCCATCCATCCCTCCCTACATCCCTAAAAGCATACAGATTATGACATTAGTCACCTTGCAGCATTGTCTCTGCACTTAAGTGCCAGTTGACCTCCCCAGGAACATCGCCGACCTCAGGGAAGTAATGCTCCGTGAGGAGACTGCAGAAGCGCGATGACACGCTGTCAGATGGGATTGGGGACGATCACCTCGCCGTCCCTTAGCCTCCTTGGGGTAATCAGCCTGCGAAAGCAGCCTTTTAGCACTGCCGGCAGATTGTGTT
Organism: Boulengeromyrus knoepffleri; assembly: GCA_026770805.1. Taxonomy (NCBI): domain Eukaryota; kingdom Metazoa; phylum Chordata; class Actinopteri; order Osteoglossiformes; family Mormyridae; genus Boulengeromyrus; species Boulengeromyrus knoepffleri. The sequence continues at coordinate 7,053,512 of JABJVO010000015.1, read as the reverse complement.
TCCCTGGACTAAAAGGCACGGCCTCAACAGTGCAGTCTTTGTTGCCAAAGAATGGCATTCAATTGACAGCGGTGGAGGTACCTGCAAAGCTCGGCCCGTGGGCTTTCTGCGAATTACACCCAGCGATCATGGGCCTCTCGCTGCTGTACTATCCTCTCTCGCGGCTTCCCTCCAGCAATGACTGACGGTCAGATCGGTAACAATAGAACAGAGATTTCAAGGTCAATACAAAGGCAAAAAAAATCCCCCCCAAAAAAGACAATTTGGCCCAATAGCTGTGATCAGCCAAGAAATTACAAGTTAAGCAGTTAAAGTAAAAATGAAAGCATGTTAAGGGTCTCTTTGTTGTACTATATTTGTGAAAACTATAACAAAGTTATGGCAAGCTGAGCAGTTAGATAATTAATTAGTAGCTGCAAACATCTGGCGATTTGCACGATTTAATGTAGATATTATTAGTCATTATTTAAACCAGTGCTATACAATCATTAGTCATCACTTCTGGCCAAAGCTGGTCGTAACTGTGGTGCTGCAGCTTTGAAGAAATTACACATATTATTCAGTTTAGGTATAACAAAGCGCATTCGCTGATCAAAGTGTAAAGGCTCCACTTTTAGCCCATTAGCCATCGCCAGTCTTGCGGCAGCACTCTACAAAGGACTCTAAAGAAGTTACGAAATGAAAGTAACAATGGCAACATGTTAAAGTCATCTTGTAATCAAGTCCCAGTCACAGCCAATCAAGTTGGCTAATAAAACACTATTAATGAAAGTAGCTGCAGCCTGTCAACAGAAGCATAGCCTGCTAAGCTGCGCTAAACATCTTGTCAGCATATTACATTCCACACGGAGCTGTAAAATCGATTTCCGAATATCAAAAATGATTCTTTTAACTAAAATGCTGACTGAACTAGTTCAAAGGGATGAGCGTGAGCCTGAAAACTCAGCTTTCAAAGAGCACCTAAAATGAAAGCGTTTGAAATAGTCAGACTCAAACCACAACTTAAAACTCAGCACTATGCTGCCTGCACACCAGATACGGCACGGATGCGAGTGGTGAGACTCTGCAGTCCATCCTTGGCGGATTAAAGATTGCTAAGCAGCGTAACCTGGCAACAAGGACACCCCTGATAACTCAAGTGCTTTACTTCGATTACCAGTATGTGTACATATAAGGAATGAGTGACACATAGTAGCTCGTACAGCTAAAATGTAACAACATAGTTTATACAGACTGGCCCAATAATTAACAAAGCAAATATGTCAAATGCGCTTTGAATGATCCTGCTCCAAAGTAGCTTATTCATATTGTTCAAGTAACTTTATATAGGTAGCAAATAATATTGCTAGAATCATAGACAATGCAGGACTAAAAATGCAGGTCTTTAAAGACTTATACTTCATAAAGCTATAAAGTTATATAGTGGATACCACCCATATATATTCACACACAGACACAAACACACGTATATATATACATATACATACATATATATACAGTTTTAGTAGCTTTAGCTGTGATTATGGCAACCGATTGCTGAAAGCTACATCTGAGAGTTGAGGGATCCAGCAGGTGAGCCTGATCAGGGTGCAGCCCACTGCCCTGAAAGCGCGGCTGCGTGCGGCTGCGTGCGTCTGCGTGCGGCTGCATTCGGCTGCCCCGGCTGCGGGGTGGGGGCAGGGCCGGAGAGGGACCTCCACTCCTCCGCCTTCACCTTGGCGTTCCGCACCGAATGCATTCCAGCGCCTCCACACCCAAGGTCATTGTAATGAAAATTCCAGTGCCCATTCCAGGGGGGGGTCAGGTTGCAGCTAATCCCTCAGCGGAGAGTCACCCGATCCCGGGGGGGGCACGGGGCTATTGTTGTGCATCTGCCCAGGGTGGCCTAGGGAGACAGGTGGCGGACTCTGTGGAAGACTTGGAAAGGAGACGGACCCCCCCCCCCACACCTCCAACAGTTCTCCTGGATGAGAATCTGCCCATTCTCCGAAAATCTCTCACCCCACCTTCGCGCGAGATTCCCAGGATAATTCGTGCTCCCCGTGAGCCCGTGTGTTTACTCTGTCGTACTACAGAAACAGCGGTATTACAGCGAGATTAGCACGACTTGCTGGCGGACTGGGAACCAGAGCGCTTCCCAGCTGCATGGCCAGCTCCGCTCCCGTAAACAGTCCCGGCACAGACAAAACACAAATCGGCAGCAAATTCTCACCTTGGATCCAGTTGACAACACTCACTGCGAAATGCTCTTGGGGTCTCAAGTGTGCAGTAGCCAAAATACCAAACATTAACAGCTTTCTCTATTCATAATAATTCACGCTAATATCATTCAGAAAAAATTAATATACAAAACATAATAGATCATTTTTAAAATACAATATATACGTGTAAAAGATAAAGCTACTCTCAGATTAATAAGTAATAAATGGTTCTATAAATATATATTACTCCACCCATCCTTCTTCCAGTGCCGTAAGGGTGATATATGTCATTGCACTGTATAAAGATATTGTTTGATCCCAGACAATTTTATTTAGTATCACTGACAACAGAGTTGCTGGAAAATGCTTTAAGATTTACAAATATAACAAGTTCACTGGAAACAAATGATGAACAGCATCATACACAGAAGTAACTGCTTCATCCATGCATCCATCATCCATCCATCCATCCATCCATCATCCATCCATCCTCTGACCCCTTATCCTGGTCAGGGTCACGAGCGGGAGGGGGGGGGGGGCTTGGGCGGTCACTGGATTTTATGCTAGGCAGCACGGGGCACTAAGCTGCAGTACAGCATGGGTTGTATGCCAGTGCGTCGCAGGAAAATAGATGTTTCATGTTACAAAAAACGGAAGCCAGAGGAATCCAGTGCAGGTGTCAGGAGCTCGGGACCACAGCCCCTGAACGTCTGGGTGAAGATAAAAACGCCAGCCTCCCTGAGCTGGAAATGCAGCCCCCCCACTCCCCCCCATATCACCCGCCCAAGGACAGCTTATTTACCTTGAAACACCAGCAGTCTCTCCTTGGACGTCTATGTAGAAGGATACAGAGAGTGTGACCAAGTTTTTACAGTCTCTAGTTATTATCTTTCAAGTGCAATATTTACCGTACTTAATCACCCACCTGTTTATCGTCTTTATGTGTCCTGCTTGTTTATTTATTTTTCTACAGAGATGTTGCATGTGGCACTGTGTATTTTTGTCTTGTTGTGTGGTTGTGTAACGAGCACTCTCACAAAAAGATTTTTGTTGGTATCACACAGTAATTCTGGAGGTAAAACAGGGTCAGCACCAAGGGGGTGGGGGGTGGGGGGGGGCATTTGCGGGCCACGCCCCCCCCCCCCCCCCCCCCCCCCCCCCCCCCCCGCCCCACACCCACCACTTTTTTTCTTCTTCCCCGAATCAAAAAACAAACAAATAAATAATACTAACACAATGTGCACGGTTTT
>JABJVO010000015.1:7001988-7012601 GCA_026770805.1 Boulengeromyrus knoepffleri | reverse complement strand
AAAAGGGGCAAGAGTGTTAAAGAAGAGGGAAAAGAAAAAAAAAAAAGGTTAGGGGGAACACCGTGGTTTTAGGAGGGTGGGGGGGGGGGGGGGGGGGGGGCAGCAGGGATGGAGGGAAGAGAAGGGAGGAGGGAAACAAAAAAAAAAAGTGGTTTCATACTCCACAACTTGCTGCCAATGGGAGAACTCCAAACTGGTGTAGAGATGGATTGGGGAGGGAGGTGCTTAAATGTTTGATAAACAATATTATTGTTATTAATATTATTATTATTCTTTTATTATAACAGTCAGGAGCCATCCACGGGCAGGAGGATCAGGAGGGCTTCTCCAGGCCTCTGGGGGGCCAGCTCTCCAGTTTGCAATACACAGTGTTGGAGTTCTTGCATCGGCAACCGGGCCGGCTGATGCGGTCGTAGCAGCTCTGGCAGGCGTTGATGCAGCCCTTGGCTGGGGGGTAGCACAGTAAACAGGGGAAAAGCACGGACATGAATCCCATGCACAGGAACCGGGAGCAGAAGTGGGAGCGCGAGAGGGAGCAGGGGTTGTCCGCGCACGAGTCGCCCTCGTCGTCATTGGAGCAGTGGTAGAAGATGCCCTTGACCAGGCACATGCACGTGCCGTGTTCCACCGCGCTCTCGGCCGAGCACAGACACTGTCCGCGGCAGGCCAGGCACGAGGGCAGGGTCCTGGGCGCCGTGCACTCGCCGCACTTGCACCTCCCGCATCGCTCGCAGATGAACCGGTGGCCCGAGGCATCCCCCTTGCCCAGGGGCTTGAGCACGTCCTCCGGCGGTGCCGGCGGCGGCTTGGGCTGAGTCCGCACGGTCCGGTCGACGCGGTGGCCCGGCCCGGGCCTGGGGTGCAGCGAGCGCTGGAGCAGACCCTGCTCCGATGAGGCGCTGCTGTTGCTGCCAGAGCTGGCGGCACTTCCGGTACTGGTGGAGCGGCTCAAGACGGGCCCCCGCGAGCCACCCGGGGGACTGGTGGGCCTGTGCTCGTAGTTGTTGTTCACATTGACGTGTATGACCTCGTGAGTCCTCTCCTGCTTCTCGGGACGCTGCAGTGGCCGGGCAGCAGGCCTCCGGGGAGCAGGCCTCCGAGCCACGGACGGCCCCTCTGTGTACTCGTTATTCGAGCGAATGGCCTTGATTTGGTCTAAAGAGAGAATGGCCGCATGCTGTAGCTCCCTTTCATAATCCAACCTCTGCCTGGTCTCCAGGGAGGGCTGCTGGATCACGACTAATGAACCGCCAGTGCCATTTTGACTTTGGAGCTCCATCTGGGGTGATCACCACTTCCGACATTCACTGTGGACTTGGCACGCATCTGAAATCCTGTAGAGATAAAGTCGGAGCACAATTAGAGAAAAACATTATCGAGAATCAGAATATGAGCTACATTAATATTCAACAAGGAACGATTCCGCTTTTTCTATCTCCAAGGCATTAAATGCAATTTGCAACAAAGTATCACTTTTTTCCTTGCACATTTCGAGTATACCTTGTGAAACCAGGTCGCGAAGCTATATTAAATATTTCCGAATTATGTGGAATGAAAGTAAAAACCCAAGAACCCCCAAGTTTTAACGCACTTGGAAGACAGCGCGCACTGCACGTAAACAAGCAGACAGATGAATAGCTGCTCCCTTTAAAACATAAAGCAGCTTCAAAATAAAACGGAAGTATTTCTATAGTAGACTGCTGTTCGAAGAAATTAAATATTTTCTAGATCTTAAGCAAAGCATGCGGCTAAAAAGTTGACTATTAACAAGACTTTAAACAACCTTTTTCAATACGCACACATCTAAACTTCAGTACAAACACTTCCCGTCCTAATTTACATTTGTATAGCTAGTTAACATTAAAATGCAGCACAGCAGCGAAACGAGGACACGGTCGATGCCGACAATATGATCTGCTTCTTTGAATCCGAACAATTAAACTGAATACATTTGACAGATTTTAACTTCGTGGCTTGACAGTATGAAAACTATCAATCTGCGTCGGTTAGGAAGAGCGACGGAACTCGGAGGGAAACTTTGGGGCTTAAGTCTAATGCTAAGGTCATAAAAGTGAATCTAAAAATCATCGATCGCACTCAACCATAAGCCCGATTTTGACTGGATTAAGCAAATACAAATATATAGAAAGGATAATGTTAACGACACCCTTTAGAAATAATGAAGACGGGCTTGGGTATTGTTGCAGTCTATCCTTCAATCTGCACTCCTGAAGAAACGGCGATCGTAAAACACACACACACACGGACATCTCCGTGTGACGAGAATACCTAAAAGGCAGATTTTCCAAAGAGGAAGAGATCGCCTGGTTTTAACAACAAAGATAAAGGCCATTACCTTGATCCATGCACTCCCTGCAGAACATTCTTGGCCTGGCAGCCACAACGATGCAGTCGGATCATCGCGTCTATACCCGCACGTCAAAGTTAAAAATATATATATTTTTTTTAAAGTTACCCTCGACAGTTTAAAAGGTCTGCGTGCATTGCGAATACAACTCGATACAAATTAACCTGTTGTTTCGTCGCGGATCTACACTATATCGCATTTCAGCAAGTAAGGCTGCGCACACTGGGGGGAAAATGGTAGCGCGGCGCCCTCTGCGACGGCAATTAAAAGTGATTGATAAACAGATCGCGAAGACGAGCCGAAGAGAGGAAGGAAAAAACTTATGAATGAAAACAAGCTCCGTGGGGGGAGGGGTGTTTGTTAATTACCGCAGGAGGGCGAACTCTCTTAACTGTCCAAGTATGAACATTTGGTTTCCTTTCGAAGCCCCCACTGCACCTACTTGATAAACACGCAACGGAATAAACAGCGCGGCGTCGACAGCTCTCCGTAAGTTAGGCACTTGTCAAAGTAAACAATACCACGCATAACAGCAGAACTATGCGCGCATTTTGTAATAAGTAGATATAAAATGCATCGGATTTACTCGTTTAGTGACAATCACGGTTATGGACGCACCACAACATTTCTATGTGCGCCACAATTAATTTATATTGCAGTGCGTGTCAAGCAAGCTAGGAAAAACACTCACCTATATACAACCATCCATGATGTTGAATCCATCAACCAAAATATCAAGAAGCCCAGTCCGAAGAAATTGTCCAAATGCAGTTAAGTTAGTACATATCAGTCATAACGAAAACTGTACATCCAATGCATAAAACGAACGGTTTGCAAATCCTTCTTCCAAGTGTGACCATTTATATACCAGTTTGATCCAGAAACGGTAAATCCATGGCTGTATTTAGCAGATAAAGAAGACGACACTCGGGGGCACTGGCGAGGTCCCGAGCAGAAATCAGTTCTGTTTTGCTACGGAGCTGAGCAACAACCGCAAAAAAAGGAGAACTAATTAAATTTGCTATTGGAGCAAAACGCGGATTAAAAACTTATATCCCAGACAGTGTTGTGTTTTTTCTCTGTTTTGTAGCGTGGACTCGTCCATCGAGCACGGGGCGCCTCTGCGAGCTGTCGCGCGCTCTACGCCGCCGTAATGCCGTCTCGCACTGAATGAATGGGAATGCGGGGTCCCGTGTTTGTCCGGCTAAGCAGCTCCCATTGGCCATTCACCCCCCTGAAAAAGGATACATAGCATCCGCTCTTAATTCATTGGGCAGCTGTGGGAGGCTGGGCTGTGGAGAGATGTGTGCAACACTTAAGGTGGACAGATTTCCCCCCCCACACACAATAGTCAACCGACAGCGTCCCTACTTCACAGCATAGTCAGAAATTCCATAGCTGCCGCACTTCGTGTTTATGTACTACGTGTTTTTCGCAATGACAAAAAAAGAAAAACTTCAGTCAACACTTCTTTTCGATTAGTCAATGTTGTGTGTGTTTTTTTCCCGTAATAGAACGTATACAGGCTGATTTAAAACTGTCAAGTGAAATTTTGAAAAGTCTATTAAAATTAAATTACAAAATCACTCTGACTCAATGCGGTTTAAATGTGACTCAAAATGTATTTGCTTGCATAATATAAATGTGCTTTAATTGACATTTCGACGCCACCTTAAAAATCTGTTCGGCGAGAAAGAGAAGGTGCCTCGCTGTTCCTGGCTGTCTGGTTTGATTGGTGTCGAGGATGCATTACATCCGAATCCATGAGAATGGGAAGTTCAATACAAAGCCAATCTATCCCATTGAAATGGAAAATCAACAGATAACCGATATTTACGACAAGCTATTTAGAAAAGTCCATAGGGACAACCGGTTCAAAGCGAGGATATAACACGTACGGGCAGCAGTTAACATTTGACGCGATTAAATTGGCGTCATAAAGAGCCTGCGGTAATCTCATCATCAGAAGGGGGTATAAATGTTCAACTGAAAAAAAACATCTTAAAACGGCATTTTAACCGTAGCCACGTGTCAAAAGCTTTGTTTTTTTTTCTTTAAAAAACAAAAAAAAACTTACGGTGCGTTTATCCAATCTTGGATACTTACCTACATATCTCGCTGACTGCTTTCACAATTTCACAGATTCTTCACTTTTTCCTAAATGTTTTTGTTTCACTTCTTATATTGGTTACTTGACCATTATAATAGATTTAGAATAAAATGTAATAAAAATTTGGCTTTTTGTTGACTCGTTCAGGAATAAACCCATAACAAACTCATAACACATTTTCTCATATTCCACACGTAAACAACCAAAACAAAAATGTCAAGGAAAAAATCCTATTTTTATTTAAACCGAGCACACAAACATGGAACAATGAATGCATATTCTCTGATTTGTATTCACTTTGGTTTTACCAGTCAGCTCTTCACCCTTGAATGTGCTATACTGGCAGTTGTGCGGGTCAGTCAGCCAGCGTATAACTTTGCAGTTCCTTCCTCAAATGCTAACTGCCAAAATGCAGGCCCTTTTCTGCCTCCTGAAGTGAACTGATTTAGAGCAGAAGGGCAGCCCGAGGAGGGCTGCACTATGAAATGTGCCGTTTCTGGATTCTTCTTCTCTTCCACACGAGACATCAGAGGACGTGCAAGCCGCTCTGCTCCTGGTAGCGGACGTACGACTGGATAAGTGAGTCCGGGATCCTCGGCTTCACCGCGGCAAGGGCGCCGTCGAAATGCCTTCCCATGACGCTCTGGGCCTTGATGTCATCCTGCAAGGCTAGGAGTGCGGCCTCCCTGCAAACGGCACTTATCTAGGACAGGAAAACAGACAGAATAGACTCATCGTCGGCAAGCTGTCCCACAACACGATGATCCGCGGTGTCTCAAAAATAAAGATCACTAATCATCACAGTTGCTAAAAATAATAAATATGACATACAAGCTTCAGCAAAGGACAGGACTGAGCAATACACCTTCAGAGACTGTTTACCGTGGTATAAATAAATCACATTTAGGTAATTACGGTTGTGTCTCCAAAGTGGATGTCTGAAATTAGAACTATAATGAAATCAATAACTTGTACAGCATTCCGACTAAACAAAAGACTCAGATGCTAAAGGGCAACTAGTGACAAATCAAAAGTGTCGAAATGTATATAAAAGTGTAATATATAAAAGCCAAAGCCCTTTATGACGGGCGCCTGCTTAATGAGTAAACAATAGACTGTAACAAGCACACGTTTCAGCGACAAGGTCAGAAGTATACAGCACTGCCTGCAGACACAACCACACTTGCGTTTCATTGTTAAAATGCTTCTCCCTAGGTTCTTGCCCTTAGTCACAAAGAAGTCTATTGGCTGATGAGCCGCACGGCATGTTAAAACAAACATTTACGCAGATTAGAGCACGATTTAAAAGGCGACTCTCCCACGCTTACCTCTAAGGACCTAAAAATAAATCCACAACATGGAGCATAATTCCAGTTGTTCACAAGGCATTCAGTAATAATTACTATATTCATAAATCACCCAGTCACCCTTTACCCTAGAATGTTTCATAAGCTCATGATATAATATTTCAACAATTTTTTTTTTTTTTTTGAGTAAGTTTCAAAAATGCACCGAATTGTAACAAAGGAGCTACTTCCTGTTGCCAAAAAAAGAAAGAAACACCTACATCTGACCCCTAATAGGATTCACACATCGTATCCCCTGGGCAGCAGACTGGTTCACCTTGGAACCCAAAAGGAAACAGACCAAACCATTTCACACCCACTTATTATGAGGTCAAATATGTGAATCTGGCTCATCTGTATTCCTGTGGCACGATATCGTCTGGTACGCCTGCAGCCGCAGGTGGGGGGGGGCACAACTTGGCGCCCTGACCCATATTAGTGGCTCTGTGAACCTCCTGGTTTATGAGCCATCGGGGCCGGCCCACCGGGGTCATGTGACTGCACAGGTATGATAATAACGCGTTGGCCCGATTTCTGGCGAGCGTCCAGCCGTCTCTGGCTTCCGTCAGGCGCACTCGGGGCCTGATGCTGGGATATTTCCGATAGATCACTCCTAAGTGCGTGTAAAGCTGAAAAGAGGATCCCTGTGGTATCGTACCACAAGCCCAAAAACTGACAGCATTTTTCTCCAATACATACGATAAGATACAGGAGACGTAAATGACAACAGGTATATATATATATATATATATATATACACACACACACACATATATATAACATCTATTAATTTAGCAGATGCTTTTAGCTGAAGCGAGGTACAACTGAGAAAGCAGAGTCAGTCAGTTCCGAGAACAATTGGGGTTTAAGGACCTTGCTTAAGGGCGTCTTCCTGCTGACTGTGGGATTTGAAGAGACAAACTTCCGGTCTTGGGTGCAGTGTCCTCACCCGCTGAGCCACACGCCGCCCCCAACATCATCAAACAACAATAACACTGTTTAGTTAAAGAATAACACCATGGGGCTCTCCTAGGTGCGACATTGTCCCTAATTACTATTTTAGAGCTAAATATGTCAGTGTTAAACAAGGCTGACTGCCACAGCGTTGACAGGTGTTGTCCAGATGTCAGGAAGCAGATTCCTCTTTCTCCGGAGTGACTGAAAAACAAGCCGAAGACTCCGTAAACAGCGGCGCAGGCTAATTCTCCTTCGAAGGGCAAAGATAAGAAACAATGCAGCCGTGCATCCAAGCAGGGCGATGCTGCTTATTAGACATATGTAATACACGTCTCAAATGTATGTTTCTTAGCTTGTAATGTCACAGGACCCCAGAAGCACGCAAGTAACACAGACACCGGCTCACCATGCCTAGGCAAAGTTTATAATTTGATTTTAAGCTTAATACCACAACATCACCACCTAAAGGAATGATTCCTTTCATAGCTATTTCAAAGGCGGAGAGAAGAAACATGAATGTGTTTTTGTGCCAAATACTTGCTCAAGCAATTATGGCAGCAGGACAATGTGGTATCAAAAACATTTGGCCGTCTGGTTACTTAATACCATTCACTCTGCAGCCAATGTTTTAGAGGAACCAGACTCTGGCTGAGGAGGACAACTCCGCAAAGCCTGCATACGTTCAGCGGCTATGGCATAAATTACAGGTCGTTTTGATGCAACACTGACTTCATTCTGTACTCCCTTCCTAAATTATATAAGCGCTGTCTGTAATATATGGATGTCAAAGGCTAACGCACGCTTCTGCTGCCTGGTACCTGGTTGTACCAGCTGTAGTGTTACGGCGAATAAGAGTTTAATGTACAGCACCTTGCAAAAAAAAAAGAAATGTGTATACTAGGTAAATGTATACATAATCATTTTTGCATCCAAAGTTATTCTTTGCATTTATAAAGCTGGATATCATGCATACTACTTTAGTCTTTTGACTTAAAACTTGCATTACCTTCAAAAAGACACCACCACACTAAATGCACAGGCATTACAAATATGGCTTTGATAACTGTAAAGACGTCCCCAATGACAGCTGTAACCTGAAGAAACTTTAAACGTTTTTCTCAGTGGAGTAAGGAAAATGTCCTACGTTTCCTGCAGTCATCCATTCTTATTAATTTAGCAAGGATACGTTTTAAAGCACAGCAACTTCAAACTACTGCATCTATACTTATGCCACATAATAGTTTTCCAGCCTTTCAATAAATCTGAATCACAGTTTGAAAGGGCTGGACTCTCTCCTCTAGTAGCCTTCTCTAGCTCTATACCGTTGCTTGGAGGCTGGTGCCATGGCTACGGATGAAGCCAATCAGAATCTGAGGAGATGCCGGAAAGATACCACACCTCGAGTAAGGAGCCAAGGGAGGTATTCCCCGACGCCAACCACAGAATTGTAGTTTCCAGTGTTCCCAGTCATTGGGCCCGGCTTGCCACTAAACGCCTTTGACTGATCCCTCTTAAAAACTCATGAAAAGTGAATGTCCAGGCGACTTTTATTTCGTCGTCATTTTTCCCAACCACAATCGGGGGGGGGGGGGGGGGTTCTGGGCCCATAATGATACGTTTATACAGGTCGGGAGTCACATTTATTTTTGTTCCCCCCTGGTAAATGAATTTGTTGCGAGCAGACGGAGTTATTCCGACGTGCTGGGGTACTGGGTGACATCACGGCTGGCGTGCTGGGGGAGTGTCCACAGGCTGGGTCCCCCGCTGTCGCACGGCGGCGTGCAGGCCCGCTTTCTGCCCCGGCCCGCGGATGTGCTCCTGGAGCAGTTCCTGGCATCGGTGAGCTTGCGGTCTTCGGAGTGCGTCCTGCCTGTAGCGGCTGGCGGAGGCTCCAGTGGGTCAGGCCAGTGCCTGCTGTCGCTCACCCCGACCCACAACTCTGATCCGTTTCAACGCAAGGAAATCTCTTTTGGGTTAATCAGCACCAGATTAAGGGATAATAATAATAATCCATTAATCCATCAAACATTCATCCGTAACTTTTCCGCACCACGTATTCAATGCAGGGGTGTGTGACCGCAGCTCATCCCAGGAAGGACAGGTCACAAGGTAGGAAGACCTTAGATGAAGCAGGTCCTGACATAAACACACATACACACACACACAGATTAGGCATCTACATTTTTGTGGGGACTCTCCATTGATTTCTATGGGCAAAACCCTAATCCACACAATGCCAACCATAACCCCTACCCAGCCCTAACCTTAACCTTAAGTAATCAAACAAAATTCAAGAATTTTGGCATTTTAAGTTTTTGATTTCACTTTAAGTCACTGATTTTGATTAAAAAATTATTTTCCCCTTCTGGGGACTGAAAAAATGATCCCCCCCCAAAGGTCAAAATACATTTTTATCACAGTGTGGGGACATTTGGTACCCACAAAGCAATATATACATAACCCACATACACAATCACACACAGAGGGTATTTTAACTTACACTGCATGCTCTCAGACTGTGGGAAAAGCCCAATAGCAACCATAATAAAAAATATTTTTTATCAAAATACACACACAACAATAATTTTAAATTTAATCACCTATAATGAAAAAACATGTTTCCTTGCCAAGTTGGTTGTGCCTAAATTGGAGAAATTTATTTGCTTTGACAGTAAGGAACAAAATACAAGACAGCTAAATCATAACGCTATTAAATGTGAAGAAAGAGCTATTCCTTGTTACAGTTACGTACCACAAACTCAATGTCAGAAATTAAACAGGGTAACAAACTATCTGTGGCACTGTAATGTCTGAGTGAGCTAATATTTTGTTTTTCTTACATTGAATTTATATAAATTAAAAAAAAAAAGTTTTTTCCTGACCCCTACAAAGAAGGCAATCATGCAGAGCTCAATTTTAAGTGATTTACTGAAAGCCATACCAACAAAATTTATCAGTTTACATTGTGCTCATTAAATGGCGGAAATGGGCTCTGACTTATTAATTTGTTTGTGTGGCACACCCAGAAATTCAAGAGGCAGCAGCGGGCCCCAGGCGGCCGAAAACTTCGGCCAAAACGTGGCTGACGACGAAAGACGAGACCAAACCCACGGTGAGTGCAGGGGTCGTGCCTCCCTGTGCGTCAGGGACACAACGAGGAGTCCGGCAGGCCGACGCCGACAGAGAGGCACGCCTTGCCGGCATCTGGGGTCAGACCCCTGGGCCCACATTGTGCAGGACACATCCGGTACGCTCCTGGGGATGTGACCCCCCGGAGTACCGCGCTGTCGCCTCCTGCGTCGCAAACACTCACACGTCCCTCTTGGTCAAGGCCGACGTAATCAGGCCGACATGGAGTGCCGCTGATTATACTGACCCTAAAAGAGTTCTTAAGCAAATGAAAAATATTGACTTCCATTCCTAAAAGCCCTGCTTCCAATTTTCTGGAGGAAATTAAATAATGTATAAATCAAACGCCGGGGCCCGGCCAGAAATAAAATGTTTCATCCTCTAAAGGCAAAGAGGAAGTGTGTGCTGCAACAAAGACATGCCAAGAGAAATAAGGGCTGACCTCAGTCCCATGTGAAACCCATTTAAGATAATCAGGCAGCGGGTGCTAGTCCGGGGGGGGGGGGTGGTTATCATTCCACAGCACTTCCAAGGATGGACACATGTGGAGGGAGGCAGAGTGGAAACTGTGCCGAGAGTCGTGCTCCTGCCGCAGGGGGAGGGAAGGGGTTTTTGGCTCCGTTGTTTGATGAAAATGTTCCCATCCACTGGTGATTGACAGCCCAGGATAATCCCGCCCACTGGTGATTGACAGCCCATGGTA
>JABJVO010000015.1:6985394-6998401 GCA_026770805.1 Boulengeromyrus knoepffleri | reverse complement strand
ACAGTTAAGGAGATGTTAACAAACAAAATTGAAAATGAAATCCACACAAACATGAGGAGAACATGAAAACACCACACCACACACACACGCACACACACACACACACACACACAGACATACACACACACAACCAAAAGCATAAGACACTGTGCCGCCCTGGTTATATAAACCGGATAATATAGTATAACTGCCAAAATGATGCACAAAAAGCAGTCAAGCATAAAACTATTATGTACATTAATGTCCACCAGAGGGCCACAGTCAGCCGGTTTCTCCAGATACACTCTGGCGTGAGCGGATTGCAAAAGCTGCATCACAGAGACCTTTACTCTGCTCCAAAAAAAATGACAAACAAGTATGTGGACATTTATCTAAAATTCTAATTTCAGAAAGGGGTGCATTTTATGCTGATTCTAGCCTTATTTTTTATATCATCCCGTAAGCATGTAAACCAGGGGTGGCCAATCTTATCCGCAAAGGGCCGGCGTGTATGCAGGTTTTTGGGATAACCTGTAGGTCAGCTGTTCAAACCCAGGTGTGAGGACTCTTCCGCCAATCAGTCCTCTAATTAGTAATCTAATTATGGAGTTGTAGCAAAAACCCGCACACACACCGGCCCTTTGCGGATAAGATTGGCCACCCCTGATGTAAATAAATGGGCGCATACATATATTTCCAATGGACAGTGGTTGCCTGACTTTCCCACAATAAAAACTTTGAGTTTCCATCATTTGATTAAAAAGGACACAAACTGCTACATTCCATCCTTAAATTGCTACACCCAGAATTGTTCAAATCACACTGAGTTAAATGAGGGGACCCAGCCATCAAACACACACATGGAATGGGACTGATTTCATTGCATGATTCAGCACAAAAAGGACTGAAAGCTGTGTGCTGCATAAAGAAGGTATTTTACTTTAAAAATGACTCTTCACAGCATATAGGAGGCCATGTATTAACACCAGGCACAGAGGTCTGAGCTACTGATTTCAATGCTGAGCCACAAATGATGGGAAATCAGCACATTTTTCATTTCATTTAAATTAATTTGTATGAAACAGTCACAAAAACACTGCACTGAAACTCATCATTTTATTGGTGAGGTAACAGTTTTATTGTACAAAAAGATCAGCAAATCTTAGAGGAGATTGAAAGACATACTTGACCATTCATGCATCTTCCAAACAGTACAGGTTAACAGGAAGGTTGGGCCCAAGGCAATGCAGGGGATACTCTGGATGGGATGCCAGTTCATTACAGGTCATGCACACTATGAGTAATTAAAACACCGAATCACTTCACCACGTGTTTTTGGACTGTCTGTTATAAACCGGCATGGTGAACCGATGAAGGGACGGTCCATGTTGTGGCTCAAACAAAACAAGGGACTTAATTTTAAACAAAACAAAGGGAACCACTAGGAACTAGGAGTAATGGGACAAGGGTGAGAGTAATTAATAACACTGCAGATTCAAACACTGGGAGATACTGGAAACTGAACATAATAAAACTAGACACAAGCAGGGTAAAAAGGAGCAAAGGTATCAACAAAAACATAAAGCTGAGGGGAAACAGAATTAAAGGCACAAAAAACCTAAAACACCCAAAGAGGTGAAGCTGACATTGAACCCATCACAGAGGGTTAATAAGTGAGCCTGCTCAGCCAGACGGTGGTCCAGGTAACCCCAGAACACATCAGGAGCAAAAACCAAGTGGCACAAGTGTGGCAACTAGCTGGATAAACAGGCAAATGACAGACAAACCCGGGACGGATCCTGACAGTCAAAAGGAAACTGCAGGTGATCGGGGAGAACATTATTAGCATTTCCCACTAGAGGGCAGACTAACATAATGAATTATTAATTCTACCATTGCTCCTCAGTCATCAGGCTGTTATTTGCTATATTGTTTATTGATTACCGGGCTCTATGTGTGCGGGCATTGCATGTTCTCCCTGTGTGATCAGGAGGTTTCCTCTGGGTTCTCCAATTTCCCCCATGGTCCATTTTTTTTCATATTGCCAAATTTTGAAGTGTACATAATTTTTTTTTTTTTTAATTTCAACTAGTGGAGTGAAACATCAAGATGATTTTATGTAAATTTTTAAGTATCTGTAGAAATATTTCACTCACTTTACTCATTATTAACATAACATATAATTTATTTACAAAACTAACTGGACTGAGCTTACAATTTGTGTATTTTTCAGCAAATATAGCACCTAAAAATGTCACATTTCAGTAATGTGTCAGGCTAGGCTTAAAAGCTAAAATTATATTAACTGTATGGGTCGCTGTGCAATGTTTTCACTCTGTCCATGGCCCATACATATCAGTGCATCCATCTGAGCTGCTGTACAGATACGCCTGGCTTTACTTTAGTCCCAGGCACACGACACATGGGAATTAACATACACACTCTGTGTATCTTCACACAGTTACACCTGGCAGCCTTTCTGGTGCATGAAATGAGATGAACTATGGAGGATTAATGCTGGGGAGGGGTGTGGTGCTCAGCACTGCCTCAGGCCTCCCCCATGGCTGATGTGTGGAGCTCGCATGCTGTCTCAGTGTCGCAGTGGGGTCTCCTACTGCCACTATGTGCCCCCACCCCTCGAAGTCCAAACCTGACTAACGTTAAAACTGGAATTACCAAACTGCCCCAACGTGTGAATGTGCCCTGTGATGGGTTGGCACCCCATCCTGGGTTGTTTGCTGCCTAGAGCCTGTAGCTTGTGGGATAGACTCCCCCATGACCATGAATTAAAAGATGGGTTCAGAAAATGGATGAATGGATGGATGGATGGATGGGTTACTGCTAATCCATCGCACACTTTGCACGTTCACAATGCTGCTGCAAGCTTCAGCAAAGCAGCAAAATAACTATTAAGCCAAATCACTTTTCTTTTTGAAAACCTCCAGTGCAAAAATGTGAAAAGCGTGACTCTCGTACCCAGCAGAATATCTGCATTAGTGCCAAAGCTTCTCTCTCCGTCTCTATGAGACTCTGATCTCCCTGTCATGAGAAGGTGTTAGATGTTTCTCCTCTGCTGGTGACACCTGGATCACCAGTCACAGTGCGGAGGCCTAGAAAAAAGGCTCCAGTCAAATAATGCGACACGAGGCTCATAGTGACACTGTCTCTAACAATAACCAGCCTTTGGTGTCTGTGAATTTAAAGAGTCATTTTGTGAGTCTTTAAATATTTGCTTGATAGAATAGTGGGAGGGTTGAATCAGTGGCTAGAACATGAATTGCTACTATAATTGAGCCTAAGGTAGGAGTCTATGCACACCTCTGCAGACAAGCAGCTGTAGACAACACTCACCTATAATCAGCATACATATACATAATAGATGCACTTTATTCATCTTTGTGGGCAAACTGGGGAGTTTTCACACATCTCATCCTGAGAGACATGTATATATACACAGGGAAGAGCAAATTTTGGGGTCAGAACACAGAGGTGGCCAGCATCCCAAGAGCAGGGATTACTCAGCAAACCACAGGATTTGAACCCACAGCCTTCTGGACACAAACACAGAGCTTTAACCTGCGGAGCTACACACCATTCTATGTGTTGATCGTCATATATGTCTTCTTACCGGGGCTGGAGCCCAGGGACATCTGCTACAAAGGGGCCTCGAACAACCTAATTTAATAAAATTTAAAACCCAGAGTTGCCACCCGTCCCGTATTTTCCAGTATCTTCTTGTATTGAAAAATAAAATGCTGGGTCCCGTTTTGAACCAATATGGGATGTGGTCTGTCCCAACTGCCTTCTGGTCGAGGGCGTCACCTACCCCGAGTCCCATGATGGACTGGCATATGTGAGATATGTATCTCGTTATAATGCGAAACAGGGCAAAAAAAAAATTGATCCATATTGTCTCAGAAGAGACAATATGGATCAAAAATATAATTTGGACTGGGTTCCAAGTACAGTGTTTTAATCAGTTTGTTCTTAGTTAATCTACTAAAATTTAGTTCAGTTAGTTCACCTAATTTGCATTTTGCAATAGACAGCTTCAACACAATATGTAATAGATTTCCCTGCATTTTGTAATAAATTATTACATTTTGTGGTGGTTTTTATAAAATGCGGAAGTTGCTCTTTTTTGAATTGAATTTGAATTTAGTGATCAGTGGTCATTGTTGACACACCACAGCACACAGTGCACAACAGCGAAATGTGTCCTCTGCATTGTGCTTGGGGGCGGTACCTTGCTCAGGGTACCTCAGTGGTGCCTTGCTGGTCGGGGATTTGAACCTGCATTCTTTCAATTACAAGTGAAAATGTAATATTGTGCATTTTGTAATAAACAAGCAAGATGGATGTTATTACATATCGCATTGTAATAGGGTTCCTGATTAAGTTCTCCCAGGACTTTTATCAAGAATGGAAGAATAACTTGGGAGCAATTAACCAGTACATCAAAAGAAATATGCCCTACATCCTACAGCTGGTATCAGAAGACTTTCTGCGGATGTATAGACTATATGGAACCTTGTGGTATGCTGGTATTTAAACAGTTAACACTGAAAATTCAGCTGTTATTTGGTGTTGTATAATGTTTTACTATTCAGCGATATGGACGATGAAACTGTCTAAAGTTCAGCTGAGATCATACCATGCCAACAAATGTAAATACTGTCGCCCTGGATTAAGTTGTAGTAGTAACTAACAGCATTTTATTGGAATGGCAGTTGTTTTTGGGTTGTCTGCCCTTGGAATTACTGCTGCAACAATTTTTGTTGTTCTAATTTTTCTCATATGCCAGCCTATTGGAGAATATATATTGAAATGGATTGAAATGAAACCCATACCTGGATTGGAAGGTGCTTACCCAATCGTGGGAAATGCACTTAATTTCAAGTCAAATGCTGCAGGTAAGAGTTATTTAAAGACTAATTTGATGTAATATTTTAGGTGAGCATTGATGTGCACATGGACATGTGACATGTCACCTCTCAAAGTCTGCAGGTATTTGTTTGAGGCATGTGAAAAACATAGCAAGTGTCTTATAGATACTGTGCAGTGAGAATTTTTATTATTTTATTTAATTTTTTTAGACTTCTTCTGTCAGGTGATTGAAGGGACAGATAAATTCAGACATTTACCACTACTGAAGATCTGGGTAGGACCCATGCCTTTCATTGCCTTGTACCATGCAGAGACAGTTGAGGTAAGTAGAGTACAACATGTTTACTCTTGTAGCTCTTTAGAGTGGAAGGGTGTTTACAACCAGCAGAAACCAGTATAATTTTCACCCAAGCAAAACTCCAGAGTATTAATATTTTGGTGTTTAATTCCACCATTAAACTAACTGCTGTCTTGCTCACTGGGGGCTTTGGGGAGGGATAATGTAAAGCACTTTGGGACATTTTAATGTTGTGAAAATGTGCTACGCAAATAAAATTGAATTGAACTGAACTGTCAATTCAGTGTCCAGGAAATATAGTGCACATTTCCTGCCATTAATTTGACTTAGTATTCCAGATTTAAATGTAGTATCAATGCTTAATTGAGCTCTTTATAGGGCTATTTTTTTCTCAGTTGGTATTGAACAACCCCAGGCATATGGACAAATCCTACAGCTACAGGTTCCTACACCCTTGGCTTGGCACTGGTTTGCTTACCAGGTTTGTTGTACTTTTCATACCATTGAAACAACAATATACCATTGAAACAAGTCACCATAGAAAAGAATTTGTGTAAGTAAGAGTAAACCTTTCTTCATCTGGTGAGCATGAGTTACACTCTGTCAGGTATAGCCGCCTTAAGTAACATGATTTCCATAAAAACTTCATTCCACCACAATCAGTCGTTTCACATTATAAACCGTTTTCCCAAACATTCCCTATAGCATGTCAGCATGTTCCCAGGTAATGTCTGGTAGTAACACTAAAAGGTACAAATGAGAGAGAAGAACCTCCAAGGTCCAGGTCTGAGTATGATAGCTAAAGTCTTCACCACTCAAAAGATAGACTTGTCTCCTGCAATGTGTGTTCTGCAGTATAGATACTTAGGCAACGCTTTTTTTTTCAACGCAAAAGTATTTCTGAAAAGTACACCGTATGCAGTTAAATACGCATAAATTTAAGTTTGGCAACACACATTCTGGATGTGGATTTTACACACGTGTAACATTTAATAATTGTATTACCACCTCAGCAGTGAAGACTATGTCTTTAAAAATGAGGCAGTGGCAATGCCAAAGAAATAATATTTATGTCAGAGGAATGGTTTAATAATTAAAATTGCATCTAAGGATCGAGTGCCCAAATGTAAATATTAGATGGTGAGTGAGCAATGACAGTGTGAGTCCCAACTCACAGAGCAAGCCGTCGGAAAGCGGCTGCTTCAGCCCCTGTGGCTGGTGGAGTGATACCACCATTAGGGCCCAGAGTAGGGCCTTCAAGCCCAATTCTTCCGGGGGCACTGTCTGTTCTTGCTCTCTGATCCTCACTTGTACATCATGTTTATGTTTGCTAAAGTAATTGGCTGGACCAGCACGACTAAGGCTTATCATGTTCCCTTCATGCAGCACCGGTGAAAAATGGCGTCGCCGTCGGAAGATGCTGACACCCACCTTTCACTTCTCTATCCTGGCCGAGTTTCTCGAGGTGATGAACGAACAGGCAGAAATCTTAATTAAAAAACTGGAGAAGCATGCTGGTCAAGGGCCTTTTGACTGCTTTCGCTTCATCACTCTCTGTGCACTCGACATCATATGTGGTGAGTATTAGTCTGTCATAAATTACCTGGCGTTTAAGCAGACTTTCATAAATGTGGAAGACATAGCTTTAGAAAGAATAAAGTGTGACATTCAGATACAGACACAAACAATTTAAAATGACACTTGATTATATGTCAATAACAGGGAACATGATAATACTTCGAGGAGCATCTAAGTAGAATGACTACAGGAACACATCAGCAAGTCAACAAAAAGATACTTATTTTTACTTTTATGTTTTTTTCCAGAAACTGCAATGGGTAAGAAAATAGATGCACAGCATAACTCTGACTCCGAATATGTCCAAAGTGTGTACAAGTAAGTGATATTTTAAAGAAGCAGATAATGACCTTGCAGTAAGCTGGTGTCTGGGCTCTGCATCTCTGGAGTTTGCATGTTCTCCCTCTGTGTGGGTTCCGCTCTGCATCTGTGGAGGTTGCATGTTCTCCCTCTGTGTGGGTTCTGCTCTGCATCTGTGGAGGTTCCATGTTCTCCCTCTGTGTGGGTTCCGCTCTGCATCTGTGGAGGTTGCATGTTCTCCCTCTGTGTGGGTTCTGCTCTGCATCTGTGGAGTTTGCATGTTCTCCCTCTGTGTGGGTTCCACTCTGCATCTGTGGAGGTTCCATTTTCTCCCTCTGTGTGGGTTCCGCTCTGCATCTGTGGAGGTTCCATGTTCTCCCTCTATGTGGGTTCCGCTCTGCATCTGTGGAGGTTGCATGTCCTCACAATCCACAGACATGTACTTAGGTAAACTGGTGACTTTACATTGCCCTCCATGAGAATCTATAGCCTTCTGGTAGAGGCCTATTCCTTGTGTTTCCAGGTATAGGCTCCAGGGCTGAAGATCGATGGATAGAATATTACCTTAACTACAAACTCATAACATGGATGTTAAAGTAACAACATTGATTTGAGTAATTCAATAAAATATGTAGGTTATGGTTCGAATTCATTATTTTTCTTAAACATTCCATTGTCCTAACACTGTTTAATACAGTGGATAATATAAGCTAGGGGTGGACTGCGTACATTTCCACTGTATAAATTTCCACTCCACTATTGTATGATTCTGAACTTGGTTCAATGCTTGTTTGCTTGTTTATTTGTTTGTTTGTTTGTTAATATTTTCTCAGGAAGGTGCATCTGCAGCTATTCCTTGGTCTGCCTGATGCACACATGTGTATGAACACACACAAGCACACAAACAGACACAAACAGACACACAAGCACACAAACAGACACAAACAGGCACACGCTGCCAGAGCTACATCAGGAACATCAATATGCTATTTTGTGGGAGTGGGGAGGCTGTTAAAGGAGGTCTATCTTGTTCATTTTCACTGTTCATAATTATTTTTTTGGGGTCTACTAGAATAGTTTTACACGTCTCAGAGTTCTAAAAACACATATTTTTCTCATACAGAACATCGCTATACATCCTTTGTCTGAAATGCCCTGTTAGAGCTTTAAGCCACACCCCTGATGAGCCCAGTGTGCTCTGATTGGTCAGCTTGACTCACACATTCTGCCCCTGTCTTACAGTCTGTAGGCAGATGCTTTACAGATAGGCAGCCAATGAGAATTGTGTTCAGTGTGACAGTGTGTGTCACAGAAGTAAGGGCTGGAATTACAACAAGGTGTTTCAGGCAGATTAGAGAAGAGTAGTGTCTGTGGTCAGAGTTATTCCCTTTGGCGTGTACTTTGGACTTCAAAATGTCACAGACCATTTACTTGCACATAAATAAACACATAGGGTGTATTTCCCACAAAGCATCAACACATCATCTCACAGCATTAACATCTGCGGTGCCTCATGGCGCTACATAAACGTATAAGCAATGCCTCTTACATTCTTTATACATCATTCATTAAAGACTATTCTTTTGAAGGATGAGTGACATCATAACTCGTAGACAGAGAGCACCTTGGTTTTGGCCTGATTTTGTCTACAATTTGCTTGGGGAGGGAAAGGAACACACAAAGAGACTGAAAATTCTCCACTCATTCACTGAAGGTGTAAGTAATTAGCATGCCGTCCACGATAGAACAGTGAAAAGGGGTCTTGCAAGCCAGCTTAATGCTGTGAAACATTAACATCTGACTCAAGAGATAACAGGTCAGGGAAATAAATTCTTTATTGTGCAGGTTATTCGAGAGAGAACGGAGCATGCTGACAATACAGAATCCGACAGTGAATCTGATCGAGGTACAAAGAAACGAAGGGCCTTCTTGGATATGCTTCTGCGAGCCACTGATGAGGATGGAAACTACCTGAGTCAAAGCGATATCAAAGAGGAGGTGGACACTTTCATGTTTGAGGTATAAAAGTCATGAAATGCACTAAAACAAAACCATAAACAGAAAAATGACCTCATTAGGCAAGTGTTTATATTTAATGAAGTTTAAAATATACACCTGTGTGTGTGGGAGATTGTGTGTGACTATGAATGCTGGTCAAATTTGGTGCGCATGCTCATTATTATTGGTTTTGGTTTGATGTTCTGTGTCAGGGTCATGACACTACAGCCGCATCCATGAACTGGGCTCTTCACTTATTGGGCTCTCATCAAGAGATTCAGAGGAAAGTCCTGCAGGAGCTCACGGAAGTGTTTGGTAACTGTGACAATGTTTATAATGCAGTGCACTCTAATACTGCGATCTGATGAAAGCAATCCATTGGCACGAACAGTTTGCCACTTTGCTGATTCATGTTGAATTATTATTATATGTGCAACATTTTGAGCAGTCCAGGCTGTCTATGTGCAGCCTCTAAATTGTTACGGTTGTATATTGTCCTGCATTCCTCAGGTGCATCACAGAGGACAGTCAACACAGATGACCTGAGGAAGTTACACTATCTGGAGTGTGTAATCAAGGAGTCCCTGCGTCTCTTTCCCTCCGTGCCCTTGTTTGCACGCAACATATGCGAAGAATGTCAGATCAGTATGTGCCAACTGACTGTGAGACTGTTGATGAGAAATGTTACATGAGTCAGATCACAGAGATGCTCAGCATTTTGAAGATCTAAATTGCTTAAAGATGTCTTTTTCTCAACACGAGTAAATAACTGCAGTACAACTAAAGTAGAATGACACGATGGCTTTTATATTCTATCATGTATTTTGGGGGTTTCCTTCATGCATTATGTACATTATAAAATGTTATTTCCAAATTCCACCTCGGTTGATGTGGCTGGATTAGTCTTTATTCTGAGTGATGTCCAAGCTTGTTTGTAGTGTTTTCCCAGGGTTTTTCTTTATATACTGTTGCCTGTCTATTGTTTTGATTGACTTTTTAACCAATATCTTTGTGTAGATGGCTTCAAGGTGCCCAAAGGAGTGAATGCCATCATCATACCATATGCATTGCACCGTGATCCCCGATATTTTCCTGATCCTGAAGAGTTCCGCCCGGAACGATTCCTGCCTGAACATTCTGCTGGCCGACATCCCTATGCTTTCATTCCCTTCTCCGCAGGATTGAGAAACTGTATAGGTGTGTAAAATTTATATTAGTCTGCTTTCAGTTCTAACATCTTTAAAGCATTTGAGACGAACACAAGTACTCCATTTAGATTTAACAGCACTGCACATTTTGGTTCACAAAACAAGCAACTTAAGGATGAAAAAGACATTTTTAATTAATAACCCAACAGAGGCTGAGATGGATCTCATCATAGTTTTGTAATAATGATGTTGAGAGTATTTAGTATCTAGAATGGATTATTCAATTAGTATCTGATATAGAGACACATGAGAAAGTGTCTAATTAGCGTCAGAATCCTTTTTATTAGCCAAGTATGTTTCCATAAAAGGAATTTGCCTTGGTGGTGCTTTTACAAGACATTACAAAGAACATTCAATGTTTAGCACGGCATGGGTAGTATAACAATTATATGATAATGTGTATTGTTTTGATCGACTTTTTAACCAGTGTGTTTGTGTAGATGGCTTCAAGGTGCCCAAAGGAGTGAATGCGATCAAAAGTTTAATAGGAATTGCTGCAGACAGAGATATAAACACATCATTAGGTCATTTGCATGAACCACTCTAGCATCTGAGCATTATTTATGGTCATCCATGAACTTCAGAACTTATTACAGTATCTTTTTACATAGTATCCAATAGTTCTGGGTCATTTTTAACCACATTAGCAACAGAATTTAGCATACACTATTTTGCCAAAAGTTTTGGGACACCTGTCTTTACACACACACAAACTTTAATGACATCCCATTCTTAATACATAGGCTTTAATATAGAGTTGGCCCACCCTTTGCAGCTATAACAGATTCAACTCTTCTGGGATGGCTGTCCACAAGGTTTAGGAGTGTGTTTATGGGAATTTTTTACTATTCTTCCAGGGGAGCATTTGTGAGGTCAGGCATTAATGTTGCACGAGAAGGCCGGGCTCGCAGTCTCCTCTCTAATTAATCCCAAAGGTGCTCTATTGAGTTGAGGTCAGGAGCCAAGCTCAACCCCTGAAAAACATCCCCACACCATAAGCCCCCCCCCCCCACCAAAATTTACACTTGGTACAAAGCAGTCAGACAAGTACTGTTCTCCTGGCAACCATCAAACACAGACTCACCCATCGGATTGTGACAGAGAAGCATGATTCCACTGCACGTGGAAGCACGTGTCCACTGCTCTGGAGTGGCGTGCTTTACACCACTGCATCTGACACTTTGCAGTGCACTTTGTGATGTAAGGCTTGGATGCAGCTGCTTAGCCATGGAAACTCATTCCTTGAAGTTCTCTACACACTGTTCTTGAGCTAATTTGAAGGCCACATGAAGTTTGGAGGTCTGTAGCTATTGACTATGCAGACAGTTGGCGATTTCTTTACACTGTGTACCTCAGCATGCGTTGTCCCCTCTCTCTGATTTTACGTGGCCTATCACTTCGTGGCTGAGTTGCTGTTGTTCCCAGTTGCTTCCTCTTTGTTATAATACCACTAACAGTTGACTCTGGAATATTTAGTGGCAAAGAAATTTCACAAATAGATTTATTGCACAGGTGGCATCCTATCAAGTATCACGGTACCACGCTTGAATTTACTGAGCTCCTGCGAGAGACCCATTCTTTCGCAAATGTTTGTAGAAGCAGTCTGCATGCCTAGGTGCTTGATTTTATACACCTGTGGCTATGGAAGTGATTGGAACACCCGAATTCAATGATTTGTAGGGGTGTCCCAATATAGTGTATGAAATATAATGTATGAAAGCAAATTGCAATAATCTGTACTTGTGCATCGGGCAGGTCAACGCTTTGCCATGATGGAGGAGAAAGTCATTCTGGCATGGGTACTGCGGAACTTCCATGTGGAGTCCTTTCAGAAGCGAGAGGACCTGCGACCATTAGGAGACCTGATTCTAAGGCCTGAGCAGGGCATCTGGATCAGACTACAGAGAAGGGTTCATTAGACCCATCTAGATGGGTCTTAAACCTTGCTTTTGATATGATGTATAATGTATAATCTTAAATAATTTTCAAATCAGTTTTCTTACCACTATCTTTCTTAGCAAATGTGCTATTTTCAATCAAGTTCTTTCATATGTGTGATTCCCCAGTAGTGGAATGAGCTGCCAAACCACATCTGGTCATCAGAGTCCCACTCAACCTTCAAGAAATGCCTTCAGACCCATTTGTTCCTGGAATCCCTCTACTGGACTGATACCTCTCTGTGTTCCCTGAATGCGTTTAATGGTGTCCTTCTGATCCTTTGATAGTTTTATTTGATTCTTGCTTTGTTAGTAAATGTTGTGTAGGTCCTGCTCCAATACTGCTGACACTTGTAACTGCACATTAATTGGAAGCTCAGTCTAGCTGCATTTTTACCTGAAATATGACAAGACATATGGTAGCATTGTTCTAATTGTCTCACATGTATGTTGCTTTGGACAAAAGTGTCTGCTAAAAACATTTAAGTGGGAAATTCATTCCTCCTCATTCATTGGCCATTGCATGACAATGTTATTTAAATCAGGGAATTGTGAATGCTGACAATTAGATAAAATAAATTCCATCCAAATAAGTATAATGAGAGTATTTTCTTCAAAGTGTCATAAATGACAACTGAGTCTTGGCTACCATGTAAATGGCATTCTTCTTGAATGTCCAATCTTCTGTCTGGTTCTCCAGATTTCCCAGTGGCATGTTCCTTGTTGTGCTGATTATGCCCCCCCCCCCCCCCCCCCCCCCCCCCCCCCCCTTTCTTCTTCTTTTATTTCTTTCTTTCATCCTTCTCTCTTCCTTTTTCTTTT
>JABJVO010000015.1:6967752-6978713 GCA_026770805.1 Boulengeromyrus knoepffleri | reverse complement strand
GAACTGTCTGAGTCGCTGGAACTACTGGAACTGCTGGAGTTACCAGAATCACTAGAATTGTCTGAGTCACTGGAGTCTCTGGAACTACTGGAGTCATTGGAACTGCTTGAGTCATTAGAGTCACTAGAACTGTCCGAGTCACTGGAGTCATTTGAATCACTGGACTCACTGGAACTGGTAGAATCTTTATGGTCACCAGCAGAACTTTTGTTGTCAGAACCAACTGATTCATCATGATTACATGAACTGGAATCAGCTGAATCACATGAGTCATTTGTAGTTGTCAAAAAACTTGAAGTTCCACCAAATGGATCGTCCCCCTGCATACTGTGGTCATCAAAATAATATGAATCTGGTTGTTGTTCAGATGATAAGACTTTTGCTTGGTTTGGCACCTGCTCTTCGATTATTTTTCCATTCTGCATCTCAAGGCCATTTTCCTGGGTTTGATCGTTAGCTTCTCTTTTCTCCACTTGATGTCCACTGTTGTATTTGTCTTGTTTGTTCGTGTAAATACTGCTGTTTTGATGATGGCTGTACTTGTGCTCATTCTGTAACAAGTAAAAATGATCAGAATAAAAATGTATTCTATACGTTAATAGCAACAAAGCTACATGTATCTTCATATTATGCACTGAGACATTACTCCCACTGAATACATTTCCATCTGTGATCTGGAAATAAACACACTTTAATAAAAATATAAGCATGACTCAAATTCAATCAATGAGATCGTAATAGTAGTTTTTCGAGTATATACTTACAGCATGCACACTTTCATCATGTGAAATCTGCAACGTATAATGAAAAAAGTAAACAAATCCTTCCAAAAACCTCACATTAGTCAAATATAAATAATGTACTGCACTTACAGGAATGGCACTCAGTGTCCCAAACAGACAGAAGAATAGTAGTGCAAGTACCATGGTGGCTTTTTTCTATAATAAATGATATATGCATAATATGATCATCTTTACAGAACCTCATGAAAAATCAATACATACTAAAATGGCATCAAACATTCTAAAATAGATTTTTAAAATTTTCAAAGTTTCATATAAGCAATAAAAAAAAAACACAGCGCTGTTTAGTTTTTAATTCTGTTAAGAAAATTCTAAAGATCTTTATTTAAATTTAATTTTAATGTATTTTTTATATAGGATGCTGGGACATTGTACCTACCTCCTTGTTCTGCAGGTTTATATGCACCTATGCAATTGAGTGACAGCAGAGAGGCTTCTGAGGCGAAGTGATTCCATTCTGCACGTGTCTATTTAAACATTCTCTAGAGCAACAACAAAAAAATGCAGACAGAATGAGAAGTGACGTCACAAGGCCTAATTAGCGTTCTTTAAAGGGGGTAACAGCATTGTACTCCTCTTTGTCTTGAACAGATACTTACTTTAAAATACACCTGAGGATTGTTAATGATAAGGCTGCCCACAACATAATTGTGAGTTTTATTGCAGATATATGTTTTGCCTTCTAAATACATACAATTACTCCCGGAAGAAAAAGGAAAGCTTGTATTTATTCAGCTCCTTTCAGATGCATAAATTTCATTCATGCTAGGAGTCATTTTCCAAGATGCATGTTCAGTATTACATCTTATGCTGATTCAGTCATTTTCTTTATCTGGGTTGGAGTTAATTCTTCACAAGCAGTCTAGCAGTCCTAGTTTCTCATTTCATTTCATCAGGATTTAATAGACTCAGCCTCTTTTAAGCATGGAGCAAATATAAGAATTTATAGAAAAGTACTCCGTACTCATGGAGAAATGCTAGCTAAAAGGACTCTCCTCTCTGCCGAGATTGAGAAGAGTGTCCTCGAATCAATAAATTGAAAATCAATAAATTGGAGATACATCGAGAACTGAAACAAGTTTGCACCAGTTTGGAATACAGTCAGAC
This sequence comes from Boulengeromyrus knoepffleri, assembly GCA_026770805.1. Lineage (NCBI taxonomy): Eukaryota > Metazoa > Chordata > Actinopteri > Osteoglossiformes > Mormyridae > Boulengeromyrus > Boulengeromyrus knoepffleri. The sequence continues at coordinate 6,976,803 of JABJVO010000015.1, read as the reverse complement.
TGAAATCATGGCTCTCAAAAATGACAATTTTTAGCAAATCAGCTTAAAAGAGATAAAGAAAAATCAATAAATACAATGATTAAGGATTCATAAGGAAACAGCTGATATTTTCCAGAAGACATAAACACTTCATTTCAGGATTCAGCAGTCAATTTATATTTAAATAAATATTTAAATAAATATTGCTATGTGGGGTAAACAGAACAAACCTATATAAATACTTATAGTATAAACCTATTGTGAGTTATATAGCCTAATCTGGAAAAATCACAGTAGGCTAAAAACTAAATATATCGCACAGGTATCAGGGGAAAGTTGAATCAATGTTTTTTATTCTCAGTTAGAGCACTGTGTTGCTTTGAAAGGCATTGCTCTAGAGTGGTTCAGGTCCTATTTGTTGGAGTTTTTCTATCGGTATTAATGACTGTGTGTCATTATCAGCACCATTGTCCTGTGGGGTTCTTCGAAACTCTGTTTTGGGGCCAATCCCGTTCTCCTTGTACATGCTTCCTGTATGGTCAGATGTAAGAAAGTATGAACCTATTCCATTGTTATGCAAATGAGATTGATATGCCCCTGAAACAGCATAACATGGACTCATTAAAGTGATTGCTAGACTGTTTTGAGGACATTAAAGCCTGGATGGCCTCTACATATTTAAAATTCAATGATAGTAAAACTGAGGTACTCTTAATGGGGCTAAGTGATGCCCATCCATCAAAATTAGGCTCCCTGGAGGACTTTTTGAAACCTAAAATTAGAAACTTAAGTGTCATAATGGATTAAAAGCTTAAATTCTACAAAACAGATTAACTCTGTAGTTAAAGTTAACTTTTTCCAACTGAGTGTTTTAACTATGGTTAAGACCTTTTTATCTTTCACTGATCTGGAGATGCAGGTTTGATCAGTCAAGCTTTCACACCTGCAGATTGTCTAAAATGCTACAGCATGTCTTCTTACAGACACACATAAAAAGGAGCTTATCACGCCTATACTGGACTCCCTCCACTGGCTCCCTGTGTCGCTTAGGATAAATTAATTTGCTTTTAAATCAGAGCATGGTCAAGCTCCTTCTTACATTTCTGACCTTATCCATGTAAACCACTGAGATCAGCAGTCTATGTTCTTCTAGTAGTTCCAAAATCTAGATTGAAGCAAAGAGGTGATCGGCCATTTGCAGTCATTGAGCCAAGTTTTGGAATGAATTATCCCTCTATGTAAGCCAGGCCACTACGTTGTCATCTTTTAAATCTTATCTCAAAGCGTATTTTTATTTCTTAGCTTTTAACTCAGTTTGAGAGCCTTATTACGTGCCGTAAGGTTTTGGGTTCGTACCGCAAGGGTTTGCGTTTTTTTATGCATTGTGCAATTTGCACCTGTTATGTTCTGGTCGGACGTCGTCACTTCCGGGTTAGTCGTAGGAGGGGATCGACCACGCCAAATCCCCAGCTCAGGTTTGCTCCTCTGCTTGTGCTTTGTGCTATATTCTGTTTTGATTGCTGGTGTACGACTCTGGTCTGTTTTCTGGTTTATTGCTTTTTTCTTTGCCCCATGATTTTTGATCGCCTGCTCTCTGTATTTGCCATTCCTGTGTACTGACCACCAGTTTATTTGTATATTTGGATAAGGAGACAGTAAGAGTGACTGTCTTTTGTATCATTTTTCCTTTGTTGGTGAGGTAGATTGTTTTGTTTGTTGTATTGGCCTGGATCACTCTTGAAGGCTCTGCCTACATTGTGGTGAGCAAACTTGTAAATACACACTTGGCTTATCGTCCCTGTTTTGTGCACCGTGTTTGTTCTGCCCCCCCCCACCACACATCCACCCACACATCTATCCTGATGCTCTCCAACCCCCTAGACTGGGGTTCATAACAGCCTTTTTATCATCCAATTACAAATGATCCACTTATAAATTTGGCTTTTATTTGTTAATTACTTGTTTTTATTTTCAGTTTTGTTTGTTTCATCCCCATGTTATTTGACCCGGTTTAGATAAGCTAGTCGCTGTTGGCCCTGTGGTAGTTTTTACTGGGGCACTGTCCATGTGTTTATGTTCAGTGCTTCTGTATCTTGTTGTCATGCATATATGCGACTCACAAATCATATTGTTCAGCACTTTTGTTTTAAAAGTGCTTTTAAAATAAACTTAAATTTGAAATTTGAACTAGCGATGTCTCTGTGACATAGAAGTGCTTTGCTGGACGATTTCCAAGCATTGTGGAGACATTATGCCAATGCATGTGTACTGTCTGTGTAGTTTTATTTTGATGTTATTGCTGTGACAGTGCAAGACAAGATAACTGTCAAATTTTATCGATCACTGTACCTAATATCACCCATTCATTGTTCCACCATAAGGTCAGTTGACATTAGACTGATTAAATAGAATTTAATAGACTGTATTTATACATTTTGTCACGCAGGACAAAAGTAATGAATAATGAGCTCATTTAAATTTTAATTGCATTATTTAATTTGAAAAGGTAATTGGTTACATTTCTCATTACCACCAAAAGAGGTGGAATTACAGTAACACATATTAAAGTAGCCTCTAAATGTAAAGTTGTTCTTGCAGCTCTGTTGTGGATGTTTTCTTGTTATCTGGCAGGACTGTGGAGGAGGCTTCTCTCCTGTCAAGGTCGCAGGCACAGGCAAACAACCTCTGTACCTGCAGCTTAAGCACAGCTCAAGGACACACAGATATTCCTGCCTAAGGCCTAAAACCAAGTGAATGCCACTAAGCCCCCACCCAGGCTACCCCACACTTATTTCCCACAGAAATCCTTCCACAAAAGAACGACATAGAAAATAACAAGTGGGTTGGAGCACTCTTCAGTTTACAAATGAGTTTCTAAATCACTTAAGCTACGAATGGATTTGCAATTTGACGATTGATCTTAAGCGTGAGATAATTAACTAAATTCAGGAAACAACTGCTTTCAGGAAACACGCCCTAGATCTTTTGTTCTTGAACAGGACTTGGACAGAAAGATACAATTGTGTACCTTTTATAGACAAGTAACAAGAATCCTGCTGAGGGCAACATGGGGCGCCTGCACAGAAAAAAAAATGCGATGGTGACATTTGCGTGATCAGTTTTCTAGCTCTCATTTGCATGTCACGTCAATGATATCATGTAATCGAGTGGGTCAATTAACCTTGTTGGAATGGGTGACCTGATTCTACTTAGGCAGGCTACCACTGAGAGGTACAAGATGGGACAAGGGAGAGGGGCAGGGCTGGATTGACCTCAGGTCTCCCCACTGGAAGCCCGAGGTAGGAAGAGCAGGGGAATCTATCAAATACAGTAGTGCACCTCTAACTCTTACTGTACAGTTCCAGTGGCACTGTTAGGCCTATTTTAGCGTAGCTTTAGCCCCTGTATGAACTGGTTAGATCATTAGAAATAATAATTACAATTACTAAAATATATTTCATAATATTTTCTTTAACTAACAATTTTATAGCCATCTACAATAAAATAACTGGATCAAATAACTAAATAATGAATTTTCACCAGTAAAACTTAATTATATAAACTTTATTATAAGCACTCATTTTCGATGACAGTTGTATTTTGTAAAATGTTCAACAAATGTAAGACAACAGAAAATATCTGAGTATATGTTATACATAAAAAGTACAAGATTGTACAGTTATATATTTTCAATTTCTGAATAGTGAAGCATATATAATGTAAAATGTATTCAATGGTCAATAAAGACTGTATACAATAGTTATATAGATAATATGACTAAAAAATGTTGCATTTGGTGGTCTATTACTATTACATTTGATGGCATATTGGATATTTCATACAGTACAATGCAATATGAAATATGATGTAGCATGTCATATAAACCACACTGTGACATAACCCTCTATTGATGTTTTTTGGGGTGAGTCCTTTGGTTTATCAAATTCACTCACTATTATATGGTGTAACATTAGCCAAATTAGTTACTTTTAAGTTCAACCTCAGAAGAAAATTATAATTACAATTGGAAGCCTTTTATTATTATTAAACCATTTATAATGCAATTACAGAGCAACTACCCCTTCAGATGTGAGGAAACAACAAACATTCAAGCGTTTACACAGTAAATGTAAAAAAAATAATACATTTACTGTGTAAATGATTGAATGTTTAAATGAGGCTGGCATATTGATTTTGAATGCTTATCACTTTGATTTAGCACAAAAATTGAAAAAAGAAAAACATTTTTTAGAAGAAAGGAAAAAAAACGACACAAATGCTAGGATACAATGTTTTGTGGCATAATTACCACAGTTACGGATCCCTCTGTTCATTGTCAGGCCTTAAAAAGCCATGGTTTGGATCAAACAGGTCATCTGATGTTTGGAAAGCATATTGTTTGCTCTCACAGTCATCTTGATTTATGCTGTCCTGGCATTCGCCTACAAACATATTCATTGTGGTTTCATTGCTCTCTGTATTATCACTGATCTGGTTAGTAGAGTGTTTTCTTTCAGCATGGTTTACCACCAGAGTGTCTTCATGACGGATCGGTTCTTCCCCTTTGTCTTTGTTCTCTGTGTTGGCATCCGCACTCTTCACAGTAGCCTTGAACACCCGCATCCAGCTCTGGTTTCAATAAATCAAGAACATAAAGGATATCAATATTTGTATCTGCAGCCTCCAACAGTACACTGTATGCTTTAAGTAAAGATAACAGTGTGCTCACATTCAGAGTCTGCTCTTCCTTGTCATCTCTCTTGTCTCCAGCTTGAATATGGTCACTCTGTTCAGAGTTCAAGACCATAAATAATAAGTCAGCAGTAATTTCAACATACAAAGTTGCGTATTATCTTGTCTTGTGAAAAAAAATGCAGAATAATGAATTTACCATGTTTTCAGGTGTAGTGTCTTCTTTTGAGGCCTGTGAGTAGAAAGACTGTGAGCATTTCTTTTTGATTCTCAAATGAACAGATTTATTGAGTGCTGTGTAGAGCTAACCAACCCTTTAGATGCCCTTGCTGTCAGGCCACTACCTTTGAAATGACAAGCTATGGCTTTTTATTATGTTACCGTATTCTCCGAGGTGTTCTCAGAAGTATCTTCTGAAGTGTTTTCAGAAGTATTCTCCGAGGTGTTCTCAGAAGTATCTTCTGAAGTGTTTTCAGAAGTATTCTCTGAGGTGTTCTCGGAAGTATCTTCTGAAGTATTTTCAGAAGTATTCTCTGAGGTGTTCACAGAAGAATTTTCTGAGGTATTTTCAGAAGTATTTTCTGGAAAACTCTGGCATAGCAATAAAGAGTGAATTAGTGATATATTGGTGAAATACAGTGTTCATATTAAACTCTGTGTAATATTTATGTAATTTTAGCTTGCACAATTCATCAGCATCTACCTCAGGTCTTGAAGTTTCACTTTGATCCAGACTTTGTGAAAAGAAACTTTGCAGCAAGGTCTGTGGATAACAACAAATGTGAAAGAAATCTGATAAAATACAGAAATAAGTTACTGTGAATATATAGCTGCTCATTAATTGTCTGAATCATTTGAAGATTTTCTGCCATTGAATTAATGATCGAAATTCTTCATTATGTTTTTAGAGGAAAGATCTATTATCTATTACTTTTTGTTTGTTTTTGGAATCTCAGAAAGAACAATACAGACAAAACCTGAAAGACTAAAGATATCTGACGACATTCGTCTCTAAGTCCTATGTATTTCACTATTTCGCTTATTTATCTCCTTGAGCAAACATAAACCAAAGACCAGTCCAATCGTTTAAACGATCAGGATAGAAAAGAAATGATGATTTATCGTTGTTTTTTTTTTCTTTGCTCTTTCAGAACCAATAACAAACTAAGACAATCCTGACAAACTAACTAATGGAATTTTTTTTATAGTAAATTTATTCAGTTTTGATGTTTTAGACAAAAATGTTCTTAAGAAAAAGACTGTGACATCTTATAGTACATAAAATGATCCTGACAGCAGTAATTTTATAATCAACTACTAATGAAAAATAAATGGAAACATAATAATAACAATGGGAAACACATTTGAATAAATAACAGAACTTTGCTTCCGGAAATAAAGAAGTCAATCTAAATACAAAAACATTTACACAGTACATACAGAAATGTCTGAAACTGTTGATTATAGTTCACCTTAATCCTCTCGATTTTTATTTGGACCAATCAAAATAAATATGATGCTTAATGATTAAGTCTTGTGAAGTTACAGTATTACTCACAGAACTTGTCTCTTGAGGACTTTCAACCAAATCATCTTTCTGAAATATCTGTTAAATGAAAGTAAGCAAAGTTAGTGTTTGAGAATAATAATAAAAAACGTCATTTTTAATTCAGTGAAAACTTACTTGTTTAGCAAAGGCAGTTGGCATATAAAGACAGCAAACCAATATTAAGGCTGACTTCATCCTGGTGGAAAAAAAACAAATGTGAATACAAAGTCTGGCAGATTTCAGTCAAATGAACTAAATGAATAAAGAAAAATATTAACACGGTTGCTATAAATGTAAAATCTGTGTTTTTTCTTTGTAAGACCTGACTGATTGAGTGAGGAGTGGATGAAGGCTCTTCATCGCTGAGATGGTCACAAGCAGCCCTTAAATATCTGCACCGACCCACAGCTTCACAGAGCTGTTTATGAAAGTTCGAAGACAGAATTATCCTCACAGTCCTCGCTGCAACCACCACCCCCCCATGACATGGTCACCAAGGGTCCCTCACTCCTTCACGTTTATTGTGAACCACCTTGTCAACATGGCCTTCATTTGGAAGGATGTCTAATGCAGAAGCCGCTGAGCAGGCCTGCGGGCTTCAGGGCACCACAGCCAGGGAGGAGCATGATTCCTGCACAGCACCCGTCTTCCTGTTTGCATGTTCATTATGGAGAAAGGAATTTGGAGGGTTGTGCATCATACAGCCAAAGAATTGCAAAATATCTTGCATATGTATTTGGCTTTTGACAATTGTCAGTCTTATACCAATACTTTCAGACATTTTAATGGTGTGAAATAGTTAAAATTTGCTTAATGTAAAACACATATGCAAAAAGAATCTGAATCAGAATATTTATTGTCCTTTTTCACATTAAATGCACCTTCATAATACATTCATGATGCATTCCTAAGCAGCGTGTAAGTATACCTCAACATCCTAACATACCTTAACATCCTAACAGACCTAAACAACTTTAATGTACATTAATAAACATTATAATATATACTAGACATTATAATAAATATTTGTATAAAAATTATTAGCTAAACTGGCACTTTTAAAAAAGCCAAATACATGTGAAAGATATTTTGTAATGGAGAGCTACTGAATATCAGACAAAGGGATTTTACTTTTAGTTAAAGAGTGGGATTTATGGCCGAAAGAATCTCAGCATGTGCCAATACATTATCCATGTGTGCTAAATGCAAAAAAATGGCAAGAAACATTAAATATTTGCTAAATGAGATCCTTTTGTTTTTTAAGTATTATACAGCCTCACCCATCACAAGCACATAGCAATTCATGTAACTTCCAGGTACATAATTGTCAAAAGAATTGTGAAAAATTCATGTGTATTAATGTGAATGATAATTTGATTAATTATGCTATGATTTATGTGATAAATAAATCAGTGGATATTAAATGGTGCTGTACATGCCATTTATATCCACTGTGCATGTCCATTAATGTGTCAGTGTATGTTCTGAACACCCATGCTCTCTGCCTGCCTTCCCACATGTCCGGGTGGTGTGCAGGTTGGGCACCGTCTGAGCTGGAGTTCGGGTTCAGTCCCATGGAGGCGCGAGATGGTGGATGTGACTTACAAACTGTAATATTGATTAATTGGGAGGTTTTGGTTCCTCTCCTCCATTGTCATCTGGCTTTCTTTTATTTCTTTGTCTTTCCGTTTCCCTGTTTTTGCATTGTTCTCTCTTGATGTTGTGTCACAACACACCCATGTAAAGACCCTTGGGGTGACTCTGTTGTGAAAGGCACTGTATAATATATAAATGGAATTGAACTGAATTTTGTTGGTCAGAACAACAAGCACTTTAGCACTGAAACCGAGAAGTAAAAAGACAATAGTCATATCTATGATTGGACTGGAAATGTAATGTCATAATATTCACAGAATAGCCCTTCCTTACGGAAACGGTCCATCTTCTGTAAATGTATTGTCATTGTACAGCTATTGTCCTTGTGGCTTGTGTGGGGGCTCCAGAAACACCACAGGCATGGTGAAGACAAAATTAACTGCAAATCTATTTTAGATTATGCAGTTTACCACATGCACGTGTCCTCTTGTGTTTTTAAATAGAAATACAGCTTGTAAATAAAAGTAAGGCAATCAGTTGGGTGATTTCTCTATATATCCTGAAACAACTCAGGGTTAAAAATAAGTAATGTTCTCCAGAAACATTATCATGGGTTTGCACATACCAGCTCAGAAACCTTGATTCCTTTGCTTTTTTGGGAAAATTAAAATTAAATCAGACAGAAGGGTGTGTAAACTGCACCATAAATATGTGGCTTTGTGGTTAAACCAGCCAATATTTAATTAAATGTTACTGTATAATACAACTAGCATATAATTACTCTGCCAAAAACAAAGAACAATTTCAATGTTAAAGGTATCTTAAAATCTTTTTCTATAAGGATATTCAACAATCTGTTTACCTCCTGAATGTGAGAACAGAGGAGAGGAAACAAAACTCTATAATTTGACAGAAGAAAAAACCCCAGCTGTTCAAAGCCCCCAGGCATGTTAAAAGTAAACAGGCCAGAAGGCATTGCATGCTTTATGTAATGCTGTCTTGTGTGATGTTGTCTGTGTATAGTCACACCATCTGTAAGTCAGCTTTTCTCTCCATTCTCTCCAGACCAGTAGCTCTGCCTGCGGTCTGCTATACCTACAGGTGAAGTCAGTTGGTGTCCAGTCTTCAGTCCTCTACAGACCAGTATCTCTGCCAGTTGTCTGATATACCATCAGGTGAAGTCAGTTGGTGTCCAGTCTTCAGTCCTCTACAGACCAGTATCTCTGCCAGTGGTC
>JABJVO010000015.1:6956684-6967652 GCA_026770805.1 Boulengeromyrus knoepffleri | reverse complement strand
GGGTGTGTGTATACGTATGCCTACTGGTGTCTGTAATGCTGTGATGTGTATGGGTGTGTGTATACGTATGCCTACTGTTGTCTGTAATGCTGTGATGTGTATGGGTGTGTGTATACGTATGCCTACTGGTGTCTGTAATGCTGTGATGTGTACGCTATAAATGCTAAGTGGAAGCAGTATTGGAGCAGGAGTCACACAGCAACCTATTATAAAGCAAGAACCCAATAATTCATTGACATGGTGAAACTTGTGGCAAGTATAAACAACTTACACAACTCACACAGGGTATACAGAAGTTACACAGAGTATGCACAAGTTACACAGAGTATACTGAGACTTCATGGCAAGTTGGTTGCTTCTTGGCAAGAGGTTTCTCGTTCTGCACAAGTCAGTCAAACCAAGCTGACTGGATCACATGCACTTTATTTGTTGTTATTCTTTGTTATTTCTGCTGTAGTTTATGTCATTATGATTTAAGAATTACATGTATTATCATTAAACCATGGGAATGTTTAGTCATTTTGAGCATTTTTGTTCTTGAAGCAGCTATTTTATTCAAGGCATATTTACCAACTATGTTATAACTGTATATTATGTCAGCAACATTGTTTCTGGTGGTAAAAGTGACATGATTAACAGTTTTAATAAACTTTTATTCTTTTGCTTTTTCAGGGAAAGTAAAATTTAAACTGACAGAAGGGTGTGTAAACTGCTCCATGGTAAATATGTGGGTTCATGGACAAACCAAGAAAACTGATACTATGTAATATAACTAGCATATAATTACTCTGCCAAAAATAGAATATAATTTAAATGTCTAAAGAAGCCCCACTATCGAATTGCCATGTCATAATTGTCTTTAACAGTTATTCAGGCTAATAGTATATTTAAGGCAATTAAAAATTAATCAGAACAGGATTAGGTTACTGGGGAGATTTTCACACACACAAATTTATTTGTGTGTGTGTTTTTATTTAGTTGTGTTTGTTGTGTGTGTTTATTTCGTTATTTCCTTATTTATGCACGGGATTGGTTTGCTGTATATTTATATATCTGGAAAACATTACATATATATAAATATATATTGCCTTAGGGGGCAGTTTGTGGGTCAGTGGGCTAAACCCTCCGTGCCTGTAATTGGAAGGTCACCAGTTCAAGCTCAGCCTTGGCATGTCTGTGGGCCTCTGAGTCAGATCCTGAACTTCCAGCCCCTTGGCCGCTGCTGCAGGTTGCTGCCCTTCACTGCTAAGTTTTCTTTCACCTACAGAGAGCAAGATGGGACAGTATCTAAAGAGAATTCCCCAAAAGGATCAATAAAAAGAGTGTGGGTGTGTGTATATATATATAAATGGGGTTTTAATAGTTTGAGGAATGATATTTTTAGACCAGCAAAATGAAGAAAAAAAAGATCTATGAAACTCTCTAATTCATTAGATTGTTTGTGTTGCAAAGCATTCTTGAGTGTGAGGAAGGTGTTATATAAATTAAACTTAGCAGATTATGTGCGTATGATTCGTAAGATAATACATCTGAACAGACATGGCAATAGCTCATCTTTGTTTTCTATCTTTATGCTTTTGAACTGTAGCATAAAGCATGTTTGTCACTATACTGCCATCTTGTGATGAAGTAACAACAAAAGAAAAGATAAAATAGCGACCCCTTCACATTTATATTGTAACATCTGGCTGACCAAGGCATTGCAGCCATGAGGAGGAATAAGGAGGCTTCGTTAAAGAGGCAACAAGGCCCTTTTATTTAGTCCTTAAAAGGACTAACACAGGCACCAACCGTCGAATCACACATAATGGGAAAGCACAAGGAGGTCTGACACTGGACCGTAAAAGACATATAAAGAGTCATTTATACAAAGACACGCGAGGATTGGACAGGGTTCACATATGACCCAGGCATGCACACACATGACAATAGGGAATACAGCAAGTATTTATAATTACACAAACAAGGGGCTATTTACAGTATTCAAGCATGCTCCGCTGCTACCCTACAAATATTAGTAATACATAATATCTGTTAGTGTAAGTCATACTAAATATTTAATATTGCACTTCGTGGCTTGGGTCTCGGCATCCAGTCTCCTGCACGTTAGCTGTCTTTTTGACCATGGAATCTCACGTTTCTCACACTAGCATTTAGCATTTTTAATAATGGGTCCAAAAACATAGTGCTTCCAGTGCATAGATTAATAACTTTGTACATGCAGGGACATAATTTTGATGGTTTGTATGTTACATAGTACGGTCTGGATAGGAAATGACAAAGCAATTTGACATGCAAAGTGCTGTGTTCAGTACTGTTTGTTTAGAAATTGGTAATAAATAGACTTTTAAGCTCTATTTTGATGATCTATTACAAAGCATAAAATGCAAAGTGCAACTAACATTTTTGGGCGTGTCCAAACCCATTTTGCTATTTTGATGGTGGAGAAAAACAGCGCGAAATGGTTGTCCTAGCTCTCTTAATTTTTCAGAGAGGTGTTTTGGGTGTAACATGCAATAAACCAATCAGAACGGCATGACACCTCACCCTTAAAAGGCAGGGGTGTATGAGCTATGGTGGATAGCTGTTATAATGGGGTGTTTTCGGCTGAGGAGACGGACCTGCTTGTGCGCGAAGGGGAAATGCGGGTCTACATCATTTACAGGAGCACCACTGTTCCACCTAAGCCGTTTGTGGTGAAGCAGGCCTGGGATGAGGTAGCAGTGAGTGTGTCCTTGTTTTCTGGCATCAACAGATGCATCTGCTCAGGGCCAAAAACAGTATAATGATGTCAGAAGTTGGGGAAAATAGAAGCTCACTGGTCAATGAGCACAGCGGCTGGGAACTAGGGGATTAGAGGTGGGTAACACCAGTATGTAAATATTTGAATATTTATTTTTCAGAAATATTAGAATGATAATAACAGTGAATTATTTATGTAGATAATTACTATAAATTAAAGGATAAAATACAATCATATATAAACCAGTCAGGAATCTTTCAATTGTTTATTTCAAATTAATATTTACATTGAAATGCATATGTATCTGCACCGGCGATCACCCAGAGGATGAATCCCCGGTCCGGCGGTGAGTACATGAAAGGCCATTTGGGTGCCTTCAGCGTCTCACCGACCCACCAGGTTTGTCATGTTGCATCTAACGAACATTGTTCACCTACACCTTTCTAAAATGTGCCGCTTAAATATCGTTTAACAATGCACCACTGACTTTAGACATGTTTTTTTGTTGGCCAGAATTACAATGTCATTTCCCTTGCTTAAAATGGCAATGCGCCTACAATGTGCCGAGCCACATCTCATTTGAAAAACCCCACTCCTACAAGTGGGAAAATCAGACAAAATCATATCATTTTGAAAACGTGCGATTTCTGCTGGTGCCTATAATTACTGAATTTCCACATTGGTGGGAACCTGCTGCCCCTAACCCTAAACCCTAACCCTAAACCTAACCCTCATGAATGTGAAGGGGGTCACTGTACACTTATGTGGATGTCAAGTAGGCAAATCTGTGTCCAAGGTTATTATACCACTCATAGTTTCTTTTGCTGACAAAGCTGTAAGTGGACCTGATCTTGATACACAGATAAATGTCTGTTTAAAAAAAAAACTAATTTCCAGAAAACCCGATCCCTTTTTCTAAGATATATCAGTTAAAAATATGAATATACAGTGAAAAAAATACAGATCAGTTTCAGTTTTAAACCTCAAGACCTGGTATACATAAATCACAGATTAAAATAGAAATGTGACTTGAAATATTTTAAATTCCTATAGCAAATAAAGTGTTTTCCGGGGGAGGGGGCAGTGCAATGCAGTGGTTTTTACTGTTGCTTCACACCTCTGGGACCATGGTTCAAGTCTCCGCCCTGGCTCCATGTGTGTGGAGTTGGCATGTTGTCGCTCTGTCATCATGGGGCATGGGGCAGTTTCTCCCACAGTTCAAAAACACGCTAAGGTAAATCAGAGTGTCCTGTGATGGGTTGCTGCCCCATCCTGGGTTATTCTCTGACTTGCGCCCGTAGACTTCAGGATATTGGACAAGCGGGTACAGAGGATGGATGGAGTTTGGCAGGCTATAGCTAAAGATTTCTTCTGATTTATGTTAATATGCAGTACTTTAACAGTGTTTCACCACTTCTCATGCTTATACCAACTCTTACGCCAAGGAGTGTCATTTGGTGGCTAGAGGGTTGTCTGTTGGGTGTGGTTTTCAACAACCTACCATAAATTGCAAACTGTGCGAAAAATACTATCATTCGAAAAAGAATTACTTGGACACTCTGGCAGCAGCTAAGTCGACTTATCAGAGAGGAGCTAAGTTCTTGCCAAAAGACCATGAAGTGAAACGAGATGGAAATCAGATAAACAGATAAGTCTTCTAATAATGTTAAGTGAATGTTTATGATAAAAAGAATGTACATTACTAAAGAAAGAGTACTTACCTTCTGATGGAAATATTTAAACATTTTAAAGTTGGAATAGAACTCAAATATTTTATTTCAATTGCTTTTTCATATAAAATGTTTTGTGTACTTAAAGTTGCAATGTAACCTGTATATGGTGTTGATTCATACAGTTGGCAATATGGTGACCACAGTGATGATCTTCTTGACCCTTTGGGTGACTTTTCCTGGAACTGTGAGTATTACATGTTTGAATAAAGCCATGAATATGAGGGCATGAGTGTGAATGAGCATTGGTAAAAGTGTGAAACATGCATCATACTTTAATTACATTTAAATGTATTTCATCACTGAAATGTATTTAAATGAATTTAATAATTTAATAAATTAGTTTATTGTTTCAGCTCATATTTGTTTATTCATTATTTCCAGTTAAAGTATACCTCAGAACAACTGCCAACAACATTCACTTTTAAACATGAATAATGTCCCATATTAACTCTTATGGTATGAATTTGACATGAATACATTTGGCTTTGTGCAGCTTCCTGGAAAACACCATTATCTGAGTAACTCAGGCAGCAATGAGGTGAGAACCTGCAGCCGTTAAGAAATAGGACAGTTCTGATTAACCTGTCGATTATTATTGTTATTATTGTGATTATTATTATTAGTAGTAGTAGAAATATTTGTCATCATCATTGTTATTGTTCCCCTATAGAGGGAGTGCCCCCCTTTCACATTATATTCTCCTTATTACTGTTGTTTATGTCCGTGTTGTTGTTGTTTACCTCTTTCCTTTTTCATTTACAGGCAGTGCCCTTTTTCACATTCTATTCTCACTATTACCATCATCATCATCTTGATCGTTGTTGTTGTACTTTTCTCTTTTTCCTTTAGAAAGAGTGCCCTTTTCCACATTTTGTTATTATTATTATTATTATTATTGATCTTGTAGTCTTTTTTCCTTTACAGAGAGTGCCCTTTCTCACATCTCTGAAGTTCTACCTTCCGGTGCCCGCACCCCCACGCTTTGCACTGCCTGTCTGGCCTGCGTTTCCAGCCGCCTTCCCTCAGCCAGGTCCCCCTCCCTCACCAAATCCAGTACCCATGCCAACCCCTTCTCCTGCCACCACCCCGCGAGGTGACAACTGATAAAATGGCCTTGATCCCCTGAGATGCTCCCAAATCTTTATTGTGACAATGAGCGATTTGTACTTACTAAATAATGAACCTAGAATTAAACTGGCACAAAATACAGAATTAGATTTTAAAAAAGGCCCTTGCCTCTTAATCTTACATGCACGAGTGCATATTATGAGTAAAGTATAGAACACAGCCCTTCTAAAAAGAAAATAATTTTGATTGTTTTGTGCAATTGTACTGAACAAAAATGCTATTTTGATGCATTAAATGCCTTATTGTTTTATATTTTCTTTATAACTAGTATCGGTTGTTATAAATCTTTTTCACAAGAAAATGTTTGCCATTTAGCAAATTACATGACCATCTGTTTCACTGTCAGCCAATAACAGTTTACGTTGCTGCATGGCTCCAAAACAAGGGGCCTGTCACAGTGACGAATGTAGCATTAGTCTGCAAAACTCAGAAGCTTCCATTTCCATGAAGTGTGATCTTACTCTGGCTTTCCAGGTATTGGCAGAAGCAGATATGAACCTTAACTTCTGTTCAGTAATGATAGCTGTCACTTGGTCTCCTGCCTAAGCCTTATTATTATGGGATCACTGTAAACCATGACTTGTGAAGACCTGACCCATCCAGGAGCTGATGAGTAATACATACTTTTTGTTGGCTTCCTCAGCGGTTTGTCTGACCTCATACATACCATAATCTTGCAGAAAACAATAACATAGCTAATATTTAGTTGGGAACAGTTGCAGCATTTAATTTCACTTGTGTAAAAATAGGTATAAATATCTAATCCAGCTGTTTTTTGTGTGATGTTTAAACATATTGAAAATGTTACACTTTGGTAATTGTTTTTCCTGAGCAGTCATGGTGGCTCAGTGGGCAGTACTGTTGCTTCACATCTCTAGTGTTGAAGGCTAAAGTTCCGCCTTTGTGCTGCATTTGTTTAGTTGCCTGTTCTCACTGTTTTGCATGGGTTCCTCCTGCAGTCAAAAGACACGCACTTTAGCAAACTGGTAATTCTAAATTTTCCTGCGATCAACCTGTCCTAGCTTTGCCCCTGCCATGTGCCCTGTGATGGACTGGCATCCCGTGCAATGTGTACCCCAGCCCTGTGATGGACTGGCATCCCATGCAGGGTGTGCCCCAGCCCTGTGCCCTTTTATGTGATTAGAAGATGGATGGATGTTTTCTGAGCATCGCCAGTAGCTTTACCCTCAGATATTGTATATGGTACCTAACATGAATTAAAATTTATTCCTGCATGAAAATGATATGGTTTATCTAATTTCTTTTTTGTTATTATCTAAAATAATGGAACAGAGAGGTGAATTAGTGGATGGCAGTGTGAGCTAAGTTCATGATAAATGACAGTGGCTCGACAGGTCACTGGTTTGAATCCCATGTATGGCACAGTAGTCATATCAGCACTCAGCCTTTGAGCATCACTGAGCCCAAGCCCAAGTGGATCTGTGTGCATATGTCCTGCCCTAGCATATTGATTTCAGGGGGGGTGGAAATCTGTTCCCTGGAGGGGGGCACGGGCCTGGCACTGAAATGTGCTGAACTTCTTTTACCGCACACTGAACAGTGGAATGACAGATTTCCGCAACATTGCATATCATGCATAGGTGTCAAGGGGCTGCTCTCGATTTCTGGGAGACCCCCAGTACTTCCAGGAGTGGGATGCCTGATGTGTGTATGTCTTAAAGGAACGTAAGAGTAAGGGTCTTCTGTATACCTGTACCTGTACGGAAGGGAAAATAAAGCATCATCAAGTAATAATAAAGAACAGCAAAGGTAAATGTGTGTAACACAAAAGGAGAACATGACACAGCCTGACACTATGACCTGGTTGGCCATTTGAATTGAGCAGCTGTACGAGACAGACATTTATCACTGAAGTGACTAAAAGGGCAACTGGAAACCAAAGCCAGGCCTGCTCCACATCCTTCTCGGAAACCAAAGCCGGGCCTGCTCCACATCCTTCTCGGAAACCAAAGCCGGGCCTGCTCCACATCCTTCTCGGAAACCGAGGCCGGGCCTGCTCCACATCCTTCTCGGAAACCAAAGCCGGGCCTGCTCCACATCCTTCTCGGAAACCAAAGCCGGGCCTGCTCCACATCCTTCTCGGAAACCGAGGCCAGGCCTGCTCCACATCTTTCTCGGAAACCGAGGCCAGGCCTGCTCCACATCCTTCTCGGAAACCGAGGCCAGGCCTGCTCCACATTCTTCTCGGGCTCCTCCTAGAACAGAGGTTGGCAACCTTTGTAAAGCAAAGAGCCATTTTCTCCTAAATGTCTGACCCAAGATTTACAAAGAGCCACAATGGGTAAAGAAGGGGGATTGAGATATGTATTTTTAATGTGATATGTGTATATATACATTTAACACGAAAATAAAAGTTCAAGTACTTACAAAAATAATTATAGAAAAACTATTTTGGGGGGGCATCTCAGGTTTAAATCACTCGGCCGCGTAACAGCGCAAAGGTGACTGACAGTACAACGCTGATTAGTTCTGTAGCGATAATCTTCACCCTCATGCCTCCTTTCGTCTGGTTCTGTAGTCATCTGCCCTTCACTCTCCACTTAAATACTGTAACTCTGCTGACCAAGCTGTGCAAAATGTCCTCACCACTCTGAACTCAGCTGGCTATAATATGTAAATCGGAGAAAATATAATCATTTTTACGAAGACCTGGGAAGGCGTGGTGACGATTTACTACAAAAAGTATACGAAAGAATTAGGAATCCCAATAAACGTTGAAGCGTACATCCAATCTCAGGTGCTTAAGAAAACTCCGGAAAGCATATCATTTAACCAGAGAGGTAATCTCATTTTAGCGAATGACTTTGAGGAAGAGATAAATTGTGCAGTTAAGACACAACAGAAGCGTGTGACGGACTGCCTCATTCACATATAGCTAAAGAAATATGTAAACAAACAATAATAATATTAACCCATAAATAAACTATTTATCTTTATGAAAGTATTATCATAGTATTGACATGAAAATTTGAATTCGTCTACCGTTATGAGAAGAGCCGCAGCCACGTGGTCAAAGCCGACCCCTGGCCTAGAAGCTTTCAGCAAATCACAAAGAGATTCCTTTTCTTTTATTTAGTTTTTATGTGTTACAGATTTAATCACCTGTAATGGGCTCCCAGGCTCAGAAACACAGAAGGGCTCTGAAATGGGGATGGAAGTGCGAATATAGATTTTAATACAGGAAGAGAAGGAACAAAAGAAATTGAATTAAATTATTTTCCATTTTATTGGTATACTGTATCTCGACAATATTGCATTGTCTCAAAGTGCTTTACATTATTCTTGCTCAAAGCCCCCAGTGAGCAAGACAGAGGCAACGGTGGCAAGGAAAAACTCCCTAGAAGAAAGAAACCTTGAAGAAAGGTTACTCCCTGTAACCTTTGGAGAAACCAGATTCAAATAAGGAGTCCATCCTCCAGGGGGCAGTAGAGGAAGTCCTAAACCCTAAATAGACCCAAAGGGGGAGCCCATCCTCCAGGGGGCAGTAGAGGAAGCCCTTACCCTAAATGAGCAAGGAAACACCTGGTTTAGCCCTGAACACTGGACATGTAGATAATGGCAGGGAGACCAAGGCCTAAAAGACTGGGGGAGGTGGGGGTTCCCATCTACTGTACAGTGATCACAGACAGGGAGCTGGACAAGGCATAAGGCCAACAGACACTGACCCAGGAACACAGGCACGGCAGTGATTTATACAGGGAGAGAACACAGGTGTCCTCTGGTACGGCCATCAGCGGTTAGGAAACACAATAAATGGCAGAGGATGCCCTGGTCAGTAGCCCAGGGACTGGGGGCGCTGGAGTCCTGGCGCTCATGTTACATTACCAGTATCTCTGCTGAATGACAGCAACTTTTCTTTGTGCCCTGTTTAAAAGCCCAGACAAAATGCCGAAGTAAAGACCAAAGTACATTTCTCAGCAATAAGAGCAGCAGAAAACAACACGATTGGTAAGAGCTCGTCCACAGCCTGCCGACGCAGTGATGGATCTAGCTGTGACATGGCGGGACGTCTCTCAAATGGCCAAAGCTGCTTCTTTAACGGGAATGTTTATGAAGAAGCAAATGTGCCTTTATATTCGCTGGGAAATGCTGACGGGCACTGGGTCTGGTCTCCATGTCCACATCATGGCGCGACACTCAGCGTACCTTTATATTCCGTAGGCGGCACGGCGGCCCCTGCCCGCTTAGTACATCATCACAGAAAAGCTTCACATTATAGGCTTCATGGTAGTCGTGACTCATCTTGCGCAACAACACTTTGGCAGGAAAGTGGCATGAAAATGCAACAACACCTGGAAAAATGTTCAGGAATGAGATGTAAAGATTTTGCGTTATATGACTCAAAACCGTCTTTTTAATGACACTCTATTTTAAAGTTGGACAAATTAAGACAAAAAACAATTCTTATGCATGACCACCAAAGTCATATTTCACATAATGACGTAATGTTATCTAATCATATCTGACTGTGTCTGGAACCAGCACCATGACACATAGAGCTAAACCTACCATTGAGAAGCTATGAAAAAAGCACATTAAACGTGATGCGTCTGCACTGCTCCCATCTGATTGGCCATATTCAGAAGTGGGCAAAGCTTAAATTCTGCTGGAATCTACTGACATTGTCATAAGACTTCTGTGTACAGAATATCAATTAGCTCGCTATCTTCTGAAAAATTTTATACAGGTAAGATGCTGTTCAGTTACTCTTCACCTATTGTGGATTTCATGATTTTCCTAGTTCCTGATAATCCTCTTTGCATTGGCAGGTTACAATGTTTCTGATGGGTCTTCTGTTCTTGACCTTCTGCTATTTGGGGTGCACTTCTGGGAAACCAGTAAGTAGAGACTTTATTTTCTGGGGCTTTTAGTTCTATAGTTATACTTTAACATACAATCTGAAAATAGCATGGTTACACAAATTATTATTTCAGAAGGAAAACAAACTTTTAATACACCAACCACAATGTTTTTTAAATTGTTTCCTGTCAGATACCATCAGCAATCAATGTCTTACCCTTAATGATTCCTCAGCTACCAGTGGTAAGTCTGTTAGTAAGATTGTGCTAAAGAGATTAAAATAATCAGCATTATACACACAGACACAGACATACAGACACACACAGACACAGAGACACACAGACACACAGTCAGACACGGACAGACAGAATCACTTACACAGACACAGACATACAGACACACACAGACACACTTACACAGACAGACACAGAGACACACAGTCAGACACGGACAGACAGAATCACTTACACAGACACACAGTCAGACACGGACAGACAGAATCACTTACACAGACACAGACATACAGACACACACAGACACACT
>JABJVO010000015.1:6935761-6956584 GCA_026770805.1 Boulengeromyrus knoepffleri | reverse complement strand
TACACATACACAGACACACACACACACAGACACACACAGAGACACAGTCAGACACGGACAGACAGAATCACTTACAAAGACACAGACATACAGACACACACAGACACACTTACAGACATACAAACACACTGACACACTTACATAGACACATACACAGACAGACACAGACTGACACAAACACACAGAATCACTTACACAGACATACAGACGCACACACACAAGGTGAAAAATGGTGAAGAATTTAAAAAGCTGTGTTTTAAGCTGTGGCCTCATCTATTCCTGCCAATCAGCTGACAGATCCATTAGCAGGCAGCGATGCTCAGCCTCCGGTAAGGGCCTCGTCACATTGAGAGCATCAGTATCAGTCATATGCGCCATTTAAAGAAATTCTGTGTATCTTAGAAGCTTCTACATTTATGCTTCTGTATAGGTGTATACAGTGATTATCCAGCAACCTGTGATGGTAAGAGCTCAGTTTGTTTCTGAAGGATTGCAAGATCTGTAAAATAGTTTTAAAGACTCTTAAAAATGTAATTTTCCTCTGTTCAATGAATTGTCCCAGGCAGGCTCAGTGAGTTCTGAAGAAGTGATTCAGGCACCGGTGAGCACAGTGAATCTTAATAATATTATTACACTTAAAATTTGCCGTAAAATCTGTTACCAAACTACCTTAGGTCTCATTAATCTTTCTAAAATGCACAAAGGTTATTGTTTGATGGGTGTCATTTTTTGATGGCTTTTACTGGGTACAGTTCCTTACAGCTACTCTCATTACAGACGGTGTACAGAGGGATTTTAGTAGCCATGATTCCTGGTAACCAGAACATGGGTCTTACAAACAGTGGTGGGAAGTCAGACAGAGACACCCCCAGCCCGGATGGCCTCTCACGCAATCCAGAAGTCCATGATATACCAGATCCATCTCCCAGCAGAGCAGAAGGTCAGGGAGGTCAATCTCCCGTGGGTGTACAGCTGGGGACCAGGACAGCCCCCCCGAGCAGCAGAGAAGCAGAGCGACAGACAGCGTCTCCATGGAGACCTCAGGAGGCTGTTTCACTGTTACCCCGCAGGATCAAACCTGCAGAAGGTGCCAAGGAGCAAAAGCGAGAGAGTCGTGCAATGGCAGCTACTGTGACAAAAGTCAGGAAGGTGATATCAGTGCAGAGAGGAGACGCCATTTAGCATGTGTGAAATACAAAATCGTAGTTTGTCTTTGACATACATCATTAAAAATCACAGTGTAATTTGTATCAAAATACTTGAATTTTATATTTTGTATTTCTTGTATTTTGAAAATACAAGAAACCCTTTCCCCATTATATATGAGCATGGGTGTAGGGATGATTTCAAAGGAATTAAAATGAATAATAACTGATTATTATTATTATTTTTTTTATACTATTACTTATTCAGTTTTCTGTGGTTTACTCGTTTGATTTTTAAATATTATTAAAAGATGTTTTTTTTGTTATAAGTAGGGATTAAAAGTGAAAAGACAAAAAAGCAAATCTTAAAGTTTCATAAAAAATATTCATATTACGACACCACGGGATCAGCACCGTAAATTGTCCGCATACCGGCATGCCTTGTGCTGTACTGAAAATAAGAAGATAAAAATTTACACATGAGAGGAGGACATTTGGCCCATCAAGCTTGTATGGGGGGAATTCAGCTAATAGCTTAAAACTGTTAAAATCTTATCTAGCTCTTATTTAAAGGAACCCAAGGTTTTAGCTTGCACTATACTAACAGGAAGACTATTCCATTCTACACACTGTACAAAGAAGTGCTTTCTCAAATCTAGCTTAAAATCTTCTCCCATTAATTTCCACCTAAGGCCACAAGTTCTTGTACTTGAACTAATATTGAAGTAACTATTTGGTTGAGCGAACAGCATTGAGAGTTGTTAGAATCTTATATACTTTTGACAAAATTTCTGGAGAAAATAGTTGCTGCTCAACTTCACTTATATTTGGAGAGACACAAGATAGTGGATTGTTTCCAGTTGGGCTTCTGCCCAGGACGCAGCTGAAACTGCCTTGACCAAAGTCGTAAATGACATAACAATGGCAACTGATGCTGACAGCACAACTGTGCTAATGCTTCTGGACCTGCTGCTTTTGACACGGTTGATTATTCTATCCTATTTCAAAGACTTAAATCTGAGGTTGAGTTGTGTGAAATGGTGTTGAAGTGGTTTAAAGCATATTTTTACTAATTGAGCAGTGCTTAGGGGCAGTACCTTGTTCAGGATTGCTAGATTACAGTTACTAACAAATGAAACATGTATATATTCTTCATTCCTTCTTTAAGATTACATCCTTCTTCCTGACCCATACTGGTGTATCTTAAATATATTCTCAGATTTTGGCAAAAGTAAATGACAGATGGAGAGAAAACCAAGGGGCTCTGGCCCCATCATGAGAGTGGAAGCAGGCAGGGCCTCTGGCTTCAGTATCTGTTCAGTGAGAAGAAGATGAGGGCTGTGGAAGCTGCAGATAGTTTGCTTAAATAAGATTACGGGATATGGCAGAGTGCTGACAGGGCAGAACAGGAAACAAGCCAGTGAGCCTAGTGAGAGTAATCCAGGGATCTCTGCTGCTCCAGACTCAAGGTGAACCAAACCCAGGGTGAGATCCATCTATGAGGAGGCAGATTCAGATTTTTACTGTTTAAGAATCACCTCCACATTACTCATTAACTAATGCATCTTTTGCACCTCAGATTTAAACGGGTATTTAAACCGTACAGCTAGCAATCAGAAATATATGGTGACACACATAAACTGATTGTCATTTTTTGTTACTGAAAACATGCAACCAATGCTAACACCTGCAATGTTTTATTTATTTTAGAGCATAAATTCATTTATGTAGGTAAGACAAACAACTCAGCAGTGATCCTCCTTCATATTAATGAGTTGCCTGTCAGGTGGGGGTGGGGGGGTGGGGGGGTCACAGGGACTTTGCAACTGTCATTTGTACCGAAGTCTAAATCCCCAAAGCCTCCTTCGGGTCAATGAAGTTTATGACAGCAAAACAGTCAGACTGAAACTGATAAATAGTAATGCTATTTGACTCACTAACGGTATGTAATGTTTCTCTGAGGAATTCAAAATGATTTTGCCTTTGAGGATGTAGAGGAGCCTTTAGGTACGCCAAGGAACAGGATATAGGGAAGACTAGCTTCGGGTAAGTCATTTAATTTCACTACTAAATTTTACAAGAAACATGTAGTTTATACAGATTTATTGTTATATTCCATTTAGAGAAATATATTTGAAATACATTTTTAATCAATGTTTGAACAAAAGTAGTATCACAATTCCTTTCTACCTATTAAAGTAATGCCTTTGACAATTTTGTTCCCTTTTTTAAATCCAGAGTAGAGAAGATGGGTTATTGTGGAATACTTAACTGATATTAACATTTGCATGACTGTGAATGTCAGCCTGGACTCTGTATGTGATTATCACATTATAAGGATATTTTTACAACCCAGTGGAGATTATGCACCCTGAAATTAAGGTGTAAAGAGAGGTCCAGTCAATACAGTGTTTGGCAGATACTTGATATACATATACCTCCATATGTGGGTGATTCCATTGAATTGGTGCCATTTGCATGTTATAAATCTTCAAAAATAAATTTCATTTTTTCATCTTTTTCAACACTGAATAATAACATATACGTGTATTTAGCTATTCAAAGTGTGCAGTGATCAGTCTCAGGTAACTTTATTTCATTTTGTCAAAGTTTTTGGATGGAATGTGGTTGCATTTTTCTCAATCCTGTTATAAAAATCTCAAGCAACTGTTTAAATATCCATTGAAAAACAAATCAACGAGTTCTTTTGTATTCCCCTCAATAAAGTGTGTATTTTAAAGAAATTATTGATTGTCCTACACACACACACACACACACACACACACACACATTTTGTGTGTGCTTAAAAATCACTATATATGTGTACTTTTACTGAAAGTATCAGGACTTAGTTTTATCATAAAATTAGCACATTCATGAACCATAGTCATAATAGTATGATGATGTTGAGTACATTCAAGCAACTTACTAAAAATGCATATTTTTTAACAAATAAATGAATTAGATCTTAGAAATAATTTGGGTAACAGGACTGAGTATTGAGTTTGACTACCTCAGACATACTTACAATATCATCAAAAATACCGGAAAGAAAGTGAGAGAAGTTACTTTTGGTTTTTCTGTGGTCTTCAGGCGACTGAGATGATGCAAGTTATAGGTGAACATGCCATTTGTGGAAAGTGCCAATTTTTTTAGGTGCAGTAATGTATTAAGGTAACAGGACTGCGTGAAAACCTGGGGGCACCACTAAAATGTGTATTTTAACTAGAATATTATTGATTTATATTAATGTATTTAAAGCATAAATGAGAAATACTGTCACACAACAATGCCAAAAAATAAGATTTTTAAAGGTATTTAGTTATTATATTTCATGGTGAAGTGTAGCATTGCTCAGCAGGGACAGGTGACATATTTCTCAGAGTTCTAGGTAGTTCTCATTAATGTTTTACATTATGTATGTTAAATTTGCAATGAGGACAATTCAGAAGACACTCTGCTTGATAACAACATGTATTATAAAGCTAATTTTTCATGCATATTTATACATACAATGTCCTGGGGGCAGAAATTGCACTGATTCAGTGGAATGGCCCATACTGTAGATACTACAGGCAATTCACATAAACATATATGCTGATCTACCGGAGCAGGACCTGCTTATGTAGTGGTGAGAAATGCAACAGTACATAGAAAATCTACAGACATAGATCAGGGGTGAGATCTGAAGCCTTGGAGGTGTCAGACTATAATTCTGTAAATGTGTGTAGGGGCATATAAATGTACACACACATACACAGACAAACACATATGTACATATATATAATTAGATCGTTTTAGCGATGGTGTGTAAACAGCCATGAAGAACATGAAGCCAGTGTGATAATATTCTGAACTGTTCTTTGTATGGTAGCCTCCACATATTTTAAATGAAGAATCATTTATCTGCCTCATTAAGATGAGATTGTTCTCATATGCCTGTTTTTCTTATGCACCCACACATCCACTCATGCTTCATTGCTGTCTAATAAATCTAGTTTAATTTTCTGACAATAGCAGATGGTTTCTGGATGCCCCCTATTATCATCTGAAGGATAACAGACAACACAGCATTGATGTCATCCAAGATCAAGCCAGAACGTTCCCCACTAGTCCATCGTGGAACAGTGCTGCAGGACAAGGATACGAGCACACAGGAGGATGGTAAAGGGCAAACGTAAGCGAGAACTTATTACACATGTAAAACTAACCCACAGTGACATGAAGATCGCCCGTCTTACGTGCCTTTCACATGAAGACCTCTCAGTGATATCAGCTCATTTTACTTCACAGAAATAAGTGTGAGTCTGAGCCAGCTCTCGTCCTCAACCTGAACAACAGCAATAACAAGGCGGAGTGAGTATGGGCTCAACATCTCAGTGATGAACAAACACCTACCTGCATTTTTCAGCTTAAACTGCTCTCTTTCAGAGGCAAGCAGAAAAAGAAAAAGGAAAAGAAGGACAAAAAAGCAAAAAAGGAGTAAGCATATATGCATACCTTTATAAAAAAAATGATGATCACAGTAATAAGCAAAAATGATGATCACAGTAATAAGCAAAAATGATGATCACAGTAATAAGCAAAAATGATGATCACAGTAATAAGTTACTGATGTTTTTGTTTTAGGAAAAAGGAAAAGAAGGACAAGAAGGAAAACACAGAGAAGGAAAAAGAAAAGAACGAGAAAACGGACACGTGGGTTACAGCAAGTGTGTTTACGTCAAAGACGCATCAATTCTTTAAATTCACCCGCCGATTCACTCTCCATGTCTTTTCTTTGCAGGCCAAAGGAAATCTATGTTATCGACCCTGCCAGCAACAGATACTACCACTGGCTGATTGTCATCACCATGCCGGTCATGTATAACTGGACCTTAATCATTGCCAGGTAGCGAAAATCTGGTGGAACGCTGGCTGTTCGTTAGTATTAAGAGCATCAAGACAGAAAAACTGCAAATAAACCTAAGTAAAACTAAGCATGTCCCAGTGGCCAGTGCTGATTTGTCCTTAACATATGAAGGAGGCTGTTTGTTCAGCTCATTCTAATGAACCTTTCCAAACATGCATTACTAAATACAGTGAGAATCATTAATGCTTCTGTATTGACTGAAAAATATAAAGTACATAAAAAAACAATAAATGATAAAATCAGTGCACAGTGCTAAAACTTTTGTTGTTCGTATCTTTGCAGAGCTTGCTTTGAAGAATTACAACAGGACTATCTCATTTTGTGGTTCATCGTAGACTATTTATCAGACATTGTATACTTGGCCGACATGGCGTTCAGGACCAGAACAGGTAGCTTAATTTAATACATGATTAAAATATCCAGAAATTGACAATCCTGCAGACATTTTCCCATCCATGCAAATATAAAATATATTTCATAATTATTCAATTTATTGTATTCGATATTAGTCACTGGTTTGTTTTTCTCGGATTTTTGCAGGATATCTTGAGCAGGGCTTGCTTGTGAAAGATGAAATGAAGCTGCGTCAGCGATACATGGAAAGCCTGCAGTTCAAGCTCGACCTCGTATCAATGATCCCAACTGACATCCTATACTTCAAACTGGGACTCCGCTATCCAGAGATTCGGCTCAACAAGTTGTTCCGTGTTAATCGCATGTTTGAGTTCTTTCAGCGAACAGAGACAAGGACCAACTTCCCTAATGTCTTTCGTATTTCAAATCTCGTCATGTACATTGTAATTATCATCCACTGGAATGCATGTCTGTACTACTCTTTCTCCAAGGCTATTGGATTCGGATCAGACACGTTTGTTTACCCTAATGTCTCACACCCTGAGTACGGACGTCTGGTCAGAAAATATGCATACAGTTTATACTGGTCCACCCTGACTTTAACTACCATTGGTGAAACCCCTCCCCCAGTTCAGAACTCTGAGTATTTTTTTGTGGTTTTTGACTTCTTGGTGGGTGTTTTGATTTTTGCTACCATTGTAGGTAATGTTGGTTCCATGATTTCCAATATGAATGCAGCAAGAGCCGACTTTCAGGCCAGAATTGATGCAATAAAGCAGTATATGAGCTTTCGAAAGGTCACCAAGGACCTGGAGAAAAGAGTCATAAAGTGGTTTGACTACTTGTGGACAAATAAGAAAGCTGTAGATGAGAGAGAGGTGCTGAAATACCTACCAGATAAATTGAGGGCTGAAATTGCCATCAATGTCCATCTGGACACATTGAAGAAGGTTCGCATCTTCGCTGACTGCGAGGCAGGGCTGCTGGTGGAACTGGTGCTCAAACTGCAGCCACAGGTGTTCAGCCCTGGGGACTACATCTGCAAAAAGGGTGACATTGGCAGGGAGATGTACATCATCAAGGAAGGAAAGTTAGCAGTGGTGGCAGATGATGGCGTCACACAGTTTGTAGTCCTTAGTGATGGAAGCTATTTTGGCGAGATTAGTATTTTGAACATCAAGGGCAGTAAAGCTGGAAATCGCAGAACTGCTAACATTCGCAGCATTGGATACTCAGACCTCTTCTGCCTGTCCAAGGATGACTTGATGGAAGCTCTGACAGAGTACCCTGATGCCAAGGCTATGCTAGAAGAAAAGGGAAGGCAGATCCTCATGAAAGATGGCCTCCTAGATTTAGAAGTGGCCAAGCAGGGCCCTGACCCAAAGGACATGGAGGAGAAGGTGAACAGCATGACGGGCACCGTAGACCTCCTGCAGACCAAGTTTGCCCGGCTATTGGCAGAGCATGAGGCCGCACAGCTGAAACTGAAGCAGAGAGTCAATAAGCTAGAGAAAAAAATCATAATCTCCTCTCAAACGGTGGACCCAGTCGGTGCTGCAACTGCTGCGGTTTAAGAAAAAAGTAGAAAGGGAATGTGAGAAAGAATTAGGAAAAAGAATTAAAAGCCATGTTTTTCCCTTTCAAAGCTTGTGCAAACTTTGTGCAGTTCCTCACATAAAAAAAAATCCAAAATTGTATATTAAATACTATACCAAATTTTTATATATACAATATGTAATTTAATGCCATGTTTTAATATAAAATTTAAGCTATACATATGTATGAAAAGGCATAACATTACAGCCATGTTTATTGTGGCTTATGAAGCTCTCATCTATAATGCACTATAGATACATTTTGTAATGCAGTACAAAGCATCCTTAATGCTTATACCAACCACTGCAACGCATTAAAAGGCATCTTTAGTACATTATAGATGGCAGCTTCATGAAGCATAAATATTTATAGCCATGTTTATAATGGTTTATGGATGCATTATTATTTGTTATGAGTGTGTTTAAATGACTAAAAACATGACCTTAAGTGTTACCCAAAAGTATTATTGCAATGATAAAATTACAAGTTAAGTTTATGAGATACATTATATGAAGATTATAAGAATGTATATATCTGACTGGACATATACTGGATGAGAACTGACAGAAAAATAGAACCAGACCAGAAAAAAACAAAAGAATGACAGAAGATTAACTTGGGCAAATGTTTATTGACAGTATTTGAGCATTTCTTAACTGTTACAATGTCACAAGTTGAGTGGAAAAATGACTGTGATCTATCTTTAGTTGAAAAAAACAAGAGTATAAACTGAAATCATTGTGCAGTGTTGGCTTAAGAGCTCTGAGACTAACAAATCTGTCGGTTGTATAATACTACTGTTTGTTATTCTGTTCACTGATTATGTGGATGTTATTGCATCCTTTAACCTACAAGGAGGTAAACTCCAGCTCCAGGAGCAGATTTGGGCAGCCTTGGTTTAATTAATTGGGATAATACCTGAAATTTAAAAACAAAGAAATAGAACAGAATAGACAACTTTTGTAGGCGAACAGCATGATATTATACTGTAATTAAATATATTTCTGGTTTTGTTTGTTTATGAATCAGGAAGGTACTCGATATAGTAAGCCTTTAACAAAATAACACCTGATGTCCTCGCTCACTCTGGCAGTACTTAAATCCTTCAATCATTACAGAACATTGTATTTCTTGAAACAGGTTACCAATAGTTTGAGGGCATTATCCCAACGACAGAGTTATTGGACAGATTCCTGGATATTACGGAGATGTCCACCCTGTATCAACGACCTAACCTACAAATAAATATTTAATCACCAATGAGAAATTTAGTACTATTACTAATCAAAAGACAAGCAAAACTGGGTCAGAAGGGAAGAAAATACATACAATGAAAGTGCTTTACCCGGTAGTACTAGTACTGGGGAACTTTACATTTTCATGACATAAACATAAAACATTTTATATCAGACAATAACTGATGTTGCTAAACTTAGACTTTCACAAACAAAGCAGAAGGAGGTGTAACGAGTGTTTCTTTGCAAATTGTTTGTATTACATGAAAATTATTAAATCATATTCATATTCTGTCCATTAAGATCGTTTTTATGTAAATGTAAAACAAATTCTTTTTTGTTGTTTACAAAAAAAGCAACGTTTCATTATTTAGTTGGATGTTTGAAACGCACAAGGAATCACGGGATCTGTAGTTTTGAAAATTCAGGCTTTGATGCGATTCAGTAGCAATTTAGGAACCTTAACGAAACTGTGACATTTCAGACACGTTTGTTAATAAATCGATATTTAATTACTTCTCTATAGAATTGAATTTTCATGAAGAGTAGCAGTCCACAGCAATAGATTATTTTCTATTAATATCTATTAAGACATAGGTTAGAAATCTGGTCACAGGGTACCATGTTTCCCGGCGTGCATTGCGCCAGGAAGACCCAGCGTGCACTTCGGTTTGTTGTGCGCGTGTCAGCGGCGTCTTCCCGGCTTGGGTATGTTGTCTTCTCAATGGAGCTTTAAGCAAAACTCATTATGTTAATATACTATAATGTCGCAGTTCTGCTGCATGCGTTTTAGTATGGCGTCAGACGAATCGATTCATATGTTAAAACACGTTGTGTTACTCGGCTAAACTGCAGAAATGCCTGGTTATTCAATAAACCACTTTTACTTGACACGAAATGACCGAATTAAACCATTAAACAGATACGGTTACTGCGACGCGCTACTATAACGCCCGATTTAAACCAGTGTGCTATTCACATTTAACAGGTACGGCAAGCGAATTAAACCACTATGTGCATAATAAGTGTGCATTTGCTCACAATATGAAAACATTAGAAAATTACCGGCAATAGAGTGAAAACAAGATTTTCTTCTGCCCTCCGAAAAGTCATTGATATCTTCTTGGATGGCTAGAAGAGCAGTGCTTCAGTTCCAAAACCGCTCTTCAGGGGCACCCCAGCCATTTCATCTATTTAAGCTTGACCACCAGCTCAGTTAATTCATTAACTCGATGAGGTATTAATTATCTAAACATGGTATGCGTATGCAAACTTTAGATGTTTACTGCAAATCCTGTGGTTTTGAAATAGCGAAGCTGATGCACTTTTACAGAGAGAAATGTAACTATCACTTTCTCTGGATGTCCAAGACAGTACTCTGTGTGTGTGTGTGTGTGTAACACTGACGAGCCAAAACATTCCAACCACCTCATATGAAACAAATAATGTTGAATACCTGGTAAAACTGTCACGTGTCGAGGTCTAGATGGTAAACTAACATCCAGTAATAGGCAGGGATAAAGATCTGGGTGACTTTGACAAGAACCAAAGCATTACAGGCAGATGACTGGGTCAGAGCATCTCCCAAACAGTAAGGCTTATGAGGTGCTCAGGGTCAGCTGTGGTGAATACCTACTGACTGAGGCCTGAGGAAGGAAAAACCACATAACGTGGGGGTCAGA
Organism: Boulengeromyrus knoepffleri; assembly: GCA_026770805.1. Classification (NCBI taxonomy): domain Eukaryota; kingdom Metazoa; phylum Chordata; class Actinopteri; order Osteoglossiformes; family Mormyridae; genus Boulengeromyrus; species Boulengeromyrus knoepffleri. The sequence continues at coordinate 6,945,660 of JABJVO010000015.1, read as the reverse complement.
ATGATTTGTGTGTGTGTATTAGGGGTGGGTGAAATTTGAGGGGACTTTTTTCCCTCCGCCCCCAAAGCAATGATTTGCGGAGACCAGATAATCAATTCTGTTACAAATCTTGGTTGTTCAAGGTGGTGATTTTAATATTGCTGTGAGATTTAAAAAAAACATTTTCTAAACATCAGTTTAGACATGGGTTACTCTGAAATTTTGTTGTTCACCTTTGGTACTGCTAATATATTTGCCAAATTGCCCACCGTCTGATTTCATTGAGGCACTGACATGCGTGAGTTTGGAATGACTGATAAGTGTGTGCAGAAACATGTCCTGCACCTTCTCAATTCAGAGCCACATCTAACTGTATGTGTGTGAAATGTAAACTTTCATGGAATATCTCTATGCCTCTTCCCTGAACAATAAGAAGTTTCTAAACTAATGGAACTGTTTACAGCTTTTTTTCCTTAGAGTCTAACTTAGGGTATCTTTAAAATAAAGTCAGTTGCACAAAACACCCTTAAGGTTGCCTTAAAATGTTTACTTGTACTTAAGGAACCCCTTAAAGTCAATGAAACAGTTGCACCAAAGACCTTAACAACCAAAGGAAGGAAACAATTTAAGGTACATGGCTGAGTTTATGGTGATACATGAAGAAAATGAACCAATCTTGAGAAGTGTTCTGTGACTGAACACCCAGTAGATACGATTAATGATGAGCAATTGATTTTACATGACAGACAGTCAATTAATGATTTTATTTATATGGCCCAAGTCATTTTTGTAATTCATTATTAAATCTTGCCAGCAGGTCAATCATTTGGTTTCACAATAGAAAAGAATGTAACATTATCCTGCTAAGAAGCCCTGGTGACTTTCCCTGCGGGAACCAAGAATATTAGAAGTTCATCAGTTATAGATCGAATTTTTCGATGCAGAAATATGGAGATACGATAATTCCATCTGCTCAATTTTTTCTCTACTACTTCTTTTCTCAGTATTTCTGTGTATCATCCAAGTTAGTGCTGGTGCTTGTTGTCTTCCATTCAGCAAAGTGATTGCCATATGCCCTCCTGTTTAAACATAGATTTACTAACCCTAGTTAAGTCTATATTACGATTAATCCATGTTGGTACAACCCAGCCTAAGTGTCATATTTCAATGTCTCTATTTTCCCCCTGTGCAAAGCGTTACACAAAATGGTTTTGCTAGTTTCTTACCAGTGCATTGCTCATTTTCACGCCATGTGTGCAACATAGAAAAATGAGATACTGGTAGTGTGGAGGTACTTCTTGCAGCTTAAAGTCCAACCACGTTTATTAAACATAAGACGCCGCTTTTATAGATATTACAAACATACATGCACACCTCGTGCCCGTAGCTTCTGGGATAGGCTCTGGACCCCCCACGACCCAGAAGGATAAGTGGGTTGGAAAATGGATGGATGGATGGATGAATAAATATTGATGATTATACATTTTATTATTTTTAAAACTGTGTAATTTAATTTTTTTTCAATTGATTCCCGTGTATGTGCGTGGAGTAGTATTGTGATAGACCAAATGGGCACAAATGCTTACCTATGTTAATGGGGATGTTTGTGCGTGTGACTGAACAGCTTATTGATATGACATTGAGGACAATAATAAATGTCTGTGAATTTTTTTGATGTTACTCAGGGAGGAGTGACACCTATGGAGCCTGCTTGGCGACAGCAGGGCAGGGGGAGAGGCAGGGGCCAAGGGAGGGGTCCGGCCCTGCCTGATCCCGCTCTCAGCCAGCAAAGGGGCAGCTTGCACTCCAGTGCCAGGCTGGATGGAGCAAAAAGAAGCAAAACAGGCGTACCAGGTACAGCATCCGGACCACTCCCTAGCAAAGGTAAGCCAGCCTCTGATGGTGCCACTATGGGCACTTTAACACCTCATGTACTTTTTCCAGTAACCAGAACAATTTTCCGGTACTAATTTTGTGTTCCCACGGTGGGAACTTGGGACCAAACAAGGTAGGAACTACTACTCCAGACTACGTACATTTCGTTTGACCACAAATTACTGGGCTGGGGCTTACAGCGATACCACAAGCCCCGGTGCCAACTTGGAAGCTGCACGGAGGTGCAAGGAAAAGAGATAAAAGCTCAGAAAATGAGCTGATGGAAATATTTTTGCACAGCCATTATATGAAATGCATTAATGATTATCTTTTTGCTTTTCTCTCCACATTTCTGCATCGGAAAACACGGTCGATGACATAAATACTATTTCTGATGCCGGTGGGGAAATTTTTTAATTTTCAGAGCTGTCATCTCAGTCCAAGTTTGAGGAAATACAAAGGTCCAATCAGGCAGCAGCGCAGAGGTTTACAGAGAGCCACTGCAGCTCATCATCGGATGATGAAGATGATGGTGACGTAGAGCTGAATGGCAAACGTGGGAAGATTTTGGATTCGACATTCACATCATATACAGATCAGACAGGTGACAAAGTGTTTAAGATGTAAAGGTTGCTCTAAAATGGTCTTTGTGTTGCTTATAATTGTAAATAATATTTTTACATTTTTACTGTATCACATGATGACAGTGTTCTGTATGAGTTTCTGTCCTGTTCCTCAGGTGGAGATGCCAAAGATCTGGAGCGCACTAGGCGATATCTGAATGATGCTTTTCAGTCTGGTGCCATTACCTGCCTCATCTGTATTGCGTCCGTGAAAAGAAATCAGGCGGTATTTGAAGCTCTTGGCCTAATTTCTTCCAGAGTGTTTCCCTGTGCACTGCTTCTTTGCCTGGCCAGTACATCGCTCTGTTCACCTGCTTTTGTGAAATGCTGAAGGTGGCAAATTGAGCAGTAGCATCATGTTCCTCTCACTTTATTCATTAGTGTACTTTGCATTTCTTTTTGGATGAAGTGAAAATATGCTTAATAATACCTGCAAATAGCCTGTAATTTTATACACACACACACACACACACGCATACACACAACCATGGCCAAAAGTTTTGAGAATGACACAAATATTGATTTTCACAAAGTCTACTGCCTCAGTTTTTATGGTGGCAATTTGCATATACTCCAGAATGTTATGAAGAGTGATCAGATAAATTGCAATTAATTGCAATGTCCCTCTTTGCCATGAAAATGAACTTAATCCCAAAAAAACCATTTCCACTACATTTCAGCCCTGCCTGCTGACATCATTTCAGTGATTCTCCCGTTAACACAGGTGAGAGTGTTGATGAGGACAAGGCTAGAGATCACCCTGTCATGCTGATTGAGTTAGAATAGCAGACTGGATGCTTTAAAAGGAGGCTGGTGCTTGAGATCATTGTTCCTCTGTTACCCATGGTTACCTGCAAGGAAACACATGCAGTCGTCATTGCTCTGCACAAAAAGGACTTCACAGGCAAGGATATTGCTGCCAGTAAGATTGTACCTAAATCAACCATTTATCGTATCAACAAGAACCTCAAGGAGAGAGGTTCAATCGTTGTGAAGATTGAAGCGCCCGGACCATCTCCTAAAGTTGATTCAGTTGCAGGATCGGGGCACCACCAGTGCAGAGCTTGCTCAGGAATGGCTGCATGCTGGTGTGAGTGTATCTGCACGCACAGTGAGGCAAAGACTTTTGGAGGATGGCCTAGTGCCAAGAAGGGCAGCAAAGAAGCCACTTATCTCCAAGAAAAACATCAGGGTCTCACTGATATTCTGCAAAAGGTACAGGGATTGGACTGCTGAGGACTGGGGTAAAGTCATTTTCTCTGATGAATCCCCTTTCCAATTGTTTGGGGCATCTGGAAAAAAGATTGTCCAGAGGAGAAAAGGTGAGCACTACCATCAGTCCAGTGTCGTGCCAACAGTAAAGCATCCTGAGAACATGTGTGGGGTTGCTTCTCAACCAAGGAAGAGGGTTCACTCACAATTTTGCCTAAGAACACAGCCATGAATAAAGAATAGTATCAAAACATCCTCTGAAAGCCACTTCCAACCATCCAAGAACAGTTCGGTGATGAACAATCCCTTTTCCAGCATGATGGAGCACCGTGCCATAAGGTAAAGGTGATAACTAAGTGACTCGGGGAACAAAACATCAACATTTTGGGGCTATGGCCAGGAAACTCCCCAGACCTTAATCCCGTTGAGAACTTTTGGTCAATTCTCAAGAGGCAGGTGGACAAACAAAAACTCACACATTCTGACAAACTCCAAGCATTGGTTATGCAAGAATGAGCTGCCATCAGTCAGGATTTGGCCCAGAAGTTGACAGCATGCCAGGGTGAATTGCAGAGGTCTTGAAAAAGAAGGGCCAACACTGCACATACTAACTTTTTGCATGCATTTAATGTAATTGTCAATAAAAGCCTTTGACACATGCTTGTAGTTATACTTCAGTGTACTATAGAAAGATCTGACAAAAAGATCTACAAACACTGAAGCAGCAAACTTTGTGAAAATCAATACTTGTCATTCTCAAAATGTTTGGCCACGGCTTTGTGTAAAATTTGCAAATGTTGATTACATTAAGAGCAGCTGGGCAGTAGGCAGTGCAGCACCATTTTGTTTTGATTTGTGTTTTGTGTTCTTGCTGTTTTGACTAGATAGGGCGAAGAGGGAAATTTTTTCGTGTTTTGTTTGGTTCAGTTAAGAAACAAACTTCCTGGTTTACAGCATTTTTATTTTGGCCTGTTTGGCTCCTAAGAAAAGAATCAGGCAAACTAGGCTGCAGTGTCAGTTCCTCTGAGCCCAGCTTGGCACGTAACACTGGTGTCTGTCATCTTTCCTAGGTATGGAGCTGTTGGGGTTGCTATTGTCTGTTCCATCTGCCCTGCATTCAGAAGTGGGCCAAGGACAGCATTTTCCTTGTGTCCTCTGTGACGGATGAGGACTTTGGGAAGAAGGAGCATCCCTGGCCATGGTAGGAGGATCTCCTGGACCCCACATTCGATGGTACACTGGTCAAGCTCGCCTTAACTCCGGATCCTCGTTTTTGGGCAGCCCAAAGTGCCGCCGTGAATACCAGCACCAGGAGACGCCCCGCAGATATCACTGCTACTGCGGGAAGGTGGAGGATCCCCAACTGGACCCCTGGCTGCTCCCTCACTCGTGCGGTCAGGTGTGTGACAGAGAGTTCAGGCCGGCTTGTGGACACCGCTGTTTGCTGCTCTGTCACCCAGGTACTGTGCCTTTCTCTTGGTGGGGGTGAGCGTTTCATCTTGGGTCTAACCGCTCGTCCGTTTATTTGCATGCCTTGGATGCATTTCAGCTGTAGGCTTATTTGAACCAGCGTTTTTACATTCACTCTAGGGATTTTTTACCCGATTGTTGTTTTTCATGCGTGTGATACTGCTACTCTGTAGGCCAGACTCTGAAGCTCTAGCTTGTGCTTGCCCAGGTCCATGCCCCCCCTGCCCGAAGATGGTGCAGGTGACGTGTTTCTGCAAGAAGGCCAAGCCTGTGGCCAGACGCTGCAGCTCCAAGGCCTGGTCCTGCCTACATCCCTGCGGCCGTCTGCTGCGTTGCGGCCAGCACCCCTGTGAGAGCTTGTGCCACACAGGTAGGCGCCGTGCTCGTCGACAGCCAGTTTGTAGCCCATTCTCATTTTTCTACACTCTGGTGAGCACTAGTGGGCTGTAACTGCCTCAGTCAGCTGCACTGGGATCTGCCTGTGTTCTTTTGATCCGTTCTTCATCTGTAGCTGCCTTGCGTGGCTCTTTCACATGAAGCCCTGGCTGGAGCCCCACCAAATACTGTCTCGCATTCACACTGCACTTGGTGCTGAAAGGGTAGAACGATGACGTCATCGTGCGCTTGTTACTGTGGGAGGGGTGCCATTTCGGAAAAAGTGAAGACAAAAATGGAGGACCGTGCGAGATGCGATAAACACAAGACTTTGAATTTACTGCAAATACATTATTTTTAGCTTTGTTATTGTTCCTGGGTTTAACCCAAAACAGTTCATTCAAAATTTCTGAGTGTCCCGCGAGTCATTTGGGTACATCTGCCAACAAGTTCAGCGGTCCCACATGAACTACCGTTTGTGTGTTCCAGTTAAAAAGCAGGTCGCAATTGGAGATGCATTCATGGATGAACTGCAAGTTATGCATGCTAATATCCGGGGACAACTGTAACACATGTATGCATTAACCTTTAAAAGCGATGCGTGTGGCAATTGTTGTAAGAGCGCAAATGCATACTTATCTGCATTTGCACTGCTATGACAAGAAATTTCAACTGCATTTCAACCTTTATACCACAAATGAAGTACAAATTAGCTTATAAAGGTTAAAATGCACAGTAATTTCTTGTCAGATCAACACAAATGCACATAAAGTACAGGATGCTGAAGGAACTACTGTGCAATATGCATTAATGGACTACTTTAATAGGGAGAGTGAAGACAAGAAAAGCATGAAACATTTTGGTAAACATTTATTTTACAAATAATCAAGAAATATGTGAGTCTTTCACATGGAATAAATATGAGGTGATGCTCCTGTCCACCTGCATTCTGTTCACCTGTGTTAAAACAAACACACAAAAGACACAATAGATAAATTTCACTTTAATTTACTGACACTTAAAGTGTGAGTGTTATTTTCATTGCTGTGACAAAGCAGGTAGCTTTCAAGGGCTGGTACACCGACATCAGATTCTAATGGTAATTCATTAGTTAGCCAAGTTCATGGTCACATTACAAGTAAACACAATAACAGCAACTTACCCGGATCCTCCAAAGCAGTCGCCACAATGCTCCAGTTTCCTGTTTAGCAGGTCTGTTTCCAGAACCGTTTTTATTTAGCTCTTTTCAACTTCCTGTATTTTTCATTTTTTAAAAATCTTGTTAGCAGCTCGCTCTGTTATTCTGATAACCCCTGCCTTCTCCAGTTCACACCGCATTGCTTCGTAAACTTTTGCGTTCCGCTCTGACGACTCTGACCCCACCTCCTGACGTCATGTGCTCCTCAGTCATTTGGGGAGGGAAAAATGAGCTACGGCCCAGATATATTGGCCCTGCACCGCTGTTATTGTTGGTGTGAATGCAACGCCCGGGTCGGAATTTTGGCTCAGCACGGGCACCAGCCTTGGTGTGAAAGGGCTAACCGTGAGCTGCACTTGGATCTAGTGCTTTGATCTGCTTGTGTCCTCCTGTTCTGGTCCTCCACAGGTGACTGTGAGCCATGCCCTCGGGTAAGCCAGCAGCCCTGTGTTTGTGGCAGAGAGCTCTCCCAGAGGCTCTGTGCCAGTCCGCTCTGGCACTGTCAGCAGGTGATGTGCTGCATTGTTTTTTTGGTGTTTGCTGTAGCCCTGACAGGCATTGTTTTCAGTTTTCATGATCCCCGTGACCATGTGCTGGATGTGATGCTAAGTGCTGCCTCATGGCCCCGTCCAGGTGTGTGGGAGGCCTCTACCCTGTGGGAATCACACGTGTGAGCGGGTGTGTCACTCGGGACCCTGTGGCCAGTGTCCTCGCTCAGGGAACAGGCTCTGCCCTTGTGGGAAATCCAGTGAGTACCACCCGCATCGCGTATGTACTGCCATTCCTCTCACTTTGCAGTGCTGCGTGCGGCGTTCTTAGGGCTCAGTGTCTGGTGCCTTCAGAGTTCTCGCTGCCCTGCACCAAGGACGTGCCCACGTGTGGAGACACCTGCGACAAGCCTCTGGACTGCGGCCTGCACTGCTGCTCCATGCGCTGCCACCGGGGGCCCTGCGAGACCTGTCGGCAGGTGAGGGGCCCTTCGGCAGCTGTGTGCTTAGGGAGCTGGATAGCCTGTGTGTCTCACTGACAACCACTAGATGGTGCCCATTCTTCCATGACAAAGTAAATACAAACTGTGTGAAAACGCAGTAAAATGTGTATTATCTGCAACCAGAATTTCTGCTGTGCGTAGTTCCCTCTTTTCTGTCCTTCATTACAGATATTAGTGTGCGACTGTCATGCCAGCAACAGCTGTTGGCTGATAGCCGTGTTCCCCTTGGTCCCGAGGTGGAGAACCTGATCCACTGAGGGCCAGTGTGGGTGCAGGTTTCTGAGATGACCTCTGTCAGCCACTGTTATTGGCTCAGAGGCCATCCCAAAAACCTGCTCGTACATTGGCCCTGTATGGAACAGGTTCCCCACCCCTGCATTAGGCATTTCTTTGCTGTCCTTAACCCACGGCCAAACGGGTTATACTAATGGGTGGGTTTTTCTTGTTCTGGTCAGACCCTTGCCATCACTGCTACTGCTGTAACGATCAGACCTTCCCAGTTACACTGTGCGCACTAACCTTGGCACAATGGGTGGTTCTGCACACTTTAATGGCTCTGAGCAGTGCAGTGCGTCCCTGACCCGCATTGCCCTTGTACCTGCTGCAGGAGGTGGAGAAGCAGTGCCGCTGTGGGAAGTATTCACGAAGCATGCCCTGCCACAAGGTCTTCCTCTGCGAGTCCAAGTGCCCTCGAACTCGCAGCTGCCAGCGGCACCAGTGCCGGCGGAAGGTGACTGGTTTCTTTGTAGTAAATAAGTCGGGTGTCTGCAGTCTGCCATCTGGATGTACTCTTGGCGAAGGTGAAAGAACGTGAAGTTACTCTGCCTGCCACTAGATGGAGAGCGCATCACCTCAGTTTGAAAAAGCTGTATAAATGATCTGCTTTGAATTAGTTTGGTCACCTGTTTTAGCAGGTATTACTGTGGGAAACTGTCTAACTGATCTGTTTCGCATGCTATACCACAACCTGCAGAGAGAGCAGTGTACAGCTGTCCGTCTTCACTTGTCTTTCCACAAGAGTCTTGTAGGCAGGAATGTGGCATCCAGCAGCCAGACGGTTCCCATGTGAAGTGTCTGTCCTCACAAAGGCACGCAAAATATTCCCCTTGCAGTGCTGCCCGGGAAACTGCCCACCATGTGACCAGCACTGCAATCGTACGCTGGGCTGCAGGAATCATAAGTGTGCTTCAGTGTGCCACCATGGTAAGTGTTGCTATCACATGCTTTGCCTGCATGGGCTTCTTTCCGCTCTTAGCCTAATGTGCCAGATGACAGATTGTCAGAGAGTTTAGAGATTGAATGTTGCCGTACGTCACTGAGTCTCTGCTTCTCAGGCTCTGATTGTCCAACCACCTGAATCACATCTGCTGCAAATCACATGTTCTCTCATGGCAGATGCTAAAGGTTTCTGCCTGTTAATTGTTGTGGGTGTTGGGTTTGGCTCCTGCCCGGGGGGACCCCGGCCCACGTGTATGCAGGTGCTATTCTTCTTATTTATTTATTTATTTATTTATTACATGATTTTATTCAAATTTGGTGCTGCTTATGAAACTGAAATAGCAAAAATTCAACTGACATTTAGTTTTTTCCAAAATTATATTTCATTATAGTTACTCCTAAACTTTTGTTTGGATTCATGTTGTATTTCAGATACAGCTAATGAATTATTAATTGCAGATTCTTGATATAGAAAAATTGAATGGAATTCAGCTTGATTTGTCATGCTTCTTTTTTTACTGACCTTTTAAACAGAACAGTCATCAAGGAGGAGATAATAGGTTATCAGCAGACCTGTTTGTTTTTCTGTCAGGTCTGTTAAAGAGGAAAACTGTCGCTGCTGCCCCAAATGCCACATGGGGGCCGAGTCGGCCTGCGTGCTCAGGGCTCCCGGCGGGGGGGGCATCCTAGTGGTCTTTCCTAATGGATACAGTGGGCTCCAGAAATTCATCAAATGTTATTACTCGTCATTCACATGAATTCTAAGGTTAAGTGCAAATGTACATTTCACAGATAAGTGGCTCTGAAGATGGTACTGTACTGTATAAGCAGGTGTCTAGGCAGTACAGTACTGTATAAGCAGGTGTCTAGGCAGTACAGTACTGTATAAGCAGGTGTATAAGGGGTACAGTGCTGTATAAGCAGGTGTATAAGGGGTACAGTGCTGTATAAGCAGGTG
>JABJVO010000015.1:6911725-6929289 GCA_026770805.1 Boulengeromyrus knoepffleri | reverse complement strand
TCCTGGTATTTAACTGAGAACAGGTGTGGCTCATCAGAAGCCGGGTATGATAGAAAACCTACTGGACGGTAGCTCTCCAGGACCGGCGTTGGAGACCCCTGATCTACAGCCTCCAGCAACACTTTTTTCTTCACTTTGCCCCATCGGCCCATTTTGTCTTTTTCAGAGAACTTGTATCAGCAGATGAAGACACCAAAAAGTCACTGGGCTGCTGTAAGAATCAGTGTCCCAAGGAGGTTGGTGCTGCTTCATCCACATGTTTAACTTGAGTGACTTGAGAGTCTGTGAACTTTCATGATTTTAACTTACTTTACTGAACTCTTTTTAAAATATTTCCAGTTTTCAACAAATGGTTAATGGACTGCATTTATATAGCGCTTTTCTACTCCTACGAGCACTCAAAGTGCTTTACAATACATGCCTCACATTCACCATCCACACACCGGTGGCGAAGGCTGCCATGCAAGGCGCCAACCTGCACACCGGGAACAATTTGGGGTTCAGTTTCTTGCTCAAGGACACTTTGATGAGGTCAGGAGAAACCAGGGCTCGAACCTGTAACCCTCTGGTTGCCGAACGATAGTACTACCTCCTGTGCCACCATCTTCCAACAAGTAGGTTCCCAGTACCCCAATCTGATCATCTGACTGGGCCACAGCTACTTTTACTCTTCTCACTGATTGTACCACAACTGGTTCCACAGAGCCACCCATAGGCTGAAAATCGATACAACTAAGCTAAAGCTAAAAAAGCTGCTAATGTCAGAGCTCTCCAGAAGTGTGTGCTGCCGACCCCCATAGTCAACACTTCCTGTGCCTGCAAGGTCCCTGATGGGTGACAGCCCTGTAAATGGCAGAACAGCACAGGGGCCCGGAACCTGCGAAAGAGGCACTTTGCATATACTGTAGGCCAGCAAATGTACATTTAGTACGTTTTTATAAATGTGCATAGGGGCTGGGTTAAACTGGAGAAACTGTCAGGAATGAAGTGAAGAGTAAAAACTGTAAATAAAGCTGGACCATTTATGAACATTATGAAATCATTGGGTTGTGATAACTAATCAAGCTGTCAAAATAATTCGGGTAGAATGTGTGGAAGCGAATGACAGATTTGTGCAAAGTGATGAGTCGTGTTGAATGTGGCATGTGTTGACGTCCAAAATGAATTAGTTTCGGTGATCTGGGCTTTAAAAATATAGCTGTGTTCAGGTACCTGTGTGTTTGTACATCATCTGACTCAATGAGGCTGTGATAATCTGGGACCATCGGTTCTCATATGCTACAGGAACACACAGTGAGAGTCGTCTATGCAGAATGGCTTTACTCATGTATCCATTAACACTATAGGATATGGAGTTTTAGTCACAGACAGTAAGACGTTTGAGAAATGGCAAAATCCTACCGGAAGGTTCAGCAAAATATTGGCTGATGGGTGATACGTTTACTTTTACAGTTTTATAAGACAGCTTTATCAGATAAAGTGAAGGAAAATTAGGGAAGTCTAGTGTAAACCACATAAAAATAAAGTTGCATGAACCAAACCGGTAGATAGGCTGTAACAGTGGTGCCCATTCAACCAGTTTGACAGACTTTTGTCCCCGTGCAGCTACGGTGTGGCCATCGCTGCCAGGACGTCTGCCACGCGGGGAGCTGCCAGGAGACATGCAGCCAGAAAGTCAAGGTTAAATGTCCCTGCAAGCGCATCAGAAAGGTACATCTGTTGGTGGTTTGTGTCTGTCCCAGCCGCATCTTTGCCTGCAATCTTTTAAGTAGGTCTTTGTCCGTGGAAGGAGATTGATGGCCCTATTCTGAGTGATGTCCTGTTGTCAGTTTTGCCAAAGGCATTGGGGCTGTTGCATCCAGCCAGTGTCGTGCCCTAGAAAACATGTGAATCAGCTTTTGCTTTCGGTTCATTGGCTACCAATAACTGAGTGCATAAGCCGGCTTGAGTGTTGCTGTGTTGGTTTCAGGCGTGCTGAGGGATTTACTGTCTCCCACAGGAATTCCCCTGTCCTAAGGTGCGCGACGGGCAAGCTGCAGTAGAATGTGATGAACTATGCAAAACCCTGCAGAAGAAAGCCTCAGAGGTATTACCGCTTAGTTTTAGGTGCCGTTAAACATCATCACTGCCTCTGATATGACATTGAAGGGCAGAGATGATCTAAACGAAAGATGTCCAGTGCTTCAGTGTATATACATGTTATGACCTCAGAGGATATTGTCATTTACAGCAAACGGTGGATTCGGTAGAAAAAAGATTGCAAGTTAATGAACATTTGAGTGATTCTTTGTGTCTCTTAGTTGAAGGAAGCTAAGGAGAAAGCAGCGATTGAGGAAGAGAGGAAGCAACAACAGGTCAGGACTTCTAAGCTTCATTTGACCTTATTGCATAATTTGTACTCCATTGCTCTTTGTAATAATGAAGTACATATGCAGTAAATCACATTATACCACAGCACTGTTAAATTCTCAAATCTGAAGTGTGTTGATTTATTATCTATAACTCTACACATAGTGCCGGACAGGTGAGTTTCAGTAGTAAATCAATGTGCAAGTAGAAAATATAATTCTATATTCTATGAAGCTCCCAGTGCACAGTTTTTGTGCTGGAGTTAATGCAAGAGGAAGTTTGGAACTCTGCTGTTATTGAGTCAACAGAGCACTGGCGACTTTCACGCACTATACGCCTCAGCACTGGGCGACCCGGCTCTGTCACATGGTCTGTCACTTCCTGGCTGAGTCTCTGTTGTTAAAATGCTTCCACTTTGCAGTAATACCACTTCCAGTTGGTTTCACAAACTGACTGGCATCCTGTGACAGTGCCACACTTGAATTCACTGAGCTCTTCAGAATGACACATTCTTTCACAGATGTTTATAAACTTGACTGCATGGCTTGGTGCTTGATTTTATGCACCTGTGCCAGTTGGTCTGAATGAAATGCATTAATTCAATGATTGAGGTGTGGCCCACTACTTTTATCCATATAGTGTATCTCGGCTTATAGTGAAGCTTTTTCCTCTTTCTGGTGCTTGACAGGACATTTGTGGATTATCTTTTGACCAGTGAATCTGCTGCATGTCTTGCCTGTAATTGTCATGTTGCCTTGGTGTTACTGGGACCATCCATCTCTAAAGGAAGAGCGGGTGGGTGGAGTTGAAGTGCATGATTGAAGCTCCTCTGTGTTGCTGATGCAGGCTGAGCTGGAGGCCTTTGAAAAACGGCTGAAGGGACGGCGTAAGAGAAACAGGAGGAACACAGATGTGGAAACTGAAGAGGCTGTTTGGCACAAGTATAAGAAGTACATGATGGTACCAGTTTGTGGGGTTTTGCTGGCTTTGGCTGCTTTCTATATACTTCAGATTGATTAAAGCTGTCTGCTCAAGCACATTCACTACGACGCCGTCCTCCTCAAAAGGCTTAGAAAAGGTAGCAGCCAGTAAGAATGAACAGATTATTCCCAATCATTTCCTGGTGTGTCGTACTGAAGCCCAGCATTTTGGTGAATGAAATTGAGGTGTGTGTGTGTGTGTGTGTGTGTAATTTTCATGATTTGCCCAAGAGAAAATGCAAATTTCGAATAGTTACACCTTTTTCCTTTTAGTAATCTTGTAGGATTTGTTTGTATAAAGCCAAATTATTTTCACTTAATGTAAACCATAACCGAAATAGGGGCAATGATTTTGTGCTTATTTGAGTATGTGTTGTATTTTGAGGTATCAAACCAAAATAAAGGCTGATCAATTATTTTCCATTTACTTGGTATATTCTCCTATGAAACGTTTTGTAAATGCAAATTTGCTCTAATGCAATCGATATACTAGGCAACACTTAGTGTGATGTTGGCATTTATGCAGGATGATTTTCTCTGTGAGAAGCATCAGGGGAACAAAAAACAACATCTAGCTGAACCCGTGTGCGTAGCGACACATGGAGCACAAGACCTGAAACGGCCAGTTACTGCATCAGTTCACCATGTGCGTAACCCTACAGGTGTTTGTTTTGATAACTTTTACAATTAAAAAAAAATGGTCCCTTAACATGTCTTGGTGAGAAAAGCCAAGCAGTGAAGCTTGAAATGTGAAGCATTTTGAATGGAGTGACAGGAAATTATACCATAAGGGGCATCAAGAGATGCCTGTAGTCAAGGCCACAAAAAGTGCTTTTGCTGGAACATCTTCAAATGTTGTGGTTGTAGTTCCCAAGCTTCCCAGCACCCACTTCCACTGGCAAGCTTCAGGTCTATTTTCATGCTAAAGTACCATATTTGTTGTAGGATGTATCTGTCCGTTAGCTGTTTCCTATTGTTAGGTGCCACTTAGAGTTTTTTTCCTGTGTTGCTGCTTCACTAATTGTCTTTAGGTCATCATGGAAGTTGGGTTACAGCTGTGAAGCTTTAGTCTCTGGATTGCAGTGCCCAGTCCAGTCAGCACCCACCTGCCCCTGTCAAAGCGGCAGACATCCTCTTGTCGGGGCAGATTTCTGTGGTCACAGGGCTTTGGTCTGGCTCCGGAGCTGGGTGTTGATGGTTGTCGTCTTGGTTTTGTTAGTTGGTTTATGTGAGCTTGTACATGTGAGGCTCTTCTTCCCTGCCACTGGACATTTTCCGTGGCTTATTCTTCGTTCGATTGGCATCCAGTATTTGCAGTGCATCTCTCCCAACTATTTAGCTTAATAGGTGTTGAACCCATCTGTGTTTGTTGCTAACAAAATTGAGTGTTTTGCCCAACCCCATTTTTTCATAAACCCATTTTTTATATAGCACATATTTCCTTAACTCAAGGTTTGTCAGGGGCACAGCTATCTGTTATACGAGACCATACCATATATGCCGTGCATCTAATATTGCATGCTTACTGGATCACAATTAAAATGGTATCCTTATATTTTATCTAATGCAATCTTTAATTGAAGATTACAAAGATGGCACGTTTCCTTTGTGGTGGTGTCAGTTTTCTCAGTAGATTTAACGTTTTTAGATCACCATTAAACAAATGCAATGCAAGTTTTTCACTTTTTTTTTTTCCTCCATAAAAACCTAAAATGTGGTCTCTTGAAAAGGCTATTTCTCCTGTCTTAATCCAGTACTTTTTCAGCTGTTTATAATGGAGGAAATGGCTGAGAATGTGATTTCATTGTTTCTGCACCATTTACCAGAAGCACTCTAATTTGTCATATCAAATTCCTCATGTGTTGTGTTCAGTCTTTAGGTTCCCCAGGGTCAGACTTAAACCCCTTGGCAAGGTCATAAAGAGATAATTATTACTTCAAGATTAGTATGTCTCCAAAAAGAGGAAGCGGAAATTAAGATTCTTGAGTAAGAGTCTTAATAAACTGATTAGATCAGATTAACATATTTTGCCTGCAAACATAATCAAAAATGGTACCATGCAACTGGAACACAGAAAAATGCACTTTGATCTTAACGCCTTTGCTTGTTACTTCCAATGTGTTTTGAATATTTGGGTTAATCCAGTGGACTGGCTTCAACCTTCCAGAAACTGGATTATAGGAACTGAATTACGATTGGTGGCAGTTATAAATTCCTTGCAGGCTACTTTTGATTTCCCTGTCTCACTGAATGGGAAACTGTGTGGGTTGGGTCTAAAATCGTTAATTTTGAGGGTGGAGCTTTTCAACAACGTTGGCTGATGAGACTCCTGAGTTCTTAACGTAAACTACTGGAGGAGAGCAAACAGTAGTATGTATGAAAGTGTCCGCTCCATTTGAAAGTCCGTGAGAAGGAAGCGGCCAGAAGTGAGTGCACTACGGACATGAGAAGCACCCGGTCATGCTGTCCATGCAACAGTTTTCCTCATTGAACTCTGAAGAACAATGTTCACAAGTTGGCTTCACTAACGGGGTAAGGGCAAGCACGTTGTTGCACTACGAAGTGAGATGTTATGTTTCTTAAAATACGGTGAATAGAAACTGCTCCGTTAGTACTCGTTTACTGTCCAATATATAATCTAGCCAATATACATTTCACGCTATAAGAAATGTTTGCGCCGATTTGAGCTTTTCTGTTAATTTTGTGTTTATTACAGAACAATTGTTTTTCAGTATTTTGTACTCGGTCTGCTCCAAGCCCTTCCTTACGAATAAGAGTTATAACCTGACCGCGAAGTTTATGTTTGTGTCGCACTAGCTGGGCAGGGAGCTGCCAGGTGTCAGACCTGAACCCCGGGGTGCGCAAAAAGTCGAACATCAGCGGTGCTGAGCGTGATGTAATTACATGGTGAGGAAATAAAGGGTTGAGAATTAGATCCGAACCCCGGGGCGCCCAGGAATGTGCGGGCAGTCAGACCCGAACCCCGGGGCGCCCAGGAAAGTGCTGTCCGTCAGACCCGACCATCGCAGCGACCTGGAAGGCGTTGAGTGTCTGACCCTACCCTCGGAGCACGATGTTATATCTCACTGTTTTACATACTGGTTCCCATTAGGCTCTTAACTACACTCGGCACGCGGATAAAGGGTTGTGCCTGTTTCGCATGTATATTCTCTGTTTCTTGAAAAGCGCCCTGCAGCTGTATTATACTCTAACCATAGACTGGATACGTGCATATCCCCGTAGCGGCAACTGTACCTGCGTGTCAGATGTTTGCTGTAATTTGATAGCAGTAACAGATTCATGCAGGTCGTGTTTCAATATTACGCTGCCTGCTAGAGCTGACGAATGCACTGAGATTGTCTGTAATGACTATTTTAAGATCTGAAGTGTGAAACCGTTTTTCCCACTCCGGCACTGCGCCTTCTCCTCACACCCAGAGAAGATACGAGGTCTCTGCTTGCCCGAGAAGGTTAAAAATAAACTTCTTCCGAAGATGAGATTTCAGATCCCCCATTCTTTACAGTACCACCGGCACTGGAATGGAAAATCTGAAGTTAACAAATACCTGGTTATAAATAGGCAGAGACCATGGTCCCCCAGGCTGTCTGCATCTGCGACCCGTTTGCGGACTGGGTCCTAGCGCAGTCGGAAGAAGTTACTCAACAAAACCCGACACTTGGTTTAAACACAAAAAATCGGCATATTAAAATAACGAAATAATTTCGTTATAGGATAGGAAAAGCTGGGACGCTAACTGCCTAAGTCTAACAGATCTACCTTTCTTTCTGTATACTCCGTTACGAGTCATGTTCCAAGTAAACGCTAACGCATGACAAATGTACAATCGCGTATATTTTAGCCGATTCTACTGTAGTTATTTATGAATGGAAGGAAAATGTGAAACAATGATAGCACATTTACATGGATTAACGCATAAAGAGACTGCACGTAGAGAATCCTGGAAACGCAGCGCTAGGACCCTGGGGCGGAGCGATGGAGAGGTCCCGTCTGAAAAGTCCTTATGATGGGGCGGGTCGGACGCTATTCTGAAAGCCCGAGCTGTCTATTATCGGCTGTCCTAAGCTTAAGTTTGAAAAGTAGTCATTCATTGTGAAATTGTTAGGGAGTCGATGCCGTCCCGCAGGTTGCTGTAATCAGCCGGCTTCAGGAGGCATCGGTTTGTAGCCGTGGCTCTGCTGCCAGGTAAGATGTCCTATCCAAACTGAGGTCTTCTGAGCAGATCAGCACGTTGTGCATATCGTGACCGCAGGCGCATAATATTCTGCTGTGGAGTAGTGTATCACGCCCATATTTGATTATTGTTTATTTTGTTTTATAATTGCAGTCAATATTTTTAAATGATGATGGTAGTAGTAGTGCGAGATGAAATGCTGGTATCATAAATGTTGTAATTATGGTGTCCTCATTCGTAATCATGGTCAAATGTAGTTCAAAACAACCGGCGATAGCACGTCAAGGAGCAATTGGTGTCGGGTCACAGGTCTTTGTTATTATTAAGGACAATTAACATGTTGGGAGTGCCTTGTATAACATTCTGTCACGGGGTCTTATTTATGGTTTCTGATTCTTTCAAACACCCGTTTGTACCTTAATATAGCCGCTGAACATGAACGCTGCATCGTGCGCTGTTAGTGTATCTACGTGCATTAACCCGTATACGTAGGTAAGCTGACCGTGTACTAAGGTCTAAGTGTTTTATGTGATAGTTTGACAGTTTTTGCTGCACTGCCGGCTGCCTGAAACAGGTGTTGGGGACAGATGAGGACAATATGGGGGACGTTTGCTCTCAAAAGCTGGGATCAGTCAGGTACCTCCGACTGCTGCTCGTCATCCTGATGCCCTGTACGTGCGCCCTTCTCTGCTTGCTGCTTATCTGCTTGGCACTTAACGGTGAGTCAGCCCGCTTTTCCTTCTCACGCCTTATTTTGCTTATTGTGGTTGTTTTGTTGTTTTTGGGACTATTATGTTTACCTACTTGCAGGCTTTTTTTCACCATGTTGATCAAAATCCAAGGCAATTACCAATAGGCATGCACCAATAGGCATGCTTATGTCCTTGCACTCATTCTCTTAATACTGTCGTCATAAAAACTCATCCTCCCACTTTGACCAAATGAACGGGAAACACATAATACCCATGTAAACACACCAACATTTTTGTGAAT
The DNA here is from genome assembly GCA_026770805.1 of Boulengeromyrus knoepffleri. Lineage (NCBI taxonomy): Eukaryota > Metazoa > Chordata > Actinopteri > Osteoglossiformes > Mormyridae > Boulengeromyrus > Boulengeromyrus knoepffleri. Next base: position 6,920,775 of record JABJVO010000015.1, on the reverse strand, counting down.
GGTTGTCTTTAAAAATATATATACAAATGAACCATTATAGTTTTGCCTAGACAGGACAGGAAGTAGAAAGGCAGAACAGATTCTGCTGATTAAAAGTATTAAAAGCTTTCTGCGTCAGGATTTGCGTATATTGGGTTTAAACATTCATCGAACCAAAATACCATCAGTGCTTTGTTGCTTTGTCATCCCAGAGTCATTTTTTTGTCCTCCCACGTGTTAGTGGGTGGTGGAAGATACGCAGGCTTTAATATTCCAGTAGTTTTGCCCATAGACTGATGCTAACAAGCAGAGACACATTTATAGATAAATCACTGACCATATACTCATACTGGCAAGTGAAATGTATTATTTTCTCTTACTTTTTCCAAATATGTATGACAGTACCTCTCTGTGCAGTTGCCAGAACATTTTAAAGTGTGTCGCTATTTTCCAGATCGAGATGGTGAATGTCTCCCCTTTGTGGGTTTGTTCCACTTTGAAAAATCCTTTGGTTGTATTTAAGTTTTGGAGCTCATCAGGGTGGATGAGCCATCATAAGCAGCCTAGCTGTGCTGAACACTGGCCTTTGGCTTTGCTGAGAGGTGCTCAGATGCGTGAATTTGCTCTTTCAGTTCCCCACCTGGTCAGGAATATGCATGGTGACTGCATCTGCTGACACTGAGCAACAAATAGCTTGCATGCTACACGTGCATTAAACGAGAATTTAAGATGGTTATAGTGCTGCTTTACACACCAGGGAGGGGGTTTGAATCCCCCCTATGTGTGTGCAAACTTTTCCTGTGGCACCATGCACTTGAATTAATCGGCGTCTCTGGATCCAGCATAGTGTGGCGTGGTTTGCTGTCCCCTGCCTGCTTCCCTGTGCTGCCTGGGATAGCTTGCAGGCTCCTGTATTGGATAAACAGTTATGGAAGATAGATAGATGGCTTATTTCCAGTTGTAAGGTAATATGTAACGGGCGTCCATTTCAATCATTAATAAATCGTAGAGAAAGCAGCATTTTGTCTAGTAAGGGTGAGCCGCTATGTTCAGTAGCACTTGGCTGTATTGGCTGCTGCTCGTGTGTCATGCTGCAGATGTAACTTCCTCGTTTCCTTCGCTGTCATCCACAGATGGCACAGAGCTGGATGACTGAAATGTAGGCTACGGATCTCTAATTATGTCGCTGGAGTCCTATGAGTCACCAAAAGAACAAATAAAACTTTAAAATTGACGCAAAGTGCACATTTCCTAGATGACGCTGGATGAGGCTCAGCCAACCAAAGGACGCGTAGAACGTGCCTTTGTTAAGTAACGTGAGTAATTTTTCAAGATACAGCGAAGTGATGTTAATTCACTACAATGCGCGGGGGGGGGTGTTCCTTTAAGCGCAGTGGGAGCAGCATCCAGACACTGGCAGCCCCCAGCAGGACATACGCTAATTTTACGCTTGCAGAGTTTTGACCTCTTTCAACTCCCTGGGTAGTAAAGCTGAATGAGTTTACAGCACGGCAGCTGCAGACATTTATCAGAAGGTGCGCTGAGGTCAGCTGCCCCGCAGGGGAGCACAGATGCCCCAGTCAGGCTGCTTGTGTCTAAAGAGCTGCCCAGCTCCTTGGTGTGTCAGTAACAATGAGCTGTATGGCTACAGCATGACCACTCTCTGCATTCATCTGCCAGAAGTCTGCTTAGTCCACATCTGGGGCTCAAGTGTGATCAAATCGCTGAATCAGAGGGAATCTTCAGTTACCTTTTTTTCAAGCTGCAAATTTCGGTCAAATCAGTTTATTTATAAAGCACATTTTAAAACACGGAGTGCTGTACAACATATCAATGAGTATGCAAGGACACATAAGAAGTAAATATTTTAAAAAAAGATAAAAAAGAAACCGATAAATACTGGAAAAATACAAACCTGGTCAATTGAGTCTGTATCTCTATGTGTAGGTGTGTGTGTTCAGTCTTAAATACGTACTTTTCGTGCATGTTTGTGAAAAGTCATATAGCTTAGATCCTCCAGGCTCAAAAGCAGATACTTCTGCTGTATTTTGAGGGAGAGTCAGAGAAGCAGGAGACCCACACAGCAGGGGTCCAGTTCAGCACATGCAGACAGTGAGGCTGCCAGTCTTTCAGGCTTGTATGATGTGTTATTTATAAATATCTTGCTTTAGCCTCTGGTGATTTTAGACACAGTTGCTGATGCCTTTATATTTAGAATAAAGGGTGGCTCAGTGCGAGGGTTATAGTCTCACACCTCCAGGGCAGGGATGTGAATCCTCCTTTGTTTCATAATGTGTTCTCCCCAAGTCGTCTGGCTTTCCTTTGTGGGGGCCAGTTTGCTCCTTTAATTGGGGTATAAGGCATCTCTCAGTTGCCCATAGTATTTTATTAGGTGTGTGTGGACTACAGTGGACTAGCATGCTGGCCATTGTACCCTTGTCACGTGACCTTGTGACCCTGCACAACCCTGACTCCAGGATAAGTGGTTAAGGTAGAGATGGACCATCATTGGACGATGTAAGGATGGATTTACCGTTAGCAATCCCAAGACTTTGAAACTGATTTCCTTGGAAATATTTCATTTAACATAAGTGTTGTGTATCTTCAGTCCCTGTGAATTTGCTTTTTGGTGGTATTTTAGTGAACATGTTCTGCCTCTCCCAATACAGGCACAATAGGAAATGGTGTTCTGCAGTCTGGGGAGACGCACCCCCTTCCTGCCAGCAAAGAGGCCCCTGGGACAGATCTACCCCTCACAGGCTTCGGCTTGGGGCCACAGGTCTCTCCCGCTGGGCCGGATCGCAGCACCCGTGACCCCATCACCCAGGGTATGGGTCACCTGAAGCCTCGCTCCCGGAACTCCAGCAGCCCCACATTCCGGCCCCCCACCCTCACTGCCACCCCCGATGTCCCCACCACTGCTGTCCCCAGCTGGGTGACATCACTGTCCACTCTCAGTCCACTGTGGTCAGACACAACACCGCAAGCAATGGATCTCAACATGGATCAGGGTGAGAAACGCGAAGAAGTTCCGCTACTGTCCTGGTTCCCGTTGGGTATCACACAGTGATTTATTTCAGGGTATATGTAGCATATTCTTCTATTCTGACTGCACGCAGATGAATCGGTGTTTTAAGTAACCGCAACATTAGGCACCGGTGTAATTTGGGCAGCGGAGGGTGCATTACATTCACAGAACATGTCCTTCTCGAGGATGCAAGAAGTGACTGGAATTCTGATATGGTGCTACACTCGTCCTTAGAGCTTGACCTCACTGAAGAGTACATCACAGCACTCTCATCAGACTATCCAAACACTATAAAGATAAATCATTAAGCAAATATGCCCAAATATTCCCTGGCTGTGGAGGTCATAGAAGCTGAGGAATTACAATGAAGCGACAGAGAGACAATGACTGTTTCACACTGACTCCAGTCTCAGGATGTGGGTTTAAAGTACAGGAGACACCCTTTATGAAACATCTCAGCAGGCTAGTGGTCTACAAGCAAACACTCCTTATTTGACAGATATTATGCACACATCTTCAGAGCCATCTAAAGAATGACATATATAGTTTTGTATACAATTACCAAAAGAAAGCCAGTGCACTTCATGAATGTTATCATGTCTTCAACTTTCCGTCAAAACAATATTCCAGTGGATCATTATGAAACCATTTTATGACAGTGGATTACGGCTTCTCACTTTTGACCTACTAAGAAGGACCATTATCAAGGTCAATTTAGCCCACTAAATTACACTAAGATTGTCTTAATAGTCTCACATTTATTCATGCATGTTACCTTGGGTAGGAAAATGTCAATAAATGAACTAAATGGGTTTCCAGGGATCATTAACTCAAGCATAATAAAATCAGTCGGAACCAAACACCACTGAAGATTCATTATATCTTTGCACCACATTTATTTCCGTATTTCAGACTTAAACTGACATGTAATATTGTGCATAATGTTCAGCCAATGCAGCTCGTTTCTAAAACCGGGATAGTTTACTTATCAAACAATGGTTTGCTTCAATATACAATATTAAAATACAGTAAAACCTTGGATTGTGAGCATAATTCGTTCCAGAAACGTGTTTGTAATCTGAAGCACTCGTATATCAAAGTGAATTTTCCCATTAGAAATAAGGAAACTCACATGATTCATTGCACAACCCAAAAATATTCATAAAAAATTATTAATACAAAATATAAAGTAAAAATACATAAAACAAAGTAACCTGCACTTTACCTTTGAAAAGAATCGTGGATGGTGTGAGGGAGAGTAGAAGAGGAGGGTTTTTTTTTTTGTAGAACGACTTTCACTATAACTAACAGAATCACTGTTATCTGTTGGCTCACTGGAATCTTTTTCTCTTTGTGTGACTTTAACAAGGAACCTATCCAATGACAGCCGCTTTTGTCTCCTTTTCGATTTCGTGGAAATGTGGACATTGCATTGTCATTAAACAGATTCATCGTTCGCACTGCTACGCCCTTATTCGGGTGGTGCTTTTCTACTAAATTTTGACTATACGAGTGAGGCAAGCCAACTGAGACGAGCATGGGAGATGATTACCCACAATCCCGCAGCGAGAGAGAGAGAAGAACCATCGGCTAAGTTGTGATTACGTGATGCTCGGCAGACAAAGCGTATACGTAATACTCGTACTGCAAGACCTCGCTCGTTTATCAAGTTAAAATTTATTTACAATTTTTGCTCGTCTTGCAAAACACTTGCAAACCAAGTTACTCGCAATCCGAGGTTTGACTGTAATTACTATTATGTTTCATTTGACAATTTTATTTGTAGGTACATAAGATACTCTGCATTAAAGAGTTGTACGGGTTATAAATGTGGCATATGTGTTAAATAACAGTGCTGTGTTTTGGGTGATGTTTTGTGTCCTTTGAAGATGCTGTAAGGACATGATCAGATAAGACTTTACCATTGTACTCATGCAAAGAGACTTTGTTTGGTAGCTCTTAGAGAGAAGATAGCCGCAATGGATAATATAAAATACACAATAAATTTACAAGCAGATAAAAATTAAATTACTAGAATAGAATACAAGACAAGGTTAAAAAAAAAAAAAAAAAATGCATTGTAAAGGGGTATTGGACACATTACGGTATTTACATTTGTATTGACTGGATAACAGTGTTTCCATCCCCACTTCATTCTGTCCATTCCCCGAAGTGCTTCTGCTTTGTGAGGAATATTGCTGAGCACTGGTATCCCTCTCACCTGCAGACGTCTGTTCGGATATTAGCCAGAGCCAGTGCCACATGCTGCCATACAACCGGACCAGTGTGTTCTCCCGCAGAGTCATCGTCAAGAGTGTCGAGGTGGACATGTTCCTCAAGTTCTTCAGCTACCTGAACCGCCTCAGTTGCTACCGGCACATCATGCTTTTTGGCTGCAGCCTGGCACTCCCAGAATGTGTCACTGAGGGAGAAGACAGGTAGGTGTGCAGGTCCTGCAACCTTCTCTCATTTCCAGCTCTCCAAGCAGCCACCAGAAGGGGCGGTCATATAGCCATAGAGATTATTACTTCGTTGTCATAGGTATACTTGGAAAAAGAATATCCTTTGTAAAGAATAAGATTGAAGAGGCAAACAGAATAATTTTCATATGAACCAGCTGCATGTTTCTTGCTAAGATGATGCGGTTGACAGCATGATCCCGAACGTATTGACGCAAACACGGGTTGTCTTGGCCTGGCCTCTTCACCGCCCCCAGGCGGCTGATCTTCCCCTGCATGTCGTTCTGCGAGGCAGCGCGGGACGGCTGTGAACCCGTCCTGCAGATGTTCAATGCCTCCTGGCCTGACTTCCTCCGCTGCTCACAGTTCAGCAACCAGTCTGCAGCCGGAAACAGTGGCAATGCTGTGTGCTACAGCCCGCGACACGTCAAGGGCAAGCCCTGTAAGTAACAGCGATGCAGTGAGCCCAATGAATGGCCTTGTGCTGCTTCACATTAGGGTTTAGACCATTAAACCACTTGGTCGCTATAAAGCAGTGTTTCTCAACCAGTTCCTCGGAGACCCCCAGATGGTCCACATTTTTGCTCCCTCTCAGCTCTTAGCCAGGCGCTTCACCTGGACTGTGGGGGTCCCAGAGGACTGGTTAGAAACACTGCTATAAAGGGATGCAAATGAGGAGTAATGCTAAACATCCTGAATGAATGGTCTCTTGCATGATGCTTGAAAAAGCGACTCGCATCTCTTTGTCTCTCTGCTCTCCCTACATCTGTGTCTCTCTCTGCTCTCCCTACATCTCTGTGTCTCTCTCTGCTCTCTCTACATCTCTGTGTCTCTCTCTGCTCTCCCTGCATCTCTGTGTCTCTCTCTGCTCTCCCTGCATCTCTGTGTCTCTCTCCGCTCTCTGGGTGCTTTTTCACCACACTTTTGCTTTTCCATTGACTTCCGGTACAGTAGCAATGTGAAAAATTCCAGTACCAAAAGTGCCAAACCAACTGGGGTACTCTGGGGTTCTTTGGTTCGTTGGTACTTTAGGGTTTGACTTGAAACCCTTCTTTGTCAATTGGTTATGCAGATAGCCTACCTCTGAAACAATATACAAACACTACCTTGAAAACAGTTGCAAACTCAGAAAACAACAATAAATATGTATGTATGCATTGTGATCTGGTCGGAAGAACAGATACAACCTGCCTTGCAAATCTGGTTGGAAGAACAGATACAACAAAATGATCAGGATAGCATAACAAGAAATTTAAAAAGTATTTTGTTTATACTAGGACAGCACACACATAACTTGGCAAGCTTTGCCATTTAAATTATTATTCCTTTTATAGAGCATCTAATATATGTTTTAAAAAACAGTTTAAAGTTTTACCTCCGCTGCTTTTGCATGAGCACTGCATGCATTCTCTGAGACAATCATAATCATTTCATCCTTGCCATTTAAATCACTCGTAGACAGTTTTGTGAGAAATTTATGAACTCCTCTTTGTTTTATAAATTCCCCAATATTTTTTACCACAAAATCACATTTCTAGGATCCTAGTATATTTAAACACATCCTAGAATAATAAAGAAAAAACTTTTTAAATTTGTCATGCCACCTTGATCTTTTTGTTGTATATGTTCTTTTTTTTTTTTTTTTACTTAATTCATTGTTTTCGCAACTCTTCAAGGCACCGTTTGTATTGTGTTTCAGCGGCAGGCTATTTGTATAACCAATAGACAAAGAATGCGTTTCAAGTCCCACCCCAGAGTATTGAAGTAGCAAAGCGCCCCAGCTGCTTTGGCACTTTCGGAACTGAATTTTTTGGTACTGGTACTGGTACTCAGCTGGAAGTCAATGGAAAAGGGAAAGTACCATAACAAAAGTATGCAGTGGAAAAGCACCTTCTGTGTCTGTCTCTGCTCTCTATATCTCTGTCTCTCTGTATATCTCTGTGTCTATATATCTGTCTCTACTCCCTCTGTCTCTCTATATGTCTCTGTCTCTGCTCTCTCTGTATGTCTCTGCTCTCTCTGTCTCTCTGTATGTCTCTGTCTCTGCTCTCTCTGTATGTCTCTGCTCTCTCTGTATGTCTCTGCTCTCTCTGTATGTCTCTGCTCTCTCTGTATGTCTCTGTCTCTCTGTATGTCTCTATCTCTGCTCTCTCTGTATGTCTCTGTCTCTGTCTCTGTCTCTGCTCTCTCTGTATGTCTCTGCCTCTGCTCTCTCTGTATCTCTGTCTCTGCTCTCTCTGTATGTCTCTGTCTCTGCTCTCTCTGTATGTCTCTGTCTCTGCTCTCTCTGTATGTCTCTGTCTCTGCTCTTTCTGTATGTCTCTGTCTCTGCTCTCTCTGTATGTCTCTGCTCTCTGTATGTCTCTGCTCTCTCTCTCTCTCTGTATGTCTCTGTCTCTACTCTCTCTGTCTCTCTGTATGTCTCTGTCTCTGCTCTCTCTGTATGTCTCTGCTCTCTCTGTCTCTCTGTATGTCTCTGTCTCTGCTCTCTCTATGTCTCTGCTCTTTCTGTCTCTCTGTATGTCTCTGTCTCTGCTCTCTGTATGTCTCTGCTCTTTCTGTCTCTCTGCATGTCTGTCTCTGCTCTCTCTATGTCTCTGCTCTTTCTGTCTCTCTGTATGTCTCTGTCTCTGCTCTCTCTGTATGTCTCTGCTCTCTCTGTATGTCTCTGCTCTCTCTGTATGTCTCTGCTCTCTCTGTATGTCTCTCTCTCTCTCTCTATGTCTCTGCTCTTTCTGTCTCTCTGCATGTCTCTGTCTCTGCTCTCTCTATGTCTCTGCTCTTTCTGTCTCTCTGTATGTCTCTGCTCTCTCTGTATGTCTCTGCTCTCTCTGTCTCTGTGTCACTACTTCCTATGTTGCATGATGCGGAATCACACCCTCTGCCTCATATTCAGCATTTTCATTTTTGTTTGCCTGTATGGGTTCAGGGAACCAGACTGACATTTTCCTGCTTCTGTTCATTTCTGCCTGTTTACATAGCTCTGTGTGGTGGGCGAGACAATTTCCTGTGTGCTACTGGAATCTGTGTCCCTGGGAAACTGGTGTGTAATGGGTACAATGACTGCGATGACTGGAGTGATGAAGCTGACTGCCGTAAGTCGCCACCGCCGAGACGGGGCCAAGCTCACATAGCAAGACAGCTGTAAGATTCTTCTTTCTCACTAGGGAAGGTGGCTGAAAATGTTCATTCCACGTGATGCGTGCCACTGTGCAATGAAATCCAGCTATTGACGGTTCTCCAAATATTCAAAGAAAAAATATAGTGAGCAGCAGCGGGGTTTGGAGCAGTCTTTGTGCAAATAGGGGAAGATTTGGCTTGACAGCTCAGCAATAGCTGGTATTTGCTGAAAATTATATTCATTGTTCTAAATGTCAGCTTTGGTACTATAATTATTTCTTGTTACACTGTGCAATGCCGGCAAGGCAAGCTCCACTCAAAAGTCACTTGACAGGACCATAAAGCCTTTGGTGAGTTTCCACTGAGTGGTGAAAACTTGGAGCACTGGGTGTGGAACCCTGGCAGTCTGAGGTGGGACATCAGGACCTTTGTTAAACCAGAGCAGCAAACCAGATTTCAGAATA
>JABJVO010000015.1:6891068-6908642 GCA_026770805.1 Boulengeromyrus knoepffleri | reverse complement strand
ATCCTGCTGTCTCCAGCAATAAAATGTGGATAAAGAAGAAAGATTCCAGAATATGTATTTGTACTTGGTTATGCTGAGCACATGCTGTGTGTTTAGAACATGCGAGGAGCCCGATGCATGTCTGTCACTGGGTCCGTGTGCCTCTGTAGGTCTCTGTGCCGGAATTCCAAGGAGCGCTGTGAGTCCGTGCTGGGAATTGTGGGATTGCAGTGGCCAGAGCACTCGGATTGCACCCAGTTCCCAGAGGAAGGACAGGAAAATTCCACCTGTCTGCTCCCAGACCCGGACGTGGACGGTCAGCTGATATTGAGCTGTTATATCATTACATTTTTTCACAAGCTTCCCCAGTGTTTCCAAGGCGACAGCAGACGAGGCATTTAGCCTTTATGTAGAACTACGAGTCACATCACAGCTCCTATGATGCAGGGTCTCATCGTTTGGATATCAGCTTATGAATTTTCTGTTTCTGTCCCTGAAGAATGTTCTCCCAGCCACTTCAAGTGCCGGTCGGGAAGGTGTGTTCTGTCCTCCAAGAGGTGCGATGGCCACTTGGATTGTGATGACGACAGTGATGAGGAGAATTGTGGTGAGTCACGCACCATCGCACAGCCATCTGACCAGAGGAGGGGGGGGTTGTCACGCCTATCACTCATTATCTCGTGTTTCCCCCAAGAGATCAGTGAGGAACCCAGTCCAGTATCCGAAGTGTGTTTATAGCTGAGCAGAGCAGTAATGTGCTTTCATTGTTTTAATGGGATTTATTGTGGCTATAAATAGATTTAGAGTTTATTGACAAATACTGTGCACTAGATGGCTAGAAAGTCTTTTTAAAGGTAAAACACATGAACTTCGAAAAGAAGTTATTGAGACAGTGGCAGCAGTGACCCAGACTAATATCATTACTGAAGGACATCCTGTATTCTTCGGATGATTAATGGCTGGCTGGCCCCCTCCCTCTCACCGGCTGACAAGCGTTAATATGCAAGAGAGGCGCTTCTTTGCTTCTGGAGGGACGACGATGCCAGTGGTCAATGTCAGCATGGACAGCCGTGCGGTCCTGTGTCTCTGGCGCCTCTCAGAGATAAAAAAAAAAAAAAAAAAAAAACATAATTTACTGTCTCACCTCTATTGTCAGTCTTAAGATTGATTTTTCCATATGTATGCACAGTTGTGTCTTTCCAACTAAATTAGAATAGTAGTCTAAATGTTTAATACGCTGCATTAAATGTGCTGCATTTGTCTTCTCCGTGTATTTGGAGCTGCCGTTAGCACTGCTCTTCAGATTACTGGGGACAAAAATACATTTTAATTTTTTTATTTCCTTTGGCCTAAGATGCAGTTAGAATCTATCATTAGAGTGCAATATGTGATCATTACAGCTCACAGTCAGAGTGAGGAAAAACATACCCTGCTTTTCAGTCCATGACCTTTTCTTGTTACCAGGATGTAAGGAGAGAGGATTGTGGGAATGTCCCGGTAACAAAGCCTGCATCAAGCACTCAATGATTTGTGACGGATTCCCAGACTGCACTGACCTGGCTGATGAGCGGAATTGCTGTAAGTGTGGCGGCAGTCAGATGCAGCCAGCGGAAGGTCGTGTGCTGTCCTTGGGGGGGAGGGGATCCTTGCTTTTCAGACGGGGCCCCTGGCCGCGTCTGCTAAACCTTCATACTGCTTGTCCTGCAGCTGTGTGCAGTGATAACGAGCTTCCGTGCAATAACCACAAGTGTGTGCATCGCATGTTGTGGTGCGACGGCGGCAAGCACTGCTCTGACAGCTCAGACGAGTGGGACTGCGGTGAGTGAGCGGCCCTGACGACTTCAATTTCATCTTGGCAATATTTCCACCTAGAAGGATGTCATTGTGTTTTCACGTTCGTATTAATAATAATCATGTTCCCCCACACTTTGCAGTGTCTCTGTCCAACACATCCCTGTCGCTTCTGACGGTCCTTAAGACGGCGTCTGAGTACCAGGTCTGCGCAGATGACTGGCACCCGGAGCTGAGCCGCCTGGCATGCCGGCAGATGGGTTTAGGGTAAGGTCAGTAGTTGGCACCCTGGCATATCTGCTACATCAGCACTTTGGCACAGCTGCCATCTCAAGGACCAGCTTTTTACCTGGACTCTGTCTCTCTCTCTTTATTTTTTATAAATATTAACTTGGGCTGCATCACAGGCTCGGAGCTTTTCTGGACATGTTGCCCTGGGCCATAGAACTGGTTTATGATATGACAGCTGTCATTTTTCTGTGGTAACCTGACAAAATTGGTATTCACAAGAGTTATCACAGCTATGACAGCCTGACGAGCATTGTCGCCCAATAAATGAAGAAATGGCTTTTGTGTTTTCCAAGGTATATGGGGTTTGCTGCTTCAAAGAACGAAACAGTGACATAGGTGGTAATATGAGTGCTTTAATTTTATGTGCAGAGGAAACAGCGGTGGAGCTGCAGATTAATTTTTCATTTAGACTTCAGTAATTGTTGATGTTACCATAACCTTGTGAAAGCCTGGTGGATCACCAAGGAAACGTAAAAATGACCTAATGTCAGCCCTTCAGCTGAGTATGTATGACTAAATCAATCAGTCATCAATCAAATGCATTCCTGCAACAAAAAATCCTGCATTTCACTCTCCAGATTATGGACTTTCCGTCCATAATGTATGAAAAGGTATGTATTGTAGGCAGTCACTATAAAATGAATACAGTTGCTAAGTAACAAGGCTATGAGCAAACATAAGCATATAAGAAAAAGATGTCTCTCAAAACACAAAGTAATTGGCAGTGTGACCACTGGCAATCTGAGGACAAACTGTAAACTGCACTAAAAAAAAAAGTAACCCATCAATCACGGTTTATTGTGATTAATCACGATTAATTGCACCTAATATTTACAATCATAAATATTTATACGTTGAATCCCAAATCAATGTAGAATTAACACAGGGTGGAGTTCATGCATCATTGTCAAATACTCATTACCATAACATGTTAATTTAGATAGCTAGACACATTTTATTTATCCAGAAGGAAATTTGATCAGATTTTTAAAATCAGTTTGAGGACCACTTGTTGCAGCCAATTATGTAATAATTTTTCCAATAAAAGTCAATAATGTATCAACTGGCCAATAGGAATTTAGTGATTAGTTGTCATACCACAACGAAATGTGTCCCCTGCATTTAACCCATATGTGACATAGCAGCTAATTCAGCGCCCGGGGAGCAGGGCTTGGGGACGGTACCTTGCTCAGGGTATCTCAGTGGTGTCTTGCTGGTCGGGGATTCAAGCCTGCAATCTTTCAATTACAAGTGCGCTTCCCCAACCATCAAGCCACCATTGTGCACTAATACATGCAATGATACAATTTCTGAACCAGTAACTATTTTTTGTTGAAGAAAAAAATTTAATGATTATTACATTCTTGGTCAGTTGTTTCATTATTAACTTATTACATTAAGAACAGTGAAATTTATTACATTATTGGCATGCTATTACATTACTGATAACTTCACTGTCTGTCAATTTTGCCTCTGAGGTAGTTAATTGATTTTATTATATTACCATTTATTTCCATAATAAATAAAAATGTTTCATCAATTCGAGGGCAAGAGTTTCTGAGATGAGGGAAAAAATGACAAAACTAACAAAAATCAAGCTAAAATATACATCTTATGATACAATTTGATTGATAGATACATAAAAACTTTTTTTTTCCCAAAAAATTCTCAAGTTCGTGAGAATGACCTATATTTTAATATATATATATATATATATATATATATATGAGTATATATATAATATATATTTTAAATGGTTTAACTTAAAAGTGTGCTGTACAGATTATTCATTTCCAACAAAAATATTACTTGCAAGCAAATGCAAGTTGAATTTCAAGTGTTGAACAGAGGACGGGAAAATGGAGGGCACTGTATTATACATAGAGATGTTAAACTATTTTTTTTAATCGGGTTGAAACACTAATCCCAACCACACGACTGATAAAAAATCTTAAATCTCTTTGGCAAATAGCTCTAAAAAGAGAACCCTGACGACCACTGAAAGTACACTGTTTAATATGAAGAATGTAACAATTTTAAGGTAAAGTTTGAAGGCAAACGGCTATTCCTCCGCAGCATTCCCGCAGCTGTGGAGATGGTGCCGGAGCAGGCCGGTCTGCTGGGCCGCAGGCGCTGGCTCCATGTTCACCCTGACTGGACTCGCAGGAATGGGTCTGCGCTGCAGGCGATGCTGGAGAAGCGAGGGTAGGTGAATCTGTATGGTATTTACTGTACAGATGTAGAACATTATGGATATTAACATTAATGATGTAATGTTTCCATAACGGAATTCTTAAACTCTAAAAGTGATGTTTCTTCTCCTTAAGGCATTCTTGTCATTCGCGCAGAAGAGTATCTCTCCGTTGTGCCAAAGAAGGTACCCCTCAGGCATCCTAATTACGTTTTACATCATGTACACATCACATAGAGATGTGCAAACACTCAGATTCTGCCTTGTTAAATTGCTGAGAGATGTGGTGTGCTTCATAGAAAGTCTGGACAGGTGGGTTGGTTAAAATTAACCCTGCAGAAACTACCCCCCCCCCCCCCCCCCCCCCCCAGACTGTGGTCGGCGCCCTGCGGCGCGCATGTCCAAGCGCATCCTGGGCGGGAGGACCAGCCGGCCTGGCCGCTGGCCCTGGCAGTGCTCCCTGCAGAGCGACCCCAGTGGCCACATATGCGGCTGCGTGCTCATCGGCCACAAGTGGGCACTCACCGTGGCCCACTGTTTCGAAGGGTGCGTCCCAGCGCTGCCCATGTCTGCACTGTGTCTTGTTCCCATCATGTCACCATGTCATGAAGTCACCCAGCATTTATAGGTCTGTTCATTGTCATATTTTCTGCAGGACAAATTTTAATTCATCCTTTCCTGCTTTTTCCTTGTTTTGCCCTCATGCCATCTACTGTAATTGTTTTTCATAGTAACAGATATTCCTCTGGAATTTAGAATTAAAAACCAGGAGTAGTTAGGAAGGGCCTTGTCTTTCAATTCAAGTAACTCCCAGGCCTGTATCTAGAAATTCTGGTTCCCTTGACAGAATGTCACCTTGGGTCCCCCAACCTCCTTACATCGCGTGATGTTATAATCTTACGTATTCAGGGGTCGCTGCAAAGTGCAGTACGTCTAGAATCTAGTACAGTAAGACTAGAAAATAGCATGATAGAGTGCTGAAATTCTCTCAACAGAAGTTTTTGGACAAAATGGAACAAAACGTCTCATTCTAGATAATCCAGGGGTAGCATGAAATGACATGGGGGTTCAGCTCGTACTGGGCGTACATGATTTAAAATCAGGTCTACGCACTGTCTATAATAGTGCTTTCTGAACAATTTTAGTATTTAATTATTGGTCTTATTAAAGATTTTTACTGTTCCAGATTTGCAGACAAGATGACAGGAACAGAGCAAGAGCCTCCAGTGTCCTTACAGGGAACTCTGTGTGTATAACCCCCCAGGCGAGAGAGTGCCGACGCATGGAAGGTGGTGTTAGGCATCAACAACCTGGACCATCCATCCCCCTTCATGCAGACCAGGAAGGTTAAGAAAGTCATTGTGCATCCACGCTATAACCGTGCAGTGGTCGACTACGACATCAGCGTGGTGGAGCTGGACCAGGATGTAGAGGAGAGCAGCTACGTGCGGCCGGTGTGCCTCCCCCACCGAGGCCAGCTTCCCCAGCCAGATACCTACTGCTACATCACTGGCTGGGGTCACATGGGCAACAGGAGTGAGTTCCACCTGGCAGTGCAGCACCCGGCCCTTCATACCTGCTTCTGTTGGACCCTCAGGCCACACGTACCTGCCTCTAATGGGTTCCTCGGTCCACACGTACCTGCCTCTAACAGGTCCTCAGGCCACACGTACCTGCCTCTAATGGGTTCCTCGGTCCACACGCACCTGCCGCTAACGGGTTCCTCGCTCCATACACACCTACCGCTAAATGGTTCCTTGCTCCACACATACCTGCCTCTAGTGGGTACTCAGGCCACATGCACCTGTCGCTAACAGGTCCTATCTTATCATCCTTTGGCTAGTGCCTTTCAAGCTGCAGGAAGGCGAGGTGCGGATCATCTCCCTAAACCAGTGCCAGTCTTACTTTGACATGAAGACCATCACGTCCCGCATGCTGTGTGCCGGGTATGAGTCAGGAACTGTCGACTCTTGCATGGTGAGGTCCTCTGCTGTCATTCAACACTGTTCTTTTCTCATGTCATAACGGATAAAAAATTTACTCTTTGTAACCAATGGACTGGGTTTGCAACAGAGATGGACATTTCAGGTCCACAGACCAAATGCAGACCAAGATTTTGTTTCAACTAACCAGTACAGTGCTCTGTGACTCATACTCAACTGCTTGGTTGAAACAAAATCTTAGTCTGGAGCTTAAATGTCCACCTCTGGTTTGCAGACCAGGGACTGCTGTAACTGTGCTGGTAATATTACCTAAACTGACCTGAATAATGGTGAAATTGCATTTATCCAACTGTATGTTGTACCCCAGGGAGACAGCGGAGGTCCTCTGGTCTGTCAGGAAGTGGACGGTCGCTGGAGTCTCTATGGCCTGACTTCCTGGGGGTCAGTTTGCTTTTCAAAAGTCCTGGGACCTGGAGTCTACAGTAACGTGACCCACTTTGTGGAGTGGATTGAGAGACAGATTTATCTGCACACCTTCCTCATTGATTAAGCCCTAGTGGAAGCACTTTTGGCGTCCTGGCAAAGGCTAAAGATGGAAGGCAGAACCCTGAAGGGGCAGTAATGTTGAGACTGAGCGCTAATTAATCATGGTCACTTGTGCAGGGATCTGAAGGTGTCCCTGTTGTCACTGTGCTCAATGATCATTCCAAGATGTGCTCAGAAATCCCAAAACCAAATGGAGGAAAGTATGACTTTAAATCTGAGCCATTTTACAGTTTAATCAGCTTTTGGAAGTAACAATCGCTATATTCCATTGTTGAAGATGCTAAGTCCTGCACATCTTGGAAAGCAGCTGGTGAACTGTCCCTCATGATGGATTCAGACCCGTACAGCTAGACTGTTAAATGATGGGCTGATTTTCCAAAATGGAAGATGTCTTTAAAAGAAGATAGGAAGGAAGCACAAACAGACAAATACTATGAGGTGTGCATCAAATAATATAAAACTGCTGTTCACAATGACAGCCAATAAACCAACTTTTCCCTAGATCAGGAAGACTGTTGGTCCATTTAAATGTTGTTTGGCTGTTGTCCAAAATTACAGAGACCTACTATCAGCAGTAGTTTAGATTATATAACTTCAATAAAAGTGCTTTGCTCCTGCTATGCAGTTATATGTGAATATAATGGTTTATAGGATTTGTAGTCACTGCCACTATTTTTCATTTGTATTGTTGCTGCGTGTGTGTGTATGTATGTATGTACTGTGTGTGTGTGTGTGTGTGTGTGTGTGTGTGTGTGTATGTGTATATATAATATATACACGCACACACACACACACACACACTCTGTTCTCATGTAACATGTTCCTGAGAAACCTCGTGAACAAATTCATGCTATAGACACCACAGGTACTATGGGGTTGGGGCAGAACTATCCATCCATTCACCTTCTGTAATCGCTTGTTCAATTCAGGGTCACGGGGGGTCCGGAGCCTAACCCGGCGGCTGTGGGTATAAGGCAGGGAGCAGCCCAGCATGGGGCACCTGCAAAACACTCAAAAACCTGAAAATAACAATAGCACAGTTTTATAAATACTAAGTAGCTAATAAATGGGTAAATCCAACAATAAATATGGCACTTTACCTTGAAGTCGATTCCTTCATACCTGTTGCTATTGTAATGTTTTGTCCCCCCATTCCATTCAAAACGCTTTAACATTTCAAGCTTTTCCTCAATAACATTAGCTTGCCACTGACTGACTGCTTGGCTACTTGGAACCAGGATGCTTAGATGTGTTTTGGGTTTTGTTTCTGTTTAAAGTTATGAAATGTGGATGAACAGCAGAGCAAACACTTGTAGTATGAGACCCAGTGAACTGATGCAGTAATTGGCCATTTCTGGTATTGGCATTTTCTGCGTTTACTTGGTGCCTGTATCATGAAGCGAGATTTGTTTGTTAGCTACATAACACGTTGGATTTAAGGTAGTCTGGGCTAAATGTAAGTGAAATGAACGAAGATAAAGTCCATTTAAACCTTAAATCTGACAAGTTATCTAGCTAACCAACAAAACTTACTTTGTGATACAAGCCCCGAGTATTTTTTTGCAGATGAAACTGCACACAAAAAAACACAAACATAGCGCTATACTGTAAATGTTTCCTAATATATCGATTGCTCTGGAGTAAATTAGTATTTTCAAATCATGCTTTATAGGAGACCATACTGTGTAGCTATATATGTCTTTGTAAACAGTTAAATAAATAAATTGTGTTGATATTCATTTTTTATATTTTTAAATGGTAGATGATGGTAAATGCCTGCCTATATATTAAACTAATAGTGTTTTAAAAACCATTCCTTGAAAAATCATATACATGTGCAGCATTAATTTCTCTTCTCCGATGGAGTAGCGTGATGTGTTTGGAAGGACTGTCTAACTAAAGGCCTCTTCTAACTAACTTGGTCTATTTCTAATGACATTTATTACTGGCTACTGCAGACACTATTGTGACATAAACAACAAATTCAACCCCCTAATTTCTCTCGTTTTTATCATGCATTCTTGGGATTTGGGCCTGTGCAAAACACATTTCTCTCTCAGAAACGTTCTTTTCATAACATTCATTTCATACATACAAGCACTCTAAACAAGTCAACAGTATTAGGTTAATTGGAGCTTCAGCAAAGTCTCTCCTTTATAAATATGTAAAGTGACTATATTAACATGTAAAGGCCTTGGAATCTGCTGGCTTCAGTTTGAATTTTGTATGTTTAGTCACAAATACTATGTAAACTGAAATATTTAAAACATTCTAGCAAAAAATTTGCTACACTGTGCAAATGTTAATCATGAAAGATAATAAATAAATGCTGTTACTAACAGGTAGTAAACATTTTAGCTGGTGAAGTATTTTAGATTTTCTTCCAGATTCGTACCGATGCTTTGTGAATCTGAAACACATGGATGACTTATGCCAAAGTCAAAAACCTTTTTATTATTATTTTTATGTGTATATGTGCTTGTGTGAAAATGCTCCACTCTGAGACAGATGCAGAGATGTTTATTATATTAGAATGTATGTATTTTGTATGTTCATGTATTTGTCTGTGTTCATGTAGATGTACGCCTGATTGTGTGTTTGTATCTGTCAGTAGGTATCTATCTATGTGCATAGATTTATGCTTAAATGTTTCAATGTAACATTCCACTTAAAGACATGTTGTTTGTATTTTTTTTTTGTTTGTTTTGAATATTTTTCTACTGCTTTTGTATGTGTTCTCATGAAAATTTTCTTGGTCCCCAAACCTAACTTTCAAATTTTAGAATTCTTTTCAAGTGTAAATGACTTGAAAATGGAATATTTGCATTTACAGAGGACATAACAAACTTATTATTTATATCTTAACAATAAACTTTGTGAACACAAATGCTGTACAGAAAAGTTCATTTAAAAATGAATATTTTTATTTTTTGAAAATAATAGAAATTATGGGATACCATGAGGTAGAAGTTGATATGGTTCTCTGACACAGCAGATTCTTTCAAACTAAAACCCTGTACATAACATTGAGACCCAGCAGGAAGCCCTGAGTCCTGCTGCTGGATCTGTGTAGAGTTTGTTTGCCCCCAGTAGGTCAGGGTTCCTCCAGGTCTTCCCATTTCCTTATACAGCCCAAAACATGATTCAGTGCAGTGACATCTCTAAATTGCCCATGATGTTTGTCAGTTTCTGTGTGTGTGTCTGCCCTGTGTTGGATTGTGCTTCCTGGAACAGACTACAGGCTCACTGTGAGAAAGAAACCACAAACATTTTCAATTCTATCGTTTTATATATAAAAAATACAGACACTCCTCATTTAATGACCAATCTCCATCCCTACGACTAGGTCGTTCAGCAAATTGGTCGATAAGCGAGGAGCCGTCCTTTACCAATATTTCAAGCATAGTGTACTGGTAGTGGGTTTCTGTAAATGATCTTTAGATATTTTTTTGATGTCACCTTTGCACCATTATAACATTTTTTGTATATTTACATGGCTTCACATTTGCTTATAGAGCCCTTTGGTATAGAGAGGAGTTTGTGGTCAGCTGGAAGACGCCAACCTGCCCAGGTCATTGGTGTTAGGGAAACACTTAGGGTTAGCTAATCATACATGCTTCACACTCGGTATCAGGTGTTTAATACTGTATTTGGTTTTCACCAAATGTACCGTTTTGCATTATGACCAAACATCTCCACTCAAATGTTCCAAGGACGTCTTGTGGTTCAGATACACCTTCACAAACCTAAACCATGCACCACATACTTTTTGGAGGGAAGGGCTTTTCCCTGGCTAATGTTCTAAGAAAACCTTACTTGTTCAGTATTTTTCTGATTAAAGGTTGATACACTTTAACATTTAACATATTAACTGAGGCCTGCGGATCCATAGATTTTTCATTATATGGTCTGACCTTACAGTGACTCTTCCTGGATACTCACTGTCCAGTTGTAAATAATCCATTTCACTGTGGTACCTTGGAGCATTTGGCTGCTATATGAGTTACTTCCTGTGGAAGCAGACAGGCTGAGCGCACTGTAGTGATTAGCTGAGACACAACGCAGACTCCGAATGTGGGAAAGCACAATAAGCTATTATTGCACCAACTCTCCAACACCCCACAGTAGACAGTCCTTACCATGCTATCCCGGTAAACTACACACACACACAACACCTCTAATGCAGTTTTCTGAGACACAGCACATTACACATCCTACAGTACAAGCACAGAATATACTATTTGCAACATTTATCGCATAATTATTACTGTTGGCACTATGCCAATGTGATCCAGGGTCATGGGCACTGGAACAAAGGCTCCAGCCAAGTCCTGTACAGCAGAGCGCTGGTCTCCAGCACACCAATGGACCCATCGCCAGGCACACGCAGGGTCTGCTCATAGACCAACTTGGCCAACAAGGAATGCAGGTCTTGTTGAGAGCAGTCTGGATGCCCAACAGAACCCAGGGAAGCCTGTCCACCCAGCCATCATCCCGGAGGCTGGCCCCAAGAGTGATTTTCAGGGAGCAGTGAAAGTGCTCGCACAGCCCATTGGCCTGCGGGTGGTAAGCTATGCTGTGATGGATGGAAAACCCCCACCATCTGGGCCACTGCAGTCCAGAGCTCAGAGGTGAACTGGGTCCCATGGTCTGAAAAGTCTTCAGAAGGAATCCTGAAATGGGACACCCAGCCACCAATAAATGGCCAGGCCACACCTGCCGCTGCGATTGTTACTTCCAAAAGCTGATTAAACTGTAAAATGGCTCAGATTTAAAGTCATACTTTCCTCCATTTGGTTTTGGGATTTCTGAGCACATCTGCAATGGTATGGCCGGAGGCCACCAAGTGGACCTGTCCACCACCATGAGCAGGTGAGTGAAACCTAGGGAAGGGTCAAAACAGCACTCAGGCACCACAATAGGTACCAGCGGTACCTTGGTATCCTGGTGCACCTTAGCACACTGACACTGAATGCAGGATGTAGCCCAACTGCAGACATCCTTCCACAGCCCATGCCAGATGAACTTGGTAGTCATCGGCGGCTGAGATGTGTGCCGGCCCGGGTGCAAAAGCCAGTGCACCACCTCGAAAATGTGACAACACCAACTGGCCAGCACAATGGGCCTAGCTAGACCAGTTGAGATATCACCAGGAGGGTGGTGCCACAGTCCTGGAAGGGAACATCCTCCAGCTGCAGACTGGTGACCACGGTCCTGTAGGTCTGCATCTCTGGGTCGACCTGCTGGTCCACTGCCAATTGAGAATAATCTACTCCCAAGTGCACAGCACCCTCCACCAAGCGGAAGAGACAGTCAGCCACACAGTTACAATTGCCCACCACATGTCGGATATCACTAGTGAACTCCAATATAAAGGAGAGTTGCCACTGTTGATGAGCGGACCAAGGCTCAGAAGTCTTAGCCATCGCAAATGTCAGGGGCTTGTGGTCAACAAACGCTGTGACAAGGCAGCCTTCTATGAGGAACTGGAGACAACACAACCAAGTACAGGCTAAGGAGATCATGGTAAAAGGTGCTGTATTTCCATTCATGTGGCTTGAACTGCCAGCTGAAAAAGGCAAGCGGTTGCCAGGTATCATCCACCCACTGCTTGTGCATGGCCCCCGCAGTGAGTGAGCACAATTGGAGGATTAGGAAACGGGTGGACCAGCATGGTCACGTTTGCCAAAGCAGACGTGGCAGCCACAAAAGCCTGGATCTGTTCATCTGTCCACTCCAGAACCTGCTTAGCTCTCCTACCTCTAAGAACCTCGTAGAGCAGCTGCTACATCTGAGCAGCCTGCAAGATAAAGTGATAGTAGAAGGTGACCTTGCCCAAAAACTGGCTGAGAAGGGTTCTGGCCATAGCAGGCTGTTGAAACTCAGATATAGCCTCCACT
Source organism: Boulengeromyrus knoepffleri (assembly GCA_026770805.1). NCBI lineage: Eukaryota > Metazoa > Chordata > Actinopteri > Osteoglossiformes > Mormyridae > Boulengeromyrus > Boulengeromyrus knoepffleri. The sequence goes on along the minus strand of JABJVO010000015.1, from coordinate 6,896,001 downwards.
TTGGCAGGCAGAAGAACAGCCCCATCACCTGTGATGTAGTGGCCAAGGAAATCAATGGAGGACAAGCCAAACTGGAACTTTTGTGGGTTAATAATCACCCCTGGCTTCTCAGATGCTCAAAAAGGGTCTGAAGGTGCATCAAATTGTCAGCCTTGGAGTCACCAGAAATTAGTTCAGATAGACAAACAAGAAAGCTTCTTCAGGACCCTGTCCATGAGCTGCTGGAAAGACCGTGCAGAGTTTTTAAGCCCAAAGGTCAACCACAGGAACTCAAAAAGCCCAAACACGGTGATGACTGCAGTCTTTGCAATGTCCCCAGGATGCACTGGGACCTGATGGTAGCCAAGCACCAGGTCAACCTTAGAAAAAATGGACGTCCCCGCCAACCAGGCAGAAAAATCCTGGTTATGCAGGATAGGGTAGTGATGCGGGGTCATGGCATCATTAAGCCGGTGGTAATCGCCACATGGGCCTCATCCCCCACCCAGCTTGGGCACCATATGCACAGGGGTGGCCCAGGTGTTGTTGGAATGCCGAAAAATGCTGAGGTGCTCCAACACGTCAAACTCAACCTTAGCGATGGCCAATTTACCTGCATCGAGGTGCCGGGCTTGGGCATGGACTGGGAGTCCTGTCGTGGTGATATCATGTTCAACACTGTGATTGGCTATCACTGACGTAAAGGTGAGCTGAATGAGGTCTGGGAACTCTGCAAGCAGGCGGGCAAAGGTGTCAGTTGCACCCAAAGCAAGACAAGCCGGAGCTGCTGTGCTTTTACATCAGGTAAAGCAGGTTGTTAGCGCACAAAAAAAGTCAGCACCAAGCAATGGAGCGGACACCTTGGTCAGCACAAAATGCCACCGGAACTGCCGGCCTCCAAAATGGACTGCCTCGATGTGAGTGTCATAGGTATGGACACTGCTGCCATTGGCAGCCTCCAGAGTCGGGCCCTGTTCCAAAGTGGCGGAGCCCAAATCCGCCACTGACACGAGCAAAACACTGATCTGTGCGCCCGTGTCGCAGAGGAAGCGGCGCTCAGACTTCCTCAGCGCAGCCAAGATAGTAGCGTCAGCCCATGATGGGGAACTATCCGAGCCCCGAAGATGTATGGCCGAACAAGCTGCCAGCCTGCTGGCGTGCATTTTGTTAGCCTCCCTAGCAAGCTCTCTACAGTCCTTAAGCGGGAGATTAGCCAGCGCCCCCCGTACCTCTGTGGGCAGCTATAGCAAGAAAAGCTCTCTAAGAATGTAACAGGCCTGATGGTCACCGAGGAGAGCTAACATATGGTCCATCAACGCGGACGGAGCGAAAAACAAATGCACCAAAATGATGAGGGTCACCACTGCGAAGGCGCGGTGCGGCAAAAGAGCTAAGAGGCAGCTAACACAAGTCGGGTGCCAAAAACCAGGTCTTTTATTCCGACCTCACTAACACACCTGAAAACCTGCACCGATAAGAACTTGCAGGAAGGGAAAGTGAATTCTACTTTGACAGTAGTAGCCCCTACAGTAGCATCAGGTTGCTATGGGAAGGCTTAACACTTGGTTCCCAGAGGTCCTCTTAGGTTAGCTGTGTTCCTTCAGAGCCAGGAGCCTGGAGACTTTCAACCTCCTATGTTAGCTCTTTGATTTGCATCTCCGCTTCCAACACCATTGTAGCAGTTAGCTGAGACATGACTTAAACTTCAAGTGTGGGAAACCACAAAAGGCATTTATTACACCAAGTCTCCAACATTCCACAACAGACAGTGCTCACGGTGCTAACCTCATAAACTACACACACACAGTCATCTGACACACAGCACATTACACACAGTACAGTACAAGCATAGTACAGGCTATTTACAGTTAGGCTTTTATGTCCTGAAAAGTAAAATAAAAGTTAAACAAGGGCACTTTCTTTTTATGTTTAATTTTATCACTCAGATTACCACATGAGGGCAGCAAACACTTATTTTGTGAAATCTGTTCATTTTTAGCCTAGTGGTTTTGCACTGATCCAGGAAATCTGTACTGGTGAGAAGCTAACCTTCCCTTAACCTTTAATGTGAAAAATGTTCGGACAGTCACAAAAGAGAAATCATTCACATAGTAGGAGTCTGGAGTAGCAAAAAAATGTTCTGGTAAACTCCTGGTTGGGGGAAGGTGACATCTTGCTCATACTGTGTTAACAAAGACTAGGGAAGCCCTGACTAATGCTGTGGACGCTGATGAGTGTCAGCACGATCAATATGAGTAACTGCTCCACCCAGTGGACATGCCATCTCACCAACAGACAGTGCTGGAAGCTTCTGGTAGACCAAAATGTATCACTACATCCAAAGCATCTATGGTGAGCTCTCCATCGTGGCTTCAAAAGTAAACAAAACCGGCCCAAAAGGTGATTGTACCTGATGCTACTGAGGTTACGTGGTTGGTGTATGCCTTCGATGTTACATAGAAAGTAGAAGAAGCCCCTCTGGTGGTGATTTTGGATTATTTTTTAAGGGACATGGGGTGTGTTGGAGTGATCACACATCTCAGGCTTCCTGGGAAAGCCGGTGGCAAAGTAGAGTAGCAGAGATGGCACAGAATGGTCATAGAATGACGTATATTGGTGTCAGGGGCACTGTGATGCACAGGGTTACCCAGACTGAAAAGGGGAAACATCTAAGAACAGAGTAAGGGGGCTCTCACTATCTTAATGTGCCTCTGGACGGGCTCCAGAAATATCAGGTGCCAGGGAACTTTGAACAATCTCTGTTCAAATGTAGAACAAGTTGTGTCCACTTCCTCAGCTCGAAGTTAGGGTTGCGTATAGTGGATTTTGGCTTCCTTGAGTTCACTGCTTGTGAATTCCATGGACCATCCATGTTATTTGCAGGTTATGTTGTTATGACTGGGAATTCCTACATGATCTGGCACACACTAGACTTTTTATAATGTTGGGTTTGCTTGGGGATGCTGGAGGATCCTTCTGGCAGGAGCCAGAGTCTGTGGCCTTGAAAGGAAGTTTGGTTTGGTCTATTAGGTGTGCTAGCAAGTTTATGATGAGTATTTAGCCAGCTTTTTACAAAAATATTAAGTATTTGTAAGTTCTGGAATAATTAAAAATGTATTGCTTGATGTTTGATTACTTTTAAGTTCAAAGATACAAAATAAAAGTAGACAGAAATCATATCCTCTTTAAATCCAAAATGACAGCCATGTAATTCTTATGGTTACGCTGTCTGTTGCATTTAACACGGGACACTGAGGAGAAAATACGGTACTGCAGTTTTATATTCTGTTTGTGGCCATACTATGACATGGAATGAAATACAGAGCGATTAACCAGTAAAACATAATCATCACAGGCCAGAACAAAACAAGAATGTAAGGTAAGAAGTGTAAAGCCTCCATCTACCTTCCATGACCATTTATACAATACAAAGGCATGGTCAGCCTGAAAGATGGGGACAAAGACAGGGACACCCTGGAAGGATGTCCTTCAGTCCATATGTCATACTACACTACAGTTACAAACCCTTTAATTTCTTCCTGTATATGTTGAGCAGTTTGTCTTGAAATGAGCTGAAGAAATGTCTGGCACATGGTTTTTCAATAAGATATTCTTATAAAGATGACATTCCTGACTACTCATCTCCCTGTTCACTCCTGCTTGCTGCTGGACCACCTCAAGCCATCATCCCGCTGATGGAAGCAGCTTCCTCACCTGCCTGTCTAGACATCAACTCCACTGGACCTTCCTCATTTATACCTGGACTACACACAATTCTGCTTCAAACACTAGGACTTGGTTATTTTGGACTTCCTCTGCTCCGGGAGAAATCGCTCCCACTTTGGATCTGGTTAGGGTTAGAGCTTCCACTGCAGAGTGAGAATATAAAGCACTTTGAGACAATGTAATGTTGTGAAAATGCGCTATACAAATTGAACTGAATGGAATTGACATGACCTGTGTAATACATTTATCAATATAAAGCATTTAATATCATCTCAAAACAAAATGTGAAAATATAGCAATTATTTTTATTTGTATATATGAGGAGGTGATTGGCTTATGACAGGGGTGGCCAATCTTATCCGCAAAGGGCCAGTGTGTATGCAGGTTTTTGGGATAACCTGTAGGTCAGCTGTTCAAACCCAGGTGTGAGGACTCTTCCGCCAATCAGTCCTCTAATTAGTAATCTAATTAGAGAGTTGCAGCGGAAACCAGCACACACACTGGATGGAGGCTTTACACACCTTTGCGGATAAGATTGGCCACCCCAGGTTTATGATAATCCTAAAGAATATGGTCTGAACTTTTAGTTTTAAACCCACAAGCCCTGCCCACCATAATGTTTTTTTTTTCAGATTGTCAGAATTTGTTTTTCAAAAACTCATTAAATTTAATCTAGATACTCAGTCACAGGGTTAATTAAAGGTGTGCAGGAGCGTAAGAATAATTAATGAGATTTAATACACGTTTCTCTTGCACGGACAAAAAGGAGCCGCCCAAAATACTGGAAAAGGTATAATAGGTGTGACATTGATTGAAATATCCATCTAAAATACCTCAGAACTGTAACTGTGACTTAAAATGTTCACTTTTCCCCATGGAAATCCTAACTGAAGAAAAAGCAATGATTAATACTGAGTATTATCTAACTTTGCTCCAGTTAGATTTGAGGGATTTGTAGAATTTACTTTGAGTCTATGATGATGCTTGTGTGTGTGTATGTGCTTGTGTGTGTGTCTGTATGTGTGTGTGTGCGTGTGTATGTGCTCGCTGTGATGCGTATAATATTTTTATTTCATTTGTCATATAAAATTTGAGTTAAAGCATCATTTTATGGATGATGGGGCGGTGCAGGGGCGGTAGTGAGGGGATTTGGGGGAGGGAGGGTGCGGGGACTGGGGAGGGTTGGGGGGTCTCCCAGGTGGGGGTTCTTGTGGGGGGTCGGGGTAGC
>JABJVO010000015.1:6879345-6890968 GCA_026770805.1 Boulengeromyrus knoepffleri | reverse complement strand
GGGGGGGGTCGGGGTGCCCCGGGGGCCGCCCCGCGCCCGCCTGGGGGGGGTTTTGTGGGGGGGGTGCAGGTCTGCCCGGGGCTGGCAGGGCCCCCGGGCTCTATCCGTGCCTGCGGGGCCCCCAGGGGGAACCGGCACACTGCCGCCTGTGGCCGTGGGGGTCCTGGCTCATGCTCGCCGGTGGGGGTCCATGATCGCTCGGGACTCTCCTGGCCGTCTGGGGGCCCCGGGGCGGCGTTGTTGTGGCCTCACACACTCATTGGGAATCATTCCATGTTAACCTGCACACTCATACATACACGCACAACACACAAACATACACACATGTATATATGCACATACACACGTACATATGAACATGTACACACATACACACACATTCACACCCACCCACATACACATAGAACACACACACACACACACACACGCACATACAAGATAGCCCAGGGCTTTCTTGCCCTATTTTATCCCTCTCTGTCCTTGTCTGGTTGTGTGTGTGTGTGTGTGTGTGGCCTCCATCCTTTCTTCTCAGATGCAGATACTGGTGCGGTGAGATCCAGACTGTGTTCCTGTTGGTCTGCTTATGTATTTATTTTTTTTTTGGTATTAATGTATTTAATTCCAGAAGCAGATACTGGCACGAGCTTATTCTCTGCCATAATGGTACCATTGGTATCTTTGTATGTATACTTTTTGTGTGGCACCTGGATCTTGTGTTTCAGATACAGCAGCTGGTGTGATGATACAATGTCCAGCAGTAAGATGCAGAAGCTGTCCTTTTGTTACTCTTTCCTTTTGCTCTACTTTTTCTTGTCATGTATTATTTTTCTCTCACTGTTTTTCTCTCTCTATGTGATCCCCCCTTTTTTTCTTTCTTCTCTTCTCTCTTCTCTTTTTCCCTCTCCTCTTTCTCTCCCTCCTCTCTTCCTCTCTTTATCTCTCCTATTTCAGTTAACTTTCCCTGTCGGCTCCGGCTTAATGGCGCAATAATCTAAAATGGTGAATAAAGAGTATATCTCAAGTAACGAGGAGCTTAATCCGAAGCTCCACTTGGCAAAATAAAAGTGTTGGCACAATAAAGCACCCAGACTAACATCCTGCTTGCTAAACTGCCGGACACGAAGGGGAGGGGGGGAATCATCATTTTATAAACCCTCCAGAGAGTTATAGTGAGTGGATGACTGAATGGTGAACTGAATAAACAAATTAACTTTATAAATGTTTTATGACAGCAGTTTCTTCTGCATAACATCTGTCATAAATGTGGATGTCAGGGCATGACTGGCAATTTCCCACGGATTCAAACTGTCCGCGACCTGAATTTGCCGTATCCATGCCCGACCGGCTTTGTGTAAATAGTGTGCTAAGTATGTTCACTTCTCATATCCTAGAGCTGCTTTGGTCGTTTCGTGATATGGCTTGATTTGACTAGTGAACGTCATTAACGAGCAAAGCGTGTAATTAATTAATATGTAACTGCCCGCCCTCCGCCCAGTGGCATTTAAGACAGGCACCGCGTTTCTCTCTGTCCAGTGTGGACTGTCAATACTGTTTATCCGATTTATTTCAGTAAAATTACTGACAGCCTTAACGGGCAGCCCACTTGCGGCTTCGTAAAGCTCGTGAGCTTTGAAGAACTGCACACATGGTTTACGCTTCCTAAAGATACCGATGGGTAACCTCACTGAAGCACCCGGTAACGTGACGAACCGGTTCGTCCAGCCGCCGTGGAGGGTCGCGCTGTGGTCCGTCGCCTATGCGGTAGTTCTGCTGGTGTCGCTCCTCGGGAACCTGACCGTGATCTGGATCATCGCGGCACACAGGCGGATGCGCACCGTCACCAACTACTTTCTGCTGAACCTGGCTTTCTGCGACGCCTCTATGGCTGCTTTCAACACTCTCGTTAATTTCATATACGCTCTACACAGTCAGTGGTACTTCGGAAACTTTTATTGCAAGTTTCACAACTTCTTTCCTGTAGCCGCGGTGTTCGCCAGCATCTACTCGATGACCGCAATATCTGTGGATAGGTAAGAACATCTAAATGAGATGACTTTGCATGTTTACAAAGCAACTTATAATAAGCACACGAATCGGTTTTAATGGTTCCTGGAGAAAATTATTAGGTAGCAATTTACTTATTGCAGTCCTCATAATGAGTTAAAGATATTTCCATAATGCATAATACTGCATTCATAAGTTATTTTAAACACTGCTTTAACTATTTATAAAAGGCAAACATATTACATGTTTATTATGCATTATGAATGCTCTGTGAAGCTGTCATCTATAATGCGTTATTATGGTCAGTATAAGCCATTATTATGCATTATGAAGGTATTTATAGTGCATCATAGAAGAGAACTTCGTAGAACATTAATAATTGCATAATAGACATGGTTATAATGTGTTATGGCTTTTTGTGAATAGTTATAGCCTTTTGTTTAATCCTTTGTGAATGCACTGTAATGCATTACGAAGGAATCTATAATGCATTGTACACGGGTGCCTTAATTAAAATATTACCAATTAGTATTTCTTAATCAGAGTATGGGAGTCGGTTGGTGCCCCACCCTGGATTATTCCCTGCATTGCGCCCATAGCTCCAAGAATAGGCTCTGGACCCTCACATATACCAGCGCAGGACCATCGGGTATAGAAAATGGAAGTATATGGAAACAATTGAGAGTTTACTGGATAATATGAAACAATAGTAATAGGTGAGTTTCATGCAGTAAATTGAGTTTTTTTTTTTTGTGGTAAAAGCCTGCTTGCAAAAAATAAAACCATATTGATTTTGTATTGTGATCTCAAGTTGGGAACCATTAAAGCCTGTTTTCCAAAATGTAAGGAGCTTTTGTTATTAACGAATTTTGTTTATATATTATAGTTAATAACTGCATCTTCTGCCCATGTTGGTTTAAGGTATTTGGCCATTATTCACCCTCTGAGGCCCAGGCTGTCAGCCACAGCCACCAAGCTGCTCATTCTCTGCATATGGGCCATGGCTGTCGCTCTGGCTTTTCCACTGTGCTACTACTCCTGCACCAAGACCGGCCCGGAGCGGACACTCTGCTATGTGGCTTGGCCGCGGCACTCCCAAGACAGCTTCCTGTGGGCCCATCGCCTTTGCACTATTATTTAATTACGTCATTGCACTTTCTCAAAATGCCTGTTTTTAAGTGGAAGGGATAAAACAATGGTCATGTGGTCAAAAAGCAAGAACATTTATGCTTATAAAATGAATCAGTAACCAAGATACTGTGCTAAATTATCCGCAACCAATTTTCCAGTATGAGGTCCCTTAAGGGGGGCATCACTGCGGTGAACACACTCAGTCTCACACTGTGCTTTGATCCAGGTGTCTGTGCCTGGACTGAGTGGGGAAACTGGAGTATCTGGAGTAAACGTAGCATCATAAGGAGAAAATGCAAAATCTGCACACATAGACATGTGACAGATTCCCTGTCATACTATCCAAGGGCGTAACTTTGGCTGGAACATTGGGGGGGTCGAGGTCTCCACCCATTACAGGGGAAACATGACTACTGGGGGGGTTATATTGGCTGGATCTGATTATTGGGAGGGTCATGACCCCCCTGGAAATTACGCCCATGATACTATCCACTGGCCCACTGAGTCAGAATTAAATTTCTTTCAATGATTTGTTCAGTTCTTTTGTTTTTTTATTGAAATTATTCCATATAAACATGCAGAGGATCAGACAGTTTTAGCAATGAAACTATATAGATTCATGAATTTTTGGTTGTTCATTGGATGTTTCTGTGCTTTTTCATTCGCAGGTATCATATTATTGTGACTGTTTTGGTCTATGTACTGCCCCTAGTGGTAATGGCTATCACCTACACCATTGTAGGAATTAATTTATGGGGAGCAGAAATTCCTGGAGACACATCAGGAAATTACCAGGAACAACTGAAGGCCAAGAGGAGGGTAAGATGTGCTGTCAGAAAGTTTAGGAATTTCGAATGATTTCAGAAACACAACAGGGGTCCATTGTCCCAAACTATTAAAATGTTTCATGTAAGGTTATGGTCGTCATCATCTTTCCAAACCGACAGATTCTGTCTCATTCTGGGACAGCCTCAGATGTTCCCCAGCCTACTGACAGACATAAGCCGACCAGAATGTCCTGGATCTGCCTAGGGGGCGCTGCAGAATGGGACATGCCCAGAACTGACTTTTGGACGTTACAAAACGCATCTCATTAATATTATAGCCGTACTGCTAATCTGCTTAACAATTTGTGGGTATAAATAAATGTCCGTATAATATCACAAAGCTGCCATTGGCCAAATGCCTCACCGATCATCTAAAGCCCTGGTGATTATTGCACATGCGTGATATAATATTGATGTGATTTCGCCCAGCCCTACGTGAACTCAACGTGACTATATGGAAGGAACAAGTCCAAGTGGAAGGAATTTTGGGGACATTTTTGCAATGCATTTAGATGTACTAATATTTGTTATTGGTGTAGAATTAGTATAGGGTGGGTGAGGATGTTTTGCCTGTGATCAGAATGATGCTGATTCAAATCCCAGAGCCAGTGAAGTGGTTTCACAGTTGGGCTCTTGAACATTCCCTTAATTTCAGTTGATCTTGGGTCTTTGGCTGACCCTACTTAAACAGTTGTAGATTTCTTTGGATAAAAGTGTCTGGTAATTATCCATCTTCCAACAGCTTATCCTAGTCAGTTTCACAGGGATCCTATAGTTAGCGATTTTCAAAATGTAGTGTGACTTGATAGAACAGATGACTTTGAGGTCTATGTTGGAGGTGTAAAATGCAGATATTAAAAGGTGGACTTTGAGTTTCTCTGTCTTTAATCTTTACCAATAGGTGCTTTGTTAAAGATCTCCTGTCACCTTCAGGTATCCAACCAGCTGTCATTTCTCAAACATCTTTCTCCAGGTGGTGAAGATGATGATTATCGTTGTGGTAACGTTTGCCTTCTGCTGGTTGCCCTACCACATTTACTTCATCGTTACTGGGGTAAACAAGTTGCTGAGCCGGTGGAGGTACATCCAGCAGGTTTACCTCTCTGTGCTGTGGCTGGCCATGAGCTCCACCATGTACAATCCCATAATCTACTGCTGCTTGAACAGTAGGTGAGTCTGGCAAGGCCTGGCCTACTCTGTGTGCATGATGAAGGAATAATTCCGCTTAGGTGCATCACCAGTCATGTTATTACACGTTAGTACAGTCAGCAACCTGTTTCACACTAAAGAATTAAAAATGGCTGCACAGTACTGGGTTATACATTGTATTTTTGTCTTAAGAAGTCCTCCATAGATTTTGTCCCTGTATTTCAGGGGTGGCCAATCTTATCTGCAAATATCTTATATACAGGTTTTTGAGAGAACCTGTAGGTCAGCTGTTCAAATCTAATTAGTAATCTAATTAGGGAGTTACAGCGAAAACCCGCATACACAGTGGCCCTTTACGGATAAGATTGGCCACCCCTGCTGTATTTGATTCTCGCCCTTTATTCACTGGTGATTTATTCTCATGAGTGGTGGAGATGAAGGGAATTACATCGCCATGATTTTTAGATCTTTTACAGCTGGCGGCTGTACCTGCTGTCTTTCTGATCACATTCAGGTTCCGATCCGGATTCAAGCGTGCCTTCCGGTGGTGCCCCTTCATCAGGGCATCTAGCTATGATGACCGTGAGCTGCAGACGGGCCACTTCATCGCCGCCCGGCAGAGCAGCACGTACACAGTGTCTCGTGTGGAATCCAGCATGGAGGGCATGACCTCAGCGACGGCTCCCTTAAGACGCCAACATCTCCAGGAGCTCCAAGCTCAGCCGTTATGAAGCAGCCGAACTGAGGGTCCCGCTAAGCCAGACGATGGGTGACAGGATTGTTCAGGAAATGATGTTCTTTTACAAAATGTATATGGTCATTTTGAAGAAATGTGTATATTTAACAAAAATTGTAAAACCAGGGTTGCCAACACTCTCACGCATCTGGTGTGACACTCGTGCTTTCAGACTCTCGCACTCATGCAATACATCTTACGGCAAAGAAGTAAAAAGTTAGCTACATCAAAAGGGTTTGAGTAGTTTGCAAATTCTACAGACTATTTACAAGGTAATAAAACTGTTACGTGCATATAAATGCGTCTGCCTGTGTGTACGGACTTCTCCACTCAGTGAGATGACCAAAGTTGGCAGCCCTGATTAAACATTATATTAATATAATAATAGCAAAGGAAATATGTTATGATAATAAGCCTTTTTACAAAGCTGTTGGTGCAGCGTGATGCCATAATCAGAGCTTTCCAACCAAGCAACAAATCAAATTAGAATTTAATGAGCTACATAAAGTTAAATTGGATGAGGTTGTTTAGTAACTAAATCAAATGAGTTTTTCCACCACATACTGTCACATGCTGTTTGCATCAGACTCTTTACAGTTTTTCTCAATTTGCATTTCTCAAATGACATTTAACATTTGCAAAACAAGAAGTGTAATCCCCACACCATCTGTGTAATCTGCAGAGCAGAACCTCATTTCTCATTGCCTCACACAATTTTCCAGATAATGTAGTACATATATGCAAATGGTTTTTTTTGGTACAATTGTCATCATTTGGTCCCACTTTCAGTTGCTTTAGTCTTGTTGGTCAAAAAATATAATGTAGCTTCCCATTGTAACAATTTTACACCCAAAACTATATATGAATGTGATCATTGTGTTAGCCACCACATGCAAAATCATTAACCAAGCTTTCAAAATGATTAAAAAATATATTCCATAAATTGCAGTGATGTGGCATTGCTGTGTTTTTGGTTCTCACAGTCAGGGGGTGCAATAAAGGGAGAAAAGTTGGCATGAATCCAAAGGCCCTTGAAATGACAAGGGCACTAAAAATGCTGGGATATAATTAGATTGGTCGGGGTTGGGGGCCCCGTGTGACAGACTTTCATGGGGCCCAAAATCTCTAGCAGCGCCCCTGCCCACAATACATGATTTTGTTGTTCTAGTTTGGCCAATTTGTTGTGTTTGTTTTACAGCGCTGTGCGACTCTTTTGTCTGCTGTTGTACTGTCTTGAGATCTGAAGAAGTTACATGTGCATGCGAGCGCTTTCTCTTGCCAGTGAAATTTACATACTGTGATGTAGAGCCTTGCAGTGTTGAAACTGGTGTCTTAGACACGAATAAGTATCAGTTTGCTAATGAAAAATTATCAGTCAGTGTCAATGAGAAAGTGGGAACCGACTGTCATTCAGAATTGTGGAGCTCAGGAGCAGACTGACACTGACATACTGACACTGACATACTGACACTGACATACTGACAATGTATCTAAGCAATTCGGCTCTCATGATGAAAAAGATGCTGATTGTACTTTTCATTTTGGTGGCACTGACTTGGAATGATTTGCTTTTGAGACATGAACTAATTGTTTTGGATACGTTACAGGCTTTTTCAGCTAAACCATAGTGTTGTACTATATGCATGAATTGTTTTGAGAAATTCTCTTAGTCTTGCATATGTTAAGCATTCTTCATGAAATGTGCCAAAGCAATTGATAAAAACTGTAAATGTCTGGTTACGAGATGGAGGTCAGTTCCTGTGAGCAGCTTCTTTTCCTGAGCGCCTTTAATGCTACAGTATGATATTCTGACTGCATATAAAAAAACTACCTTCTAAAAGCTACATGACAAATATAGTCAAGCTGAATTACACCTTCAGTGCAGATAAATATCAATATTTTGAATCAATTTATGAAGGCATTGCATGCAATATGGAGAAAGTAAGGGATGGTGATTTGGGATTTACATGAAGGCCCTTTGGTTTGTAAATAGACCAGTTATTTTTAACATTTTGTTTAATTTTCGATATGAAGTTATTACTCATAGTAACACAAGACTCTAAGATTGGTTACATTTACACGTATTTCACAAAAATATGTTATGCTAATTCAGGTCTGGATGCTGTTCAGCCAAATGGCTATTTCAATATTAGTTGAAATACTAGAACTTGTGGCCATAAGTGTAAATTAGCGGGAGAACATTTTAAAATCAATTTGAGAAAGCACTTCTTTACACAGCTTATAGCTAGAGTATGGAATAGACTTCCTGTTAGTGTAGCGCAAGCTAAAACCCTGGGTTCCTTCAAATCAGAGCTAGGTAAGATTTTAACAACTCTGAGCTATTAGCTAAGTTCTCCCCAGACGAGCTTGATGGGCTGAATTTCTTATGTTCTTATGTTAATATAATTTAAAAACACCGATAAGACATAACATTAAATCCTCTGACTGGTGAAGTGAATAACATAGATTATCTCATTACAATGGCACCTGCCAAGGGTTTTGCATGTGGTGGCTAACATGATTATCACATATATATGTAGTTTTGGCTGTAAAATTATTACAGTGGGAAACTACATAATCTGTTTCGACCAACAAAACTAAAGCAACTGAAAATTGTGCCAAATGATGACAGTTGTGCAAAACCATTGACATATATGCATTTGGCAATGAGAAGCAATGAGAAATGACATTCAGCTGTGCAGAAGTGACATTATGGTGTTGAGATTACACTTGTTGGACAGGGGTGAAGGGTGAGGTCACCACTGGCGAAAACGATGGGGGTGGGGTCAAGATTGAGGGCATTCCTTGCACAATGGTGGGGGTGGGGTCAATAATGGAGACAGGGGTGAAGTGTGCAAATTCACATTTATAGCAGCCTTACACACAGATCAGAGACAGCAGCTATACAGACCACACCTCTGTAGAACATTGGAGGAAGCCATAATATCCGAAAGAAGCCCAGGTGAATCACGGTGAATTACAGCCTCCACAAAGACTGAAGATAAAGGGCTGAACCCCACAGTGCTGGAGGTGTGAAGCCACCGTATTTCTGCTCTTTTATGAGGCAAATTTTCTGTTAGCTGGGTAATCATTAAAGTTAAGCAGATATTGCCATCTAGTGGAATATAACAATAGTTTACCAACCTGGGTGATTTAAAAAAAGACATTTGCAGAAAATGCTTGCTAGTTAAGAGGGATCAAACGGTACCTTGAAAGTAATGCGTAGCTCTGCCAGAGGATTTCTGCAGGAGCAGATGCTGAGGGGCTTTGCTAATTCCACCATAAGTGAAGCTCATCTTTTCCATTAGAAGTCAGAGTCAGGAGACGAATGTTCCACATGCTTCTGAGTCAGCTAGTGGAAGTGCACAGTATACTTCCATGCGCATCACAGAGAAGCTTTATACCCCACAGACCATCTCAGTAAGGAGGTTCTATCTTCAGATTCCAGGTAAATGTACTTCTTGATCCACTTTTGCCTGCTTTTTATGCTCTGATTACACATTTGGCTGCATTTCCTTCTACGATCTCCAATTATGCGATTCCCTTGGAAAGCAGTAACAAGTACAGGAAATCCTGAATAAAAGTTTTAAAAATTACTTTAATTTTAAATTAATTGGCGTGGAGGGGGGTCGGGGCGTGCCAGTGATAGCTGTCGATGGGGGGGTCGGGGCGTGCCAATGATAGCTGTCGATGGGGGGGCTGGATAAACTTCACAGGTGGGCGGTGGCATGTGGCATGTTCTGCATGTCATTGGTTTCTCTTTTGCTATTTGACTTCCTGTCTGCACGTGCCCACCTGCTTTTAGAATTGAACTACTTTTTGTGTGGAAATGCTTTTTTGTTGTAATTACAAGGTGTTTTTTATCTTAATTTGGCTTTGAGCGCAATTGTTTTTTCTTTTGAATGATATATTTTCAATTAATTTAACATTTATTTAATGTCATTTAATATTGACCTTACATGAAAAATAATACCAGCCATTAACATTGTGTACATAATTGCACATTTATTCATATTCGTTCAAAAAACTGAAGATGTATTAAGGAATCTGGTAGCTAAAAAACAATCAGAAATGTGTAAGAAGAAGAACCGATAATGAATTCTGTAATATTGTTTTTTCATTTATTAATTAGTCTATATTTTTTTATTTGTTCAGGTCATGGATGATATCCGAGTGAATGAGCTTGTTAAGCACCCCGAGATCTCCATGGTAACGGAGCACAGCGATACCTCCAATGTCAATGCAAATGCTGGCAGTACAAAAGGGCAGCAGTCATCGCACTGCCCACCAAAGAGGCTCCTTGCCTCAGTCATCACTAAAGGTAACATGAAACGCCATTCAGGATCCAGCCCTGCGCTCTAAAATGCATCAGAGGATAGAGGCAGTTGCTGGATTACATGTGAAGCATAATTTTTAGTCTTACTTATGAGTACTGAATCGTAGTCTTCCAGAGCCAAAATAATTGCATCATGTACCTAATAGGTAGTAAAACAATTAAAGGTTCTTGATATAAGAATGATATCATTTGTTTTTTTTTTCATTAGAATTATCTAAAATTGAAGTATGCTTTAAATAAAACCCTCATAAATAAAACGGCTTATATAGTTGTAACACACTATCTCAGGAAGCACTGAATGAGCACAGAAACTTTTGGATGGCACGCTGGTTCATCTCAATCGCACACTCTTAGAGATTGAACCATGTATTTTGGGCTGTGGAGAAAACCTCTGCAAAGACTGAAAACTAAAACAATAAAAACATTTAAATAAGTATGTCAGCCTCTGCCCTCAGCTGTAGCATGTGTCCTCAGATCTCTGAGGGACCAGCCTTGGTCTTCTACACCTCAAATACTAAATAAGTTAACACCTGAGACTGGACTAGTGGTGCTGGTATCTTTATCTATGCACAGAAGTTGACATGACCGATTCCTTATGGCTGGTATGTAGTTAAATGTGCTCTTCCTGTTAGTGGCCATGGCGCTTGTGCTGTTCGGAGCAGTGTGGTCCATCACAGAGAAGGAGTGTCTTCCTGGGGGGAATCTCTTTGGGATCGTGGTGTTATTTATTACCGCCGTCTGCGGAGGAAAGCTCATGGCTCTCATCCAGTGCCGCTCTCTTCCCCCATTCCCTCCCCTCCTTGGTAAGTGTCGTCAAAAAAAGGAGAACACCTCTGAGAGCTACACTATCTGAACGTTGCACAATTTTTCATGTCTTTGTGTTTTAAATTTGTAATAATATTGATGTCATAATCAAATACACATTTTACATGTGCTATGCTGATGCATATGACAGGGGTTTGTACTGCGAAACCCACTACAGCTGTCAGCTTTGTATCCCACTCTTTTGGAGGTCTGAGGTCTGCAGTGTCTGGCTCAGGAAGAGCTGATGACCTGGATGGCATTCGCAGTGATGATGCTAATATTCTGTGTGCATACAGGAATGCTGCTGGCTGGGTTTCTCTTACACAATGTTCCTGTGGTGTCTGAGGCAGTTTACATTGACTTCAGATGGTCAGCATCCCTGCGGAATACTGCCCTTGCTGTCATACTGACCAGAGCTGGGCTGGGACTGGACGGTGCTGTATGTTCCTCCAGCTGCTGGAAGATATTTTCTTATTACTCGTATTAACTGTTGAGTGTCTTACACCGATAAACGCACATAAAGCAGAGATTCTGCAGATTTGCCTCGGTTTCTTTCCCCAGGCCTTGAGGAAGCTGAAGGCAGTGTGTGTGCGTGTCGCAGTGGGGCCCTGTACAGTGGAAGCCTGCACTGTAGCA
>JABJVO010000015.1:6849183-6867223 GCA_026770805.1 Boulengeromyrus knoepffleri | reverse complement strand
TTGGGGTAGAGAAGGGGATCCCCACGCTGCTGATGGCTGCGGGGAGCTTTGATGACATCCTGGCCATCACGGGCTTCTCCGCCTGCCTGGGCATGGCCTTTGCCACAGGTACAGTCACAGAAAGGATGAGATTATACTAGCCATACACTCTGTGTTTCTCTTCATCCCTGTTAGATCTTTGTCTTATTGCTTCTCACCATTACCCTGTACTGGATGACTAGTCACTGTTTTTGGTAAGATTGTACAATGCAACATGTGCAGTGGGTTCATGTCGTATAGCTATGGCAGCACATATACTAAAATTGGAACGATACAGACAAGATTGGCATGTTCCCGGCGCAAGGATGACATGCAAATTCCTGACACAGTCTATATTTGGGGGTGGTTTGTGTCTCAGCCCTTTAATACCTGACTGATCCTGTTTGATTCTGACTTGTCAGTTGCATCTCACTTTGAATAAAGGTGTCCGTCAAATCAGTAAGATGTAAAAACAGGAATCCTCTTTACGACTCCCCTGCAGGCTCCACCTGGAGCAGCCTGCTCAAAGGCATCTTGGAGGTGCTTGGAGGCCTGACCATTGGGCTGGTCTTGGGATTCTTCCTTCGTTTTTTTCCAAGCGCAGACCAGGTACAGCTGTCAGGCCCGGTGACTCACTATGACGGTACAGTGATACCTGATTCAACACAAGTATTTACTTACAGCTTAGATTCTTTTACTCTTACCTAGCCATTCTACTCCAGAAAGTGACAATGGGGCCTTTAAATAATATAACATTTTTAGGAAGGATATTTTGCAGTGTGATGCTGTTACATTAAAATGTATTCACCTATCAATCTTGCTGCCCCAGGCACAGCTGGTGATAAGGCGCGCCTTCCTGCTGTTGGGTCTCTCTGTCCTGGCGGTTTTTGGGAGCCGCATTGCGGGGTTTTCGGGGGCGGGGGGTCTCTGTACCCTGGTCATGGCCTTCCTGGCCGGACTGAGCTGGCGGGAGTCAAAGGTCAGTGTGAAGTTGGTGCTGTGATACTCTATCAGTCTCTCACTCACTGCAGGTTCTCCCTGACTGAAATGGTTCTGTGAAAATATCCAGATATCTCTAGCTGTTTTCATCTGTTTGATGTGTTAGATCCCCGTGGCTGGATTTGTTGGGATGGGCTGGACTGTCTTCCAGCCACTTCTGTTTGGATTGATTGGAGCTGAAATTTCAGTCACTGCACTGGATGTGAATACTGTAGGTGAGTCATCAAAGTGAAACTGAAAATTACATGAAAAACTTTTTTACACATACTTAAAAAAACACTGAGTATAATGAACTTCAGGTTCATCTTTTGCTGGGTACTTTCCATTTTTTTAATGCTCAGAGGAATTTTTATTCAAGATTCAAGAGTTTAATCCTTACATACACAGGTACATACAGGTACAACGTGCAGTGAATTGAAAAGCTAGTCTGCTCCAAGACTGAGCAAAACAAAGCAAAGTAATAAATTAATAAAAATAATAAAGAATTAAATAAAAATAATAAATTAATGGGAGAGATAATGGAATTAACTTAAGTATAACATAAATTGACAAATATAAAGTGACCATGCAGTGAGTTACAGTGGGTGTGTATGAGTTTTAGATTCGGATGTTTGTTGGTATGTCAGACGTCAGGATCCTAATGGCCTGGGGGTAAAAGCTCCTCTTGAGCCATTTAGTTTTTGCCCTTAGGCTGCTCAGAGGCTTGCCTGAGTTGAGCAGGTGGGTAGGATCCCCAATTATCTTAATTGCCCTGGTCCTGTAGTGCTTGGTGTAGATATCCTGCAGAGAGTTGACCATAATATGTGCTCTCTTGAACGCACCACTCTCTGCAGGGCTTTGTGATCTTGGACTGAGCAATTCCCCAACCATGATGTGCAGCTCTGTGTTAGGATGCTCTCTGTGGCACCAGTGTAGAAAGTTTTCAAAACAGAAGCATTAGCACAATCACACTATCAGCATCAGTTGCCATTGTTATGTCATTTACGACTTTGGTCAAGGCAGTTTCAGCTGCGTCCTGGGCAGAAGCCCAACTGGAATCAATCCAGTATGTTGTGTCTCTCCAAGTATAAGTGAAGTTGAGCAGCAAGTGTCTTCTCCAGAACTTTTGGTAAAAATGGTACGTTAGAGACAGGTCTGTAATTGCTGAACTCTTGTGGGTCCAAACTTGGCTTCTTCAGGAGTGGCCTGATTACTGCTACTTTAAATTGATCAGGAACATCACTTGATGACAGGGATGCATTCAGTATGGCATATAGGTCTTGCCAGAGCTCCCAGGGATTCTTTAAGAAGCTTAGTGGGGATTGGGTGCAGTGGACCAGTGGTTGGTTTGATCTTAATTATAATAGTTTTTAGCTCTTGTTTATTAATTAATTCAAAAACATTAAGGGTGTGTTCATGTTCCGTTTACATTGAAGTTAATGTCTGAACATGTTTGAAGTCTAATGTTTGAAATTTTATCATTAAAGAAGTTCGTAAAAATGTTGGCTACTGAAATTACTCGATAGCAGAGGTCCAGCCTTCTCTGTTAGCTGAGCTGTTGTTTTAAAGAGGTAGCGATTGTTATTTCTGTTGGCATCAATACAGTTAGAATAATAGGCTGGACGTGCCCCACGAAGGCCTTACTTGTATTGTTGCAGGCTGTCATGCCAACCTGAACACTTCTAAGCCCGTGGATTTGCGCTCCGAACTGCGGCACTCCTGTTTGCAAGAGCGTGTGTGATCGTTAAACCCTGGGGAGTGTATGGTGGTTTTTACCACTTAATTTTTCAAAGGAGCTGTTGGCACGATTTCCAGAGGGTGGTACCCTGTCAACCTGGGGGGATGCCAACCCAGGATCCTGAAGTGTCTCGTCATGTGGTGGGCGCGGCAACGCACTGTACCAGTGCATGCTCTCCAACCTTGCCTGACCTGAACCTTAGGTGTTGTTGACTTCTATCTCAAAATCAGTCACTGAAAGTAACGTGAAAGCTTCATAATTTGGTTTATTGTAGTAAAATGATTAATTTTCCCAAAATTAGAGACCATGACCATGCTATTTGAAAGTCTGCGGTATAATATCTCTTTTTTGCTCTTGTGGTTTATGTGTCTGAACTTGAACTTGTATAACCCTTGTCCAAACCTGCCCAAACCCTGAACATCTGTGCCTTCAGCTCTGGGTCTAGCAGCTCTCAGCACTGGGCTCGTTGTACGAGTTCTGTTCACTTTCACCATGGTCCTGTTTGCGGGCTTCACTTTCAAGGAGAAGGTCTTCATCGCTCTGGCTTGGCTCCCAAAGGCAACAGTGCAGGTTAAAAACAAACAAATAAATTGAAGTAATACCGATTGCTAAAGAGTAGATTATTATTCCAGATTTAAGATGCTATATGGGCATTAATAAATGCTCCTGCAAACTGAAGACAACACTTTTTTCAGCAAGTGTTCATATTTATTATAATTTGCAGTTATTGGAGATATTTCTGAAGTAAAAATTTTAAAAGTATTTATTTAATGGCTTGGAATGTAGGTAAATGTGTGATCTCACTGCTTGAAGGGGTTTCTGATTAGCTATGTGTGGTTTTAAGGCTGCCATTGGCTCCACGGCCCTGGACATGGCCCGAGCTCAGGGGGACGCTGTCCTAGAGAAGTTTGGCATGGACATCCTCACAGTGGCAGTGCTGGCCATCCTCACCACTGCTCCCATAGGGGCCCTGAGCATCAGCCTTGCTGGGCCACGGCTGCTGCAGAGGTCCACGACCACCTCGCAGGAGAACCCACGCCCAGAAGGTGACCATACTGACACACAAGCTTTACAGCAGAGGTGGACATTTCAGGTCCAGAGAGTAAAAATCCAGACCAAGATTATGTTTCAACCAACCGGCTGAGTGCTCTGTAACTGTGACTCCTTATACTCAACTATTTGGTTGAAACAAAATCTTGGTCTGGATTTTTACTTTCTGGACCTCCACCTCTGCTTTACACAAGGCCCATTTTAATTCTGCAAGACAAAATCATATAGATATATTAAAAAAGGTAAGTGTTAAGAAAAATACACTAAAATGAAAAAAAAAAACCACCTGCCCTGCTACACAGTTATATGAGTGCAGAATTTGACCATCCAGGGGGGAACTGAGAGTCCTTGTCATATTCCTTACATGCAGGAGTTCCTGGAGAGCCAGCCAGACATGTGGTAGAAACTGGCATAACTAAAGAGAGTAAATTATGACTTGAAACTCATTACGTGAGGAAGAATGACTGCAGCATGGGAAACACACTTCAGAACTGCTAAAGAATCTTTTAACAAGCAAACTGAGATTTTATTTTCTAATAATTACTCACATAAAATGTATTAAATGTACGTTTATCTGGTAAAAGTGTTTTCTGCTTTCTTTAAGCACGGTGGATGTTTCTGAACACTGAAACATTAAATCATTGGAGCATAAAATCATTGGTACATTGCTTTTTGAGTGATAGAAGAACTGTTATTATTTTTCATGAATATAACCGTTGCTTCAAATGAAACCAAGTGCCCAAACCATTTTATACATGTTATGGACATAACTTGCTTGGTAAGTGTCAAAGCCAAGTCTGGGCTTAATACACGGTGAGACTTTACACTAATGATCAGGAAAACATTAATGAATACAAATACTTCGTTTTGGAGAAGAATTTTAGTTTTGAAAGCTATTTTAGCACTTAGGCACTTTTTTATTATCCCTGTAAGAGGTAGCCCTGACACTGTACACTCACAGAGCAGTTCAGCAGGTCCCTGACACTGTACACTCACAGAGCAGTTCAGCAGGTCCCTGACACTGTACGCTCACAGAGCAGTTCAGCAGGTCCCTGACACTGTACACTCACAGAGCAATTCAGCAGGTCCCTGACACTGTACACTCACAGAGCAGTTCAGCAGGTCCCTGACACTGTATGCTCACAGAGCGGCTCAGCTTTTCAAAGAAGCTGTTGCACTATTCGAGCAACAAACCAAGGAGCAGGATTAAGTTTAGGATGGAAAGACTTAAAAGGGGCAACAGTCTAAATCAGCAGAGCAGGTGGCGTTATACACAGAAATTATATCATTTATAAAGCCATAATTAGATCACCCATCCAAGATAAACCAGCCACTTCATTAAAAGCCAGATAAAATTCTCCAGCAGTCAATGTTTTATTAAAATGAGTCGGGCAAATTGGAGCCTGATCACTAATATATGAAGGAAAAAGTTAATTAAAACAGGAAAATGATCCAAAATATGCACATCACATATCTCCACATCACAAACATTGATCCCAGGAGACAACATTAAATCAAGAATTTGTCCATATTCATGTGTAGTGACGTTAATTGCCTGCAAGAAATCAAAGGAATGAATAAGCGATAAAAAAAATCTTTAAGCAGAAGTTTAGCAGGAGAGCAGTGTCTCACCCATTCACTCACTCAAGTCATCAAGAGAGGCTGTCTCGGTCACAGGTCTTGTTCCTCCCTTAGGGGCGTATATGTTTAGTCCAAAGTTTGGTTTCCAGCCAATCATACACTCCCTTTCAGTACGCCATTGCATGTCTCACTGGCTCTCATTGGCCATAGTCGAGGAGGAAAGCAGCATTCATGTCATATTTCTGAAAACTAGTGGAAGAACAAAAATAACAAATCTGTGCAGGGAAGTGAAGGTGAATGTTTGTTCACAGCATTATGGGCCAGTGCCACAACAAATCACTTGGCAACAAAATCCCATGACAGACTCTACTATGTATTTTAAATCAGTTTTATTTGACCCATGGCATTACTAAGACCAAATGAGTAAAGTGAAAGAAAATCTATTTCCCTTCAACAGCACATTTCCTCAGATTGATCCAACCACGCACAGCTGTCAGACGCAACAATTCAGGGTACAGTTTAGCTGGCTGTGAATGCTGAATGGGAGGGGCTGAGTTCCCTCTGGGTGGGCTCAGGGCTACCCCCCCCCCCCCCCAAGTCACCACAGTCAATTCGGTCATGGGTAGGTTCAGTTGGGTGCCGTTCTTTGCTTTATCAGGGGCCTGTATTACTAAGCTGGATTACTTGCACACAAACTCAAACATCAGAGTATTTTGTTATTGTTCCTTGATAAATAAATCATGCAGCAAATTTGCATCTGCAAAATGCACATCACAGGAGAAAATACTGTAAATTGTAATTTAAAGCCGAACAATAAAATTGGCTGCCACTGTCAACCAGAAGGTGGCAACAAAGGGCCAGAAACAGCTGGAAGTCAGACAGGGCAGCTGCAGAAATGCTTCTACTCTCGTATATTTGTTCAAATATACAAAGGCAAAACTGAAATTTACAGATATACAATGTTTCATGACAATTTCGCATCTTTACACCGAACTATTAGTAACTGACTGGTAAGAATATGATTTTTTTTTCTTGCATTTTTTCTTACAGACCATAGTGTCAATTAAATACAAGACAGTGAGTGCATAATAGGAGCAGCCTGCATTAGCCATGGGCTCCTTTCCTGACATCTGTCCCACTTGCTCCATGGCTTAGTAAAATTCTCCGGGCAGATTTTAAACCAGGCTATTGGAATGACAACTGTTTCTGTGCTTTGTATGGTCATTTACAGTGAGATGGAAGGTAAAACTAGGAAGATTGCCTTAAATTGCCTTTTCTGATTGTGTGCTTTCCCTGTTTGATACTGTACATTTTACGTTTGTTACATTTATTGCTCGCATTTTAATTGATGTTTTCTATCTGAGCTTACATCATTATACACATTCTGCAAGTCTTTCCCAGCAGGGTGTTGTTGTGGCAGCACAGGGCACAGTGCGGGGGTGATGCCCTGAACACAGGAAACATACACAACCAAAGCGTGGCCGCTTAGGGACGCCAGTTAGCCTGACTGAAGTACTCAGATGAAATTCGTGTGCCATGGGGAGAACAAGCAAACTATTGCATATCTCCAGGGATGTGGGTTTAATTCCTGCCCCTAGGTGGGTGTGTGTGTGAGGTTTTTGCACTTCAGCAGGTTTTGGATCCGTGCCCATGCCCAGAGGGTTGTGCTTTTAAATCCCACGGCCCAGAGAGCAATCATGTCACTGGTGGGCCCTTGAGCAAGGCCCTTAATCCTCACTACTGCAGGGATGGTGTCTGAGCCTGTGCTCTGATCCTCATTTGTATACTGCTTTGGGCATAAATAATAACAATGTAAAATATGGTATAAAGCAGGTAAAACCAGGCTTGTTCTCCAAAATTCACTTTTGGTATTTTACTGATCACATTGCATAATTGTTTTCTAGTGGCAGTTTTGAACTGGCCTTCATTCACCTTCCTTTGTCTTCAGGTTTAGCTTCCAATAGGCTCATTTTTTCTTACAAATATCTTTTCTGACATCATTCAAAGTACAGCACCTTTAACATCATCCTAACACATGTAACATATGGACTGAATTCCCATTCAATGTGCAACCCAGCCTTCTGCCCTGTGCTGCCTGGGATACTGATGGAAAGTGCCAACCAGATAGGGCAAACTATTTATTTTATCCTTATATTCAGACAGGAAAAACCAAATCTTGATCCAAGGGTGTGATCATTGTACGGGCAGAGGTCAGCCGATGGATATCGGTGGTCAGGGGCTTGGCAGGAGGTCGGGCGATGGGCATAGGTGGTCAGAGGCTTGGCAGGTGGTTGGGTGATGGGCATCGGCGGTCAGGGGCTTGGCAGGAGGTCGGGCAATGGGCATAGGTGGTCAGAGGCTTGGCAGGTGGTTGGGTGATGGACATCAGCGGTCAGGGGCTTGGCAGGAGGTCGGGCAATAGGCATCGGCGGTCGGGCTTGGTAGGAGGTCAGGTGATGGGCATAGATGGTTGAAGGGCTTGGCAGGAGGTCGGGCGATAGGCATAGGCGATCAGGGGCTTGGCAGGAGGTCGGGTGATGGGCATCGGCGGTCGGGGACTTGGCAGGAGGTCGGGCGATGGGCATAGGTGGTCAGGGGCTTGGCAGGAGGTCGGGCGATGGGCATAGATGGTTGAAGGGCTAGGCAGGAGGTCGGGCGATGGGCATGGGTGGTCAGGGGCTTGGCAGGAGGTTGGGCGATGGGCATCGGCGGTCGGGGGCTTGGCAGGAGGTTGGGCGATGGGCATAGATGGTTGAAGGGCTAGGCAGGAGGTCGGGCAATGGGCATGGGTAATCAGACATCGCGTCTGTCAGACATGTCAGATGTGTACAAGTATGGAGGACAATTAGTGTAATTGGACACAACTGGGATGGGGCATGACCCCAAAGGATTCTGCTGGTAAACCAGAGAGACTTCCCAGATGGTGCCAGTCTTGCAACTCGGGATTCCACGGAGGCTGTGGTGTACAGACGAAGAAAGAGTGTGACACCGGGGCTTCCCCAAACCGATCTGTGACAATTACACTTCGAGCCTCCACTGCGTCCTTGACTAGTGCTCAGAAGATTGATGGATGGTTGGATGGATGGATGGATGGATGGATGGATCATGTAAAACTGATAACGCTGTCTGCTCAATGACCTGTGTATGCCAAGTTATAATTGTTCATGTACTGCTTTGTGAAATTACAAAAACAGCATGAAATGTTGATCATGACATGCAGAGAGGAATGTATGATGGAAGTTTTGAAATTTCCCAAATGCAATATTTATATTTATACAATAATGGCCAAGGAGCTTTTTCCTTTCACCCACTAGGTTTATGTATAAATAGAAAACCAGCGCCTCTCTTTTTGTCCGTTTTATATTTCATAAATAATTAATAATTACTTTTATCTTTCCTATTTTTTCCAAATGATCTTCTGCCACATGATTATTCTTTATGTCTCTCTGCTGGACGCCAGATTGCACTCTGCTAAGTAGACTAGGGCCAGTCACTAATTGACTTTTACTAAATATACCCCCTCTACTGCTATCTTGATATATATTATCTGGACAGTCTGTCTTCCTCTATTTTTAGCCTTGCTGCACCGTGGCCCTGCCTTTAACTTCATAAAGTGTTCGGCCTCCATAGTCTATGCCAGGGTTCCCCAGGTCTGGTCCTGAAGGGCCAGAATCCAACACAGTTTGACATAGTTTGCAGATTTCCCTCCTTAAACACATCTAACTCGACCCATTGCCATGTTTAATAGGTGTGTCTGAGCAGGGAAATCTGCAAACTGTGTTTCAAACTAGTCCCCCAGGACCGGAATTGGAGGACCCTGGTCTATGCTATACATTATTCTGCTTAATAAATGGGTTTCACTATGTTCTGTAGTCCTATTAGGTACTATTGGTATTATTGTAATAATGCTAAGATTCTTATTTATGTTCAACTTGAATTCTTACAGAATATATAATTATATGTAATTTTAATCCAAAGTAAAGGTGGCAAAGTCTGATGTCTGTAGAAAACCATGTGGTTTCTCCAGTGAAGTAACTTTTGTATAGAGAGCAGTGCTGAAACTGTACTACAACTTACAGTACTGGGAGATCTGAAGTTTGTTTGCAGAGAAAAACAGCATGATGAGAGCAGGTGTGGACTTTAAATATGTTTTTTCAGTATCTTGCATGACCTCCATACCGTAATGCACATCTGACAGACGTCAAGAACAATCAAGGTATAGAATGCAAAGGGTAGACAGGAGCCAGTTCATATATTAAGCTGTCATTTTCAGCTAGGCAATCACAGAGTGTATGAAGCATTAGGGACACCTGGCTGACCCTGTGGATCCAGATGAGAGCTGTGAGGGAAAATGTGGCCAGGAGGGTGAAAAACATGAAGCACTTGTCACATACATTGAGGCGAGGAGCAGTGAACGCCCCAGGAACAAACTTCAGTAAGCAAAACCCCTGAAGGAGACTTTATTAGGCTAGTCACAGAGATGGGGTGGGTCCATACATGGAGCTACAGGGAGTGTGGACCAGTGATACACAGCAATGCCAGGACTAGGAAACACAGGGTGGAGGGGCACATATAAACATTGCTAACAAGGAGTACGCAAGGAGCAGGTGAGGCCATAATGACAAAACACTTAACAAGGGATTGGAAACAGCTGGGGTTAAACGCCAATGAATGGGCACAGCAGTGACATCTGCTGGCCAGACAGAGACAGGATGGGGTTATCGGAGATTGAGCGTGAAACTAATGACAACAAATTTTCCATAATGTGCGAGGATGTGATTATATGCCTTGCAATGGACCAGGTGTGTGGCTGCCTGGCAAATGGACCATCGGCCCTCCAAAACAGATCATCTGCCCTCCCAAATGGGTTGTCTGCCCTCCAAAACAGATCGCCTGACCTTCCAAACTTTAGAACCATGCCTCCAGTATTTCAATTACTGTTGTATGTACAAGGAACACACATAATATGGCAAACAGAACAAGCTGTGTTCCATGTTGTGTATATTGGGCTTATTTTTGGGCTGGATCGCTCCATTGTACTTTGCACTGTGGGCTTATTTTGGGCTTGTTTGTTTCATGAGACTTTGCAGCACTGGTATGAACACAGGCTGATGTGCCACGACCGTCTGCAGCCAGAGAGCACGTGCGGGAAAGTGAGGCATGAACAGAGCTTCCTCACATGTTAGCTGTCTTTGTGACCATGGAATCTCACATTTGTCACAGCAACTTTTAAGCTTTGCAGTGCCATTAATTTAGCATTTTTTAATAAAGGGTCCAACACGTAGTGCTCCCAGTGAGTACAGTGCTACATTGAGGGGCGTAATTTAGATGGTTTGTATGTCATAAAACAGTGTTGATAGGAAATGACAAAGTAATTTGACATGCAAAGTGTACAGTACAGTACTTTTTGTTTAGAAATTGGTAACAAACTTCTTATGTTAACATTCAGGCTAGCAATCTGTTATGGGTTTAGGTTAGGTGTGCCCAAGAATTATTCATGAATTTTCACATTCGTGGGGACCTGCCACCCCCAGAAGTGGAGACTGGAGTCACTGACTCGCAACTCGACGTGGACTCAGGTCAGAAATCTGCCTTGTGATTTGACTTGGAAAAACTGATATCATAATGCAAGCAGCCAGGTCTAATGAGGCATAATGCAGACTGTGTGGGGTAGACCACACAGAGAGGCCATGCATGCGGTTTGCACACAAACCTGATTAAGCTGACTTAATGCTATGTTCATTTTTGCTTTGGATAGATACACCTCTGAAGAGTGCCCGTGTATTTTGTCGGTTGAGCTACATTTTTCCTTGAGGATCTGACGCTAACTGCAGCTTTAAATAATTCAAAGAAAAATATCTGTGACTAGAAAGCAAATGAGGTCTTTTAGTCTTGCATTATCTGTAGGAAATTGGACAGCGTACTGTACAGCTTTTTGGCAGAATTTTGTGTAGATGTATGTGGGAAAACTTTCTAAATGCTTATGAGACACTTAATTAAATTGACCTTTTCCTGCAGAACACAAATAAGACATGGTTGGCATTGTGGGAGTTTTTCATCTTCATTAACAGTTCTGCAATGTTGCCAGTGGTGTACTTAGCAGTGCGCTTGTTGCCAGGCAACAACAAAAAAATATTTCCAAGTCTACATTATAAAAAAGAAGAGATAAAATTGAACGTGTACTAAATGTGCAGTAAATGAATATGGAAGAAATCTCGTTAGTTATTAAACCAATTAACCTAGCTATTTTAGAAAAGGATGTTTGTGTGTGTGTGTGAAAGAGAGCAGTTTGCATATTCTCCCTATGTTATGTGGATATGTATTTAAGCTGCCTGCTGTCTCTGAATTGCACATGTGTGGAATGACTTAATCCAGTTTCAGCAGTTAACAGTAGGCATGTCAATAGAACATCCTTATGCACAGGTGAACAAAAAGCTGAGTTACATATATTGCCCATATACCTAGCCATATATTAAATGATTTAATTGCTGTAACACACCCAATTATCAGGAATGAATAATGAATAACTGTCCTCCTGTTTAACAGTCTGTTTTTCTTCACTGCATCTTCTGCTGCGTGATGATCATATATTCCTGCAAACCATGTTGAGAAATGACCTCTCCTCCTCCCAGCAGCCAAACCTCTTGCCCAGACCGAAAGACAAAGTTGTGAAGCTAATCTGACATTGTTAGCGATATGTAGACACACAGCAAGACGTCCCTCAGACATGAGACTGGAGATGCATCTGGAAGGTTTGTACATGATCAAAATGCTCATGGTCTTTTTTCTAACTGGGGGGCAGAGCTCAGATGACTCACATTCTGAACCGTTGTTAATTTTCCACGTGATTTCAACTTAAAGACCCAAAAGCAGACTAATGAGATGAGACACCTGGCATTTCATGTGTCTGCAGCCAGGGCCTGTTTGTGAGAAGCTTAACACCCTTCCCCTATGCTGTCTCCTACTGAATTACAAAAAGTGACAGTTTTATGACATGTGGCACTAAGAGATAGTATTAAGGACAACGAAGTACAGCTTACATACATTCTGGAGATTATTAATGGTTTTGAATATTGTTCTTCTATCATCATTAGCTTTTTATGTCACTACCTGTTCATTGTTATTGAGCTAAGTGCTTCCTGTATCTTGGTTTTAGCATAACTTGCAGTGGAATGATGAATTCAGTGCTTTTCTTTCTTTGCACACAGCCTAATTTTCTGTCTACTACAGTGTTATATTCTCACCAATGGCGTCCTAGAACAGTCATGTATGTATGTATGTATGTATGTATGTATGTGTGCATTCCAGCAATGGCATCCTAAAACAGTCATGTATGTATATATGTATGTATGTATGTATGTATGTGTGCATTACCATGACAACAACAACAGTATTATAACTATTATTGTTATTGCATCCATTATGTATTATCATAACAATGGAACACGTGTACCCAGCGGAAGTGAGAGGTTGGGAACAGCAGGTAGGAGGGACATCGCTGTGGAGGGAAACTTGAACCAGCTTTCTTTTAGCGGGATTTAAGATAAATTTTATAACTGGTGACCTAGAGGAAGTTATGGGTCATCCAGATCTTGACTGTTGATACATTGAGGACAAGTACAAAGGTGGTGACTGAATACATTTCGTACTGAGATAAATCTGGGTGTCATCAGCAAAACACTGCAAATTAAGGTTGATCTGTCTAATGATGTAGCCCCGTCGGAGAGGACCAAGGTTGGACTAGTTTCATATGACATGGATCAAAGACTCTGATTAAGGTCTGAACACAGCGTCACATGTGGCTGGTCTGCATTCAGCGTAGAATCAACTCACATATGCAGAATATTCAGAACTTTATTTTCAGAACATTATCATGCAGATCATCAGATTGTATGTCATCTATAATTAATATTCTGAGAAGGTGGGACTTTGCTGATCTTACATAAATTACATGCTTTTGAAAAGTTAATACCTTTAATGAAGTATGAATAATAATTCAACTTATAATACTACAACTTTTATTAAGTGTAATTAAACCTTTCAGGACTTTGGCTACAGAGTAGATTTATTGACGCTATCAGTACTTGTAATTGTGTTTTACAGTAGATATTAAAAGGTCACAGAGAGTGTGTACCCAGATGCATCGACTATATATTGTGCATATAGTATTAACACTGGCTTGTCATTTGTAACACGCAAGCATTTGAATGTAAGAGAATTTCCCTGTTAATAAGGAATCATTTAATTTACAATTAAGGTCACGGAAGCCATAATTTCTGTCTTGTTAACAACACTCCCAGACTCCTACCAGGTTCTCTTTAAAATGTTTATTTAAAGGAAGAAGACCTGAGCCCCCTTAACTGGTGTTTCTATCAAATGTGCAAAAACAGAAACATTCTGAAGCAGATGTCAGTGTACTAAATTGAATAAATAGCCTAGAAAACAGTTGTTTATATGAGTGCCAAACTAGCCTGTCCTTGTACAGTACAGCTGTACCGTCCGTCCAATCCAGCATGCCGCTTAGGTGGGATCCAGTGAGGTTCCTGTGGCCGCTCTCGTATGGTACAGCTGTCAACATTGCATGAGACGGGTTATATGGTCCCGCAGCTTTTCAGGGTAGTAGGCTGTAAGGAATCCACTTGCAGAGTCTCTGCAGTTTCAGCAAAATGGTGGTTTATTGAACAGTAAGAAATAATATAATGTAATACAGTGTAGACATACACTGCGTATTGAAAGGCAGCTCAAATACAAATTAAGGGCAGTTCTTCACCCCCCTTTATACTCCAAAAGACCCTCCCCAACAAGGTGCTGTGTGTAGGTGTTGTGAGTGAATTTACATATAAAGAGTGACCTTCGGGACTGTGAGGAGCCGGGGGCAGGGATGGGGCAGGACAGGGTGGAGACTTTTATGATCATTGTAATTCAATTACCTTCCTTATCACCCTAGTGGTGCCGACTGGAACCCCCATTCTCTCCCTGGCTTCCCCCATGATCATAATTGCTAACACTGTCTGTATCCAAATGATCAACCAAGAACCTTGGGGCATCTTTACTGCTTTTCCTTACATAATCCCCCCTTAAACCTTGAGCCTCAGTGCAATAGCAGTGAAAGGTTTACCCAGGGCACAGTACCAGCATTACACTGATCAGTGGTCAACATACAAAGGTTGGATAAGGGAGGTCGTAGCGCTGTGGTTGTCCGTCTCCATAACCTACACCCTACTTTGTGTCAGGCACACTTTCCTCTCCACATATCCAAGGTCCCTTTTCCGCTGTTCCCTTGGGAACCTGAGATAGCCCATCAAGGCCACACCCAGCAGCCGTACCATGACACATGCAGTGGTAACTGCTTGGAACAGTACATCCCAGTACATGTCCTGGCAGTTCTCCTTCAGCGTCAACATCCCACTGATATAGTTACTGACCTGCTCTGTCAGTTCCTTCTCACACTCATGCATTTTAAGCAGCTGAACCTTCAGTTGCTGCTCAACCTCTTGCAGGTCTTGAATCCTGTTTGTTTCAGGCACTGGTTCAGGCTGGAGGAATTCTGCATAAGGGTCGTCTAAGTAAAGATCAACTCTATTCTTTGTATAGTACATTTTTTTTTCCGCCTCCAATGTCCATTGGGTAGATCACCTGAATACATGATGTCATTCCCACCGATATTACAAGCCTCTAAACTTTCTATTGCTAACATTGCTATTCCGTCCTGTACTGTCATCCCATGCTCCTTATGAACCTTTGTCACGGTGTGTGGTACAGTTACATAGGTTACTTATGTCGAATGAAGCTTTTTACCAATCCAGTTACAGAAAGATCTCTGAACAGCAAGTTTTGCTTGTTCATTGAATCTTTCCTTATAATTCATTCCATTATGAGAATTATGGAATTCATTCCACAATGAGAATTATTCCAATAACTATGAAAAACCAACACTTAAGGGCCTGCTTTGTAAATGCTTTTATAGATACACTTCTCAGCACAGCCGGAGCCTCTTTGATGTCTGAGCTGTCTGCAGAGACAGCTCCATACCCAGGAAGGAACTTCAAGCGCGTCTCACATCTCTGGTAACAGATTCTGACTCGGAGTCGCATGTTCAACATTAGCTTTTTTTTTATTCATTCATACACAAGGGCTGAGATGCAGGTTCAGTTAATGAAACAGAGAGGTGACCTTGAATCCAGAATGCATAAAAGAGCACCAAATAATTCAGCAGCCAGACTGTGGAGTTCATATTAAATTGTCACTGTAAAGATACAGTACCCAGGGTTCTGCTGTCTCAAAGCGATTCAATCTATGCCCTTTTCCAGGCCGTCAGTAATGCTCGGTAGCCTGTACAGTCTAGCAGTGTTACAATTGCTTTAAGAAACGTAACAATATGATGTCAGACGGTGATGATGTAAGAAGACAACATGGTGTTAGAAACATGGAACACACACATGATACTGTCAGGACGGGAATGTCCTGATGTTTCGAGGTTAGTAACAAACCGGCATCTTTTTCATTCAACTTTATGGGGTATTGTTAGACTGGTGTATCGGGCAAGGCAAATTTTGATATGCATGTTCATCCACCAGAAAGAGCAGTAAGGATGACAGCGTCATTGTTATGGGTCAGTTTGGCAGAGATAAAACAAAGATCTCACCTTGTGAGGAAGGAAAAAGGAAGCTTGTCTTTTCACAGTAATAAAGACAATCTGCAAAGGGTTATTTAGAATAAATAACAGTAATACGAGAAATAATTATATGGGTCATCGAAATGATTGAAAAAGAAAAACAAGAATGTTATCATTTTGCCTTTTCATTCGTCTTTGCGCTTAGAAGGAGTCCATGGCCTTGAACTCGCTCAGCGCCTGAACGGGCGAGATGTGCTTCTTCTGAGAGCCGCGTCGCACCCGTGTGTGGCACTCTTCAGGCTTCTCCCTCTTCACCAGAGGCTTCTTCTCCGGGGCTTTCATGCGCCAGGAGACCACGGGTGAGTTGACGGCTGCTGTTCCATATACCTTCTGGTACTTGGTGGAAGCCACGTATGATGCCTTCACAGTGAGAACGACGGCGTTCATCAGGTTCTTGGCGGCCTGGATGAGAGACGTGGCACTGTCCAGCTTGGAGAGGAAGAGAAGTAACGTGTCAGCCTTCGGCATGGCGATGCCTTTTCCTCTCAGTGCTCATTATCCCTCACATAAGTGACATTATGAACACATTCTTTAATGAAGGCACACAGAATGACATACAGCTAATGTTAAGGCCATACACAGTGCAAAGCAGGAAAACACAACTAGGTAATGTTGGTAGCTAAAACATTCTGAATATTTTTATTAACCTGTTAAATTCCTGTTCAAACAAAACAAGACTGCACACATTCATACTACACATTTTGAAAGGACAAAATGAAAATGATTTCTGACTAAACTACAAATCATACCTTTCTCTCTTTTGAATAAAAATGATTGTGCCACAAAAATTAACATTGAGCGGTACATCTGTGCATGTGAATCTGCCACTACTGTTTGGTGTCCGTACCCCTCTGTGGTCCCTCTAGTGAGGATTTTGTGGAAGAAGCCATTTCTGGGGTCACATTCAGGGACACAGTGCTGGTTTAATGAGCTTCTGGTGGGACAGACTGACCTCTACACCGAGTGTAAATAAGAGCAGAAGGATGCTTCACTCCAGTGCAGTGAGGATACAAACCCGACAGTGATACAGCCGCACATCTGTCGCAATGCTCTAAAGAGAAACTCAGATGCAAGTGCTTTGATGGCATTACGTACTGTACAGCCTTAGACGGCCATGGAAACCCTGAATGATCTCTGAGACAGAAATCAGACTTCAGTGTGGCAGCAATTAGAGCATTAACCATAAAAGGCCAAATCAAATACAAAAATAAATTAATCATCTTTGTTTTATTTTAGAAATGCAATATTTTTAGACCTGCTATAGTATAAAATATTTGTATAAAATGTTTGTGTTTGGGGTGAAAACATCTAATGATTAGATGTTTCTCTCTAAGCACGTCTTGAGGGATGCTGGGGAGGACGTTCTGCTGCCGGCACAGAGTGCTGGGGAAATGTGCCTTTATGACAGTCAGGTTTATCATTATGTCGAAAGGCTTTGCTTTTAATAAAAAACTGCATTTCATCTACTTTCTTCCACACTGACTTCAGTTGAACCTTAATTGTAATTATATCATTATTTCTGCCTGGATATTTTTGCTGAAAATCACATTTTAATGTATTTTAAGTGACAGTTTCATTGCTGGATGACTTGCGTGATTTAAGGGGGGGTTTGTCTTTGACCTGTGGGGCCCTCTTGTGAAAGATACCCCCTTTTCATCATGTGATTCCCTCTGGGCCTTTAGTTAGCTTGACAGAGAACAGGAGGCTGCTCTTGCCTATACTATGCTATAAACAACATTGAAAAATATGCAGTAGTCAATATTTGTTTTATTTTTTACTTGATTTAAAGAAATACAATGCCCTTCTATTCAGCCACAGTAAGGTACTCCGAGCTCTTCTATTCAGCCACAGTAAGGTACTCCGAGCTCTTCTATTCAGCCACAGTAAGTCACTCCGAGCTCTGCTATTCAGCCACAGTAAGTCACTCCGAGCTCTTCTATTCAGCCACAGTAAGTCACTCCGAGCTCTTCTATTCAGCCACAGTAAGGTACTCCGAGCTC
>JABJVO010000015.1:6836867-6849083 GCA_026770805.1 Boulengeromyrus knoepffleri | reverse complement strand
CTTCTATTCAGCCACAGTAAGGTACTCCGAGCTCTTCTATTCAGCCACAGTAAGGTACTCCGAGCTCTTCTATTCAGGTACAGTAAGTTACTCCGAGCTCTGCTATTCAGCCACAGTAAGTTACTCTGAGCTCTTCTATTCAGCCACAGTAAGTTACTCTGAGCTCTTCTATTTAGCTACAGTAACAGTTACTTTGAGCTCTTCTATTCAGCCACAGTAACAGTTACTCTGAGCTCTTCTATTCAGCCACAGTAAGTTACTCTGTGCTCTTCTATTCAGCCACAGTAAGTTAATTTGAGCTCTTCTAGGTGCATTCAGCATAATTGTGATGTGTGATTTTGGACCCAAAGGTTAAATAGAGGAGGTGCGAAAATTGATCCATGTGGGACCCACATGAAATATCTCTCCAATTCTTTTCATAATTATCCAACATAACAAAATAGGCCCTTCCTTCCAAATAGGACTTATGCAGATAAAACTGGGTTGGATTCAAGGTTCAATGTTACTTTGTTGTCATCAGCAGCTTCATACATGTACAAAGAGTGGTGAAACAATGTTTCTCCCTGGCCCCTGTATGGAAATCATCAAAGCACACATTACATTCTAAAAACTAAGCTGATTGTAAGCAGCTTTTTCAGTAATCTTGCCAATGAAAGGAAGATTAAAAACAGGCCTGTAATTGTTCAGAAGGGAGGAATCTAGATTGCATTTAAAAAAATTAAATAAAATAGGTTTAATAACTGCAGCTTTTAAAGATTTTGGGAAAACGCCTGACAACAGTGAGGTATTTACAACTAGCAGCACATCTTGCTCTAGAGAGCTGAAGACGTTTAAAAAAACAGGCTGGCAGAATATCAAGGCAACATGTAGTAGATGTGCGATGCCCTAATAGATTTCCAAGAGTTCCCAATTAAGAATGCTAAACTGACATAATATGTATACTGTGTTCGTATGGAGGTGTGAAGATAAAATCAGTGTTTTTCACTACGGTACTAATGAATAATCTTATGTTTTAAATCTTACTGGAAAAAGGACATAAGGTCATTGCATTTTTAGCAGATGTGAGCTCATAGACTAGTTGCTTTGGGGGATTGGTTCATTTATCAACAATGGAGCCAAGTATTATTGACTATTAATAATGGTAGAAAGAAAGCACTGTCTTGCTTTACATAGTTCTGTAGCTGCAATTGAGAACACAAGTCTGGTGTTATTTTGTAGGCAGTTTGGTAGCATTTTAGAACATTCCTTCATCTGAGAAAATCTTCCGCAACATTCATCCTTCTGCAAAAATTCCTATTAAGAAAGTGAATGGGATTTCAGAAAATCAGCAAAAATATTATCTATGGTTGTAAAAAACCATCACATTTTGTAGTACAAGATAATTTGTTACGGGTGGTATTTCGACAGATTGTAATGTTTCACGTAGAAATTCATATGTTGCTAACGTTTCGCTAAAGGAAGTGAATAATACAACTAATAATTATAATAATGAAAACTAATATTATTCATGAAAACTATCTATCTAATAATAATATGATATCTAATAATGCACAGATTTCCTAACATGATCCTAGCATTTGTTGATCTGAGACCAGTTTTTGCCGAACCTGCATTCTCCTGAAGGAAGCCTGTTGAAACATTTGGACCACATCACCATACATCTTAGCTTTGAACATATTTTAGCTCAGTCTTCGTGTAAGTAAATTTCCACATTTCTAAGTGTTTTGTTGTTATGTTGTGCCAGCAACATGGCTCATTGCTATGTTTTTATGTTTTTGAATGTTTACGGCTGTACAATTAATTTTTAAAATGTTTATTGGAATTCATTTGGGTTGGATAGTGAAATGAAAACATTTAGGATATAAACATTCTGAAAGGAGATTTTCCCATATTACCTAGACAGTGTGTGGATCAGACGGTTTCCACCTTGCTCTAAACTTTTCCAATTTAAAGAATGATGCTACAGCACAGAATGGAACTGCCAAATTAGATTGCTCATTAATATATTCATTTGCAGGGGTGGCTAATGAACAAATGAACTGGCAAAGATAAATGAGTAAAGGGGGAGGGGGGGTGTCTCAGATCAGCAATAATACTCAAGCCTTCTGTGCATGAAGTCAGGTAAGTGACTCTTAAATGGTGAGAGAGAGGAAGGTCCCTAACAATACTATTCTAGATATTCACACTATTACTGATAATGTGTTTAGGTTTAATAACATGTTGTTAAACATATCAGTACCAGATACTCTGAGGTCTTCCATTTGCCTACATTAATAGTTACTCTTAGCTCATTTGCTGAGCTTTTCTATTCAGTTACAGAAAGTCAAATCTAAGCAATGTCTTGCTGATGTTCTAACTGTCATTTTTATTTAGGTTAAATGATTTATAGCTGCCTCCCGGTTTAATAAAGACCTACTAGTGAGCAGAGAAGCCCTCTGTGTGTTTCCTTAAGCTGCAACACCTGTGAATCAGATATCATGTCTCTGCCGGAGTGAATAAAGATGACCGGAGTGCAGTTACCCACATCAGCCACTGAGGGTGTACAGAACAGAGCCTGAAATCGCTGTGTAACACTGGAACACATGAAGATGACCGGAGTGCAGTTACCCACGTCAGCTACTGAGGGTGTACAGAACAAAGCCTGAAATCGCTGTGTAACACTGGAACACATGAAGATGACCGGAGTGCAGTTACCCACGTCAGCTACTGAGGGTGTACAGAATAAAGCCTGAAAACAATCCATATAGCATTTTTGACCATCTTTACAGGAATTCCAAATTCCCAACAATGTAGCAGAACCAGAAAGATCCTCCTGTGTTTGAAGGACTTTTTGCAGGGCAGGAGTAAGCAGGCACAGGTACAGTATGTAAGGGAATAACTAACACTGTCTACATTTATTTAAAGCAGCACCTATTTTGATGCATGTTGCTAGGATACATCCATGATTCGGTGCTATAACAAAGGCCGCACAGATTTCAGGCGACAGCCATCTATTCCTGGAACTTATTCGTTTATTTCATCAGATGAGACACAGGAAATGAGGCAGTGCCGTCTATCTTGTAATGCTGCATCGATCTGCATATACATCACGGTACCATTGCCATCGCGTGACAGTGATGACTCACCCCCGAGACAATGAGCTCCCCTCCAAGGTTCTGCACCTCTGCTTTCACCTTGCTGCAGATGTTCAGCTGATGGCAGTAGAGAGCAATTCTCTGCAGGTAGGCAAGAAGATCCTGCTTGCAGGCTGAATCAGGACACTGGAAGACAAGGTGGCATTTGTAGTGGTGAGGAGAGCATGGGACATTCAGCATGTCTTTACAGTGAGCACAGTGACAGCTAGGGTAAGGGCAACTGCTTCCAGTGACAGAGTAAAGGGCAACTGCTTCCAGTGACAGAGTAAAGGGCAACTGCTTCCAGTGACAGGGTAAGGGCAACTGCTTACAGTGACAGGGTAAGGGCAACTGCTTACAGGTACAGGGTAAGGGCAACTGCTTCCAGTGACAGGGTAAGGGCAACTGCTTACAGGTACAGGGTAAGGGCAACTGCTTCGGCAGAAGCATCAGAAACAGCTTCACCAATCCCAGATGCATTGACAATATTCCTGCTAAGTTGCTGAATCAAGGAGGATACGTCACACCACCCCATCGCTTTTGTTCTCAAACCTTCCTGTAACTTATTTTCTCAGACCACCCCGTCACATTTTTCCCTCATCATCCTGCCACTTTTCTTCCCACATCATTCCGCCACTTTTTTCTCAGACCACCCCATAATTTTTTTCTGACCACCCAATCGCTTTTGTTCTCAGTCCATCCAGGAACTTTTTTCTCAGACCACCCCATCGCTTTTTTCTCAGACCACCCATCGCTTTTTTCTCAGACCACCTCATCGCTTTTTTCTCAGACCACCCCCTCTACTTTTTTCCTCACATCATCCTGCCACTTTTGTTTTCACATCATTCTGCCACTTTTTTCCCCAGATCACCCCATCACTTTTTTGCCTGTTGTGTCTTTTATAGTGTTCATCATTTTTAAATAGCAGAACCATAAGCAACATTACTATTTGCAGGTTTTTACAGTAGTGTTTTGAACTGATCTCACCAGTGGGTAAGAATGTGTTGCAGTGTATGTGTTTTTGTGGGCTTTTGTGTTATGTCTGAAAGCAAAGTTTGGTTTTTCAGCAAGATTACGTAGTTTTGAATGGAGAATTTGGTTTTGACCTGGATGATTTTGGAGGTGAGTGTGCAGTTATGAATTTGTGTTTAGAGTTTTGGAAAATTCAGGCATGATTTCAAGAAATGCATTTTAGCAACCAAGAAAAACTGTAATAAATACTCAAAATAACTTTTTCACAAAGTAATTATTATAAACATGATAACCTTTGGTTTTAGTTTTATGGTCTATATACTTTAAAATTACAGTGTACATTGTGGACTACTAAATGTATTTGCATGTTTGCATCTGTGTCTGAATGTGCATGTCAGTTTCTGCATGTACCTGTAAGTGCATGTTTATATCTTTGTCTGCATGTGTGTATCTGTGTCTGCACGTGTGTATCTGCATGTACATG
This sequence comes from Boulengeromyrus knoepffleri, assembly GCA_026770805.1. Classification (NCBI taxonomy): domain Eukaryota; kingdom Metazoa; phylum Chordata; class Actinopteri; order Osteoglossiformes; family Mormyridae; genus Boulengeromyrus; species Boulengeromyrus knoepffleri. Next base: position 6,844,514 of record JABJVO010000015.1, on the reverse strand, counting down.
CATCTGTGTCTGAATGTGCATATCAGTGTCTACATGTATCTGAGAGTGCATGTTCATATCCTTGTCTGCATGTGTGTATCTGTGTCTGCATACATCTTTGTGTGCATGCGTGTAACTGTGCACGTATCTGTGTGTGGGTGTGTGTATCTGTGTCTAAATGTGTGTATCTGTGTCTGCATGCATCTGTGTGTGAATGTGTGTAACTATGTTTGCATGCATATATCTGTGAGTGCGTGTGTGTACCTGCATGTACATGCATCTGTGTGTGGATACATGTGTATCTGTGCGTGCGTGTTTGTATCTTTCTGTGCACACATGTGGATGTTCGTGTGTCTGCATGCGTGGTTTACCCACCACTCAGAACCCTTTCATTTTGCATTCATCTACGGTTACCAAGGCCTGTTCTGATCTACAATTATTATAATTTTATATACATTGTTTAGAGCAAAATCCATAGAAGAGATACTCAGCATGACCTGATTTAGGCTACCTGGTCTGCCACAGCTCGGGCCAGCTTGTCCATCCTGGATCCTGCTTCCGCGATCTTTTTCGCAGCATTAATCACATCTGATGAATTCTTCAGTGGCCCTTTGCCTCTGTGACCAAGCAAAACATAAAGTGAATGAGATCAGATTTTTCAGACCAATTATGAACAGATTATTGTTCTGCAGAGTGACCGAAGTTTATAAATACTTTTAAGTTAGGAAGGAAAATAGTTGCCAAATTATGGCCTGTTGGCCTGATCTATAAATCAGCTGCTCGTTGTAATAGCAGCGCTTCCACCTATCCATGTCTGAGCTGTCCAGTCCCACGCACCTGGTGAAATCCGTCATCTCCATCATGATCATGCACATCTGCTTGGCCAGCACAATTATGTCATTTCCATTATCATCCCACTTGGCCACCTCGGCGTCCAGCTTGCACTTCTCCTGTCGGAAGCTCTCCACCTGCTCAGCGATCTTAGCCTTCTCCTCCTGTGGCAGCTGAGCCATGATGGCCTGAGATGGACGGTTGGGATTGGACAGGAAGGGGGCCAGATGAAATAGGTCAGAATCAGAATGGTGCCAATTTCTCCCATACAACATCCCAAACAGTTCACAGATTGACTTGACCAGCAGGTTTGAGGAACACAGCTGTGTTTTGTGGTTTAGCGAGATATGTCACTGTTTGCTTTCTGCTGATTACCCCTTATTATCAAAATCTAATGAATGACAGAGATTCAATGTGATAGAATTTATAGACGTGGACAAATTTGTTTGGTTCCCTTTTCAGCTTATTGAAACAATGCTTCATTTCCCCTGAAAAGTCATTCTTAAGCAATTGTCTAATGTACACCTGCATGCCTTTAGTATGTGATATTGTAAACCAATAAAACTGTGAAAATAAATGATTTGTTGTTTATTTTACAAAGATTTGCTAAAATAGTACGGACAGATTTGTTGGTACCCCTAAAGAGACTATTTATCCTTACATTATAGTCATGTTTCAAACTAAGAGTTTAACCTTAATTTGTATCACAGGTGCCTTCAAGCTTTTCATCAGCCATTCAGCCTATTTAAAGGGAAAGAACATGCTACTGTGTTGTTTGGTATCATTGTGTGCACCACACTGAACATGGACCAGAGAAAGCAAAGGAGAGAGCTGTCTGAGGAGCTCAGAAAGAAGATTATAGATAACCATGTTAAAGGTAAAGGCTGTAAGACCATCTCCAAGCAGCTTAATGTTCCTGTGACCACAGATACCAATATTATTAAAAAGCATAAGGTTCATGGGACTGTAGCCAACCTCCCAAGACGTGGACGCAAGAGGAAATGCAACCCCAGGTTGATCAGAAGGATAGTGTGGATGGTAGATAAAGAGCCAAGGAAACCATCCTAAACCATTCAAGCTGAGCTCCAAGGTCAAGGTACGTAACTTTCTGATCTCACCATCCGTTGCATTTTGAACAATAAGCAGACCCAGGAGGGCTCCACTATTGACAGAAAAACATAAAAAAACCAGAGTGGAATTTGCCAAAATGCATGTTGACAAGCCCCAAAGTTTCAGGGAGAATGTCCTCTGGACTGATGAGACAAAACTGGAGCTTTCTGGCCAGTCATATCAGCTCTATGTTTATAGAAGGAAAAAATTAAGCTTTGAAAAGATCACCCCACCTACTATGAAACATGGAGGGGGCTCGGATTTGTTTTGGGGCTGCTTTGTTGCATCTGGCATGAGGAACCATGAATCTCTTCAGGCGTCCTGGAGTGAAACATACTGCCCAGTGTCAGAAAGCTTGTTTTTTTGGAAGGATACAAATTTGCCCACGTCTGTATATAAGGTATACAAATACTTTTTTTCCTCTTTATTTTGTTTAGTAATAGATGTTTTGATCTGGGGACAACCTGGACCATAATGAATTATGTATTGCAGTTACTAGGACTGTAGGCATTTATTAAAATACATGAAGGCATGTATTATTAAACGGCTGTGTGTTGCATTGTTTTCCTCTGCATATCTTTATCTTTTTAACTTACCCTTTGAGTTTCAACACCAACAGGAAAACAGTGACCATGCAGGAGGAGTGAAGTGACCCAGAATAATTCCATGATGATAATGGAACATGGATGCCACCGCCCCCCCCCAATATGATATGGTCGCATTGATGCATGGATTATCAGCATCTGCAGATACATGTGTGCATATTACCTCTGTAATTATGTAAGTATGATGAGTGAGTAATGATACACTATAGCAGCTTTAACATGTTAACTAAGCCTTTACTATTCTGGAGTCTCACCAGGTTATAATCACAGTCACTCCACACACTGTTCTTTTGTAGATGCATGATTTCTTGCATGACAACATATTTCAAACATTAGACAATGTTTTTGCAGACATCACACTGGCTGTAAAATGTATTATTTGCGTTGTAAATTTCCTACCATTTCCCATTTTAACAGAATATTAGTTTTCTCCATATGTTGTCCAGCCCTGTTTGCAGTGTTTCTTCAGAAATGGCACCTTGTATCTCATACAAATTTAAACATGAAGATAGTAGAAAACATGAAAGAGATTATAATAATCTGAATGATAAGAACCATATATTTGTAATTTTTTTAATGAACATAATCCCTAACCCTGAATAATCCATCCATCCATCCATCCATCCACCGGCCACTCATCCTGCCTAGGGCCACAGGTGCGTGGGACAGGGTCAGGCTTGGGGTCTGGGTCCCGGCCTGTAAGTGCGCAGCACTCACTCTGGCACTCTGCCCAGCGATGAGCTGGTCATCCTCCGTCTGCACGCTGGTGCGGCTGCGAGCATCATAGTCCTCCTGCTCGAAGTCGGAGTCGTCCTCCAGCTCCTCTGGTGTCTGGCCAGCAGGGAAACATAAAAACGGACAGTCACACATTAGCCCTGTGATGCTCCGTCAGCGGGAGTCCAGGTGTAACTGCAGAGCATCTGCCTCGAGGTGCGAGTTCTGAGGCAGAGCAGTATAATAATGAATTTGTGTGGGGCCTGAGTATTGGGGCCCCCTCTTGCCCACAAACAGACACTACAGTTAATATAAAAAAAATCATGTTCCCTATTTAGGAGATGCTGAAGCAACATGTTATGTTAGCCGTATAGCTAGATACCATCTTCTTACTTTATTCGCTGGTTATTTATTTTATGTTTTGCAACCTTTGAGGGGAGGCAGGGGCCCCAAAGTGACTTTTTGACTGGCGTCCCAGAAACAACAAGTCTGCCCCAGTACGGCTCCTAACCCAGGCCGAGTCTCAGTGCCCCTCGGCCTCCCACCGGACTCTACAGTGGCTCTTCGGTCACTGTAACACTCCCCAGTACGGCTCCTAACCCAGGTCGAGTCTCAGTGGCCCTTGGTCTCCCACCGGACTCTACAGTGGCTCTTCAGTCACTGTAACACTGACGTCACTCTCTGCACACTGTGTACAAGTCCCCATAATCCCATGAGTACTGCTTACATCAGTTCCTACTGTTCAAATTGTTGGTACATATCTCAGGTCTCTTGCACATTGCGCTTATATAGCACAGCACAATCACTTTTACCTTATCACTTATGTATAGATTATGTACATATTTCATATATTTTTTATTATATATTGTTATTTTTATATATTTTACTATTCTCTTATGCACAGCTACTTGGAGTGACCAGGGTTACATTTCACTACATGTTGTAAGTGTACAACTGTGTACGTGACGAATAAACCTCTTGAATCTTGAATTTAACATGCCTTTCAATATCATTAATAGAAAGGCACAAAATATCAAAGAGCTGGGAATTAATTTAAAAAGGAGCAGCTGGAAACATGAACAACTTCTTATTGTGCTCATTATGATGTCATAATGTATTCATGTGCCAAGGCTGGTCCATCTCAGGGCCTAAAGCGAAATAGTGTTTATTTCTCTACTGTTAAACATTCATAATGGTTTAGCTACGAGACCCAGAAACAACTCATTCAGAATCATTCCAAATTAGACTGAAATGAGCTGCATCAATGCGTGCAGTAAATAACACAGAATTTGTAAGCATAGTTTATTCTGCAGTACTATTTTTAAGATGTATTCAAGAATGAATTAAAAGACAAACAGAGCAGAATGAAGGCCTGTAGCTCAGCCCAAGACATATGGAGAAAAAAGCTGAGCTGAGATGGTCAAAGGAACATCAAAGCCACGTTTTACATTATTCACCAGCAGCAGCTCATTTCCCTTAATTTGCTCTTGTAGCCACACTCGGAGCACTTCCAAAATATTAATGTTTCATAAATTGTGTATGTTGCTGCAAAAGAGGCATTGGACCCATCTGTCACAGGAAAGCCTCGGAGACACAGGAAAGCCTCCAGTTAACATCTGAGCATTTCTCACTAACTCCAGTGGTCCAGGCTGAATTACTGAAGTAAAAAGAGGATGTGCGCTCTTGAATGCTAAGTTAATGCATAAATATATCATGGAAATGACGTGTTTACTGTGAGTCATTCTGTAGAGCAGACGTAGGCTGGATAACAGCAGAAAGGTGAATGGCTGGTGCTGTAAGACGTACCCTGATCATGAGGACCGCCTTCCTGATGTCGCGAACGCCGTCGTACACTAGACGGGAAGCGTCGATGAACTCATTCTCCTCAAAGGCCTGCGAGGGGGTCGTGCTCAGTGCTTCAATCGCAACCTCAACTTGTTCAGCAAAACGGGGCATGACTGGATCACAGGGGACGGAGAGAGAGTTGGCAGGTGTCATTCAGGGTCAGCTCTGTCCCCACCCCACACATCAACGCACCTTTGGAAAATGGCTTACACACCTTTTCACACTAATGAGGCCTCAATGTGCCAATCAGTTGCTTCACCTTGTTTGGGCACAATGGGGCACTAGTCATAGCCAGTGATAGCAGAACGTGGTCAGGCCAGGCAGCTGGTTTTTCCTAAACTTATTCATGATGTCACTCATCATCATCTTTATCGCAATCATCATCATAAGCCATCATCATCATCACCATTATCATCATCACATCATCATCATCACCACCACCATGACCATCTTCAATATCATCATCACTATCATCATCATCACCATCTTCACCATCACCACCACCACCATCATTATCACCACCATCATCAGCACCATTATCATCATCACCATCATCATCATCACTATCACCATCATCAGCACCATTATCATCATCACCATCATCACCATCATCATCATCACCATCACCATTATCATCATGTTCCCACTGATTCTGCTGTTAATACCTCAGGTCAGACAAGGCCTCTCTCCATGGCCACAGACTCTAGCTCACTCTAGGGGATCCCCAAATGGTCCAATGAACCAGATGTTCCAACTTTCTTTGGAAGCCATCCAGGTGACCTCCTAATAAGATGCCCAAACCACCTCAGCTGACTCCTCTCAGTCTGAAGAAGCAGCTACTCTGTGCATATTACTCCTAGATTTAAAATTCAAGCTCTTTTACATCTGGAAAAAGGGTTGAAATTGCCCACCCCAGTTACCACAGTAACCATGAAGAGCAGCCCACAGGCTACAGCTTTAAGGTAGCCAGTGGACTGTGTTCTTATGCATTTAAATCCATTGCTTACATCAGTCATATAACTTAACTTGGCTAATTCATTTAGAATAGCTAAAAATGACAATTGGGTGAATCGCTGTACATCGCAATAAGCCGACTACAAACCGGTACCTTTCTCAAGAATACACAGCCTCTCTCTCCTTAGAACAAACATAACTTAGATTAGGAATCTGCACTCAGGAGGATGAGCAGCAAAGGGATTTTCCCCTGGGCAAAAAAAAAATATATCTACTTACCTACTTACTTTCTCACTTACAAACTATTCCACCCACCTACCAGAGCAACCAACACCATGAAAGTGCTCCAGACATAAACTAAATAAATAACAGTCTCTGAGAGGATCCTGGTTGGTAATAGAGGTTATCAACAGATCATTTAAAGGGACGCCCAGTGCCGTGTGCTTACCGGTCTCTGAGAGGATCTTTAGGGAGTCTAGAACACGCTCTGTGTAAATGCCTGACTCATAGTTCTCCATCTCGGCATTGATTATATGCACAACGCGGGCAGCCCGGCCTCGGATAGCGCCTGCAGTCCGATCCAATGTGTCCACGTCGCCCTCCTGTAGCGCAATGACGCATTTATTCACGTCCTCGAGGATGTGGTTCTCTGAAGGAAAAGGGGGGGATCAGACTGTGTCTTCATGATTGCCGTCATCATCATCATCATCATCATCATCATCATCATCATCATCATCACCATCACCATCCTCAATGAACAAAAATCTCCATGCTTTCAGCATACCAAAAGCCCAAGTACGTCCACAGCAGCTCAGAGTGTAGGACAGATGATGAAATGAATTCCTTCAGTTTGTGGTGCATGAACCTTCACATACTTATACTCAGCAGAAGCTACCTGAGACAGACAGGAAGTCATCCACGGAGGTGATGTCATCCACAGCTTCAGTCAACACCCGAACCTGCTTCTCCCACTGATCTTTGAAGACATCCATATTATCCTGGGCGACTTTGCTCTGAGGCCGAGCGGCCAGTGTAAGAGCAGCATTGATCACCTAGGAAACAGAGGTAGGAAAATTAATATCATCCAGATACGCTGGTTTACCTATAAGAAGGTCAACTTTGACTATAAGAAGGTCAACTTTGCCTATAAGAAGGTCAACTTTGCCTTTAAGAAGGTCAGCTGCACCTTTAACCTGCACCTGCCTAACAAATTATGCCATTTTATTATTTTTCTTTATCATAATTTATCCTCTTGCAAAAACTGGACCCAACTCTATGGTTATTTCCTTAATGTTGTGGTGGTCAGTTCATCAAAATGGCTGTTAAACAGAGGAAGATCTAACAGAAAACATCCAGAACTGCAGAACAAGCATTTCGAAAGAAAACAGAAGACTAAACCATACAACAAACAGAATATTTTCAGCTATAATTCAAAGAGTGGATGTTGAGGCTTAGTGACTCTGAAACAAAAACCTAAAATGTGCCTGAAGAGGCCTGAATGTCCTGTCCATAAACCTCTGTGTGTCCCATCATCCATAAACCTCTGTGTGTCCCATCGTCCATAAACCTCTGTGTGTCACATCGTCCATAAACCTCTGTGTGTCACATC
>JABJVO010000015.1:6826477-6836767 GCA_026770805.1 Boulengeromyrus knoepffleri | reverse complement strand
CATCGTCCATAAACCTCTGTGTGTCACATCGTCCATAAACCTCTGTGTGTCACATCGTCCATAAACCTCTGTGTGTCACATCATCCATAAACCTCTGTGTGTCCCATCACCCCATCTGCCCCCTCCCCCCCAGTAATGTCAGTATGCTCTTCCAAACATGCCTGACTTTAAGTCACATGCCCTCAGCGTGAGGTGAGTCAGCCCTGCTGGCCGCGGCTGGTTGCCCCTACCTGTGGACACAGGCTGTCGATCTGTGTGGCGGCCATGCGCACCAGCTTCACACCTTCCTCGTTGTTGGAGATGGAGCAGGCCAGGTTTGCCACCTGCGTGAAAGGCCATGGAGCAGCTGGCTCACTCGGACATCGGACACACTCAGAGTCCAGCGCATGTGAAATGGGACATTTTACACACAGACCACAGTGCTGTTTTCACGCTCCCTGTTGATGTCATTAACGTCCTATGCTGCAGGCACTACATATGACTGACGCCATGAGTGTCAGTGGAGGAGATCTCCATGCTTCCACTTCACGGCACCTTGCTTTGAGCCACATATATCAATATGCTGACCCTCACATGCAACACGTAGCATGTGGTCCCTCATAGATCAGTGAAATTAAACAGATAAGGCAGATAATGATGAATCTTCCCTTCTGCACGGGCACACAGATATGCAGACATCCAGGATATTATTAATGACCATAAACAGCACGTCAAATTGCTGCTAGCTTCTTAAGAGAAACATGACACTTTCACCTGGATGTAATGGATTATATTAATCCCCTGTTCTACATCCATGTCCAATGTGTGGTTGGGGTCTATTCCTATTCCAGGAACAAACACTACAGATGGGATGCTAGTCCATTGGTGTGGCTCACGCCCCAAGGACAACTGCAGCAGGAACACAGAACAGCTGACAGAAAGCAGCAGAGCACGGGAGAACATGCAGACTCCACAGGGGAGAACATGCAGACTCCACAGGGGAGAACATGCAGACTCCACAGGGAATAACACACAGACTCCACAGGGGAGAACATGCAGACTCCACAGGGGAGAACATGCAGACTCCACAGGGGAGAACACACAGACTGCACAGGCAATAACACGCAGACTCCACAGGGGAGAACATACAGACTCCACACGGGAGAACATGCAGACTCCACAGGGGAGAACATGCAGACTCCACAGGGGAGAACACGCAGACTCCACAGGGGAGAACACACAGACTCCACAGGGGAGAACACGCAGACTCTACACAGGAGATCATGCAGACTCCACATGGGAAAACATGCAGACTCCACAGGGGAGAACACGCAGACTCCACAGGGGAGAACATGCAGACTCCTCACGGAAGAACATACAAACAGTCAGCTTGGCAGCACCTGAACCGAGCCGTGGAGGTGAGCTACCTAGCGCTGCCAAGCCACTGTGCTGCCCATGCAGCGATCAAAATTAATAACAAAACGTACACAGTCCTTGGAGTCTTTGCTATAATGTCATTTACATAAAGTTATTTCATTAATAGCTAAAACCTACACAGGACTACACAGTCAATTATGCAGATCACCATGGAGAAAAAATTTACTTCATTTAAAAACATGTAAATCAAAATTAGAATAAGAATCAGAAAACTTTATTAATCCTGGAGGAAATTACTTACACTAATGCTTAGTGCTAGACTACAATTCATCAAGAATGACAATGGTGTCCTGGGAAATGGACTGGACTTGTTATACGTCCAATATCTGTAGCGTTTCATTAGCTTTGGCCTTTGAGTGGCGGTGATGATGTCTCATCAAGAAAGATGAATGATTATTGATTGTCTTAGTTTTATGGTAGTCTAGCAAGAAGAACCGTAACCAAGGGATTATAAAGGGGTTATTTGGTACCAGTTATGTACAAATCATATTCATTTGCATGGATTAAATGAATCTGCTGCCAAAAAGTAGAGGCTGGCTTTTTAGCTAATGATATACTGCTAATGCAGGACATTTTAGATAAGACACTGTTAGGGTGATTCCAGCCTTGCAGTGTATGTGTTTGTGCCAAGCTGCCTTCATAAAAATAAATGACTCTCCTTTACACACCAGTATCAGAATGAGGATGAAGATACAGAATGATGATGATGAGGATGGTGGCGGAGTGTCTTAACAAGCTTGCTGTGTGATTAAAAACACCTGCTGAAGGTAAACGGCGACAGCTGCACACCCCGGGATAATTATATGAAGTGGTCAAAGTGTGAATCCGAGGGGCTTCTAGCGGAACATGAAATGCAGACGTACTGCAGTAACTCAGAGCCACAGGAGACTAAGGCCTCGGTTTGTTTAGCTGATGTTAGCAGCCGTTTATAACGCAGACATGTTAAGCAACCAGGAAAGCCTTAGCAGTTTACTGCATCCTGCTCGCCCTGTGCTTCTTCACATCGCTTACGAAGGCAGCGTCACTTTGGCACGTATTCCTTTACTCATTTACACCCTACAACGGAGGCGAATGACACAGCCCACATTTTCCATGACTGCTTATTCAAGTTCGGCGCAGGGTGACACTATGCCTGCAGCCCTCCCAGAATGAACTGGGCACAGCAAACAGAACAAAGGACGGGACGCCAGTTCGTCACAGACCTCAGAGCTGAACCCGAAACCCCAGAAGTGTGACGCCACTGAGCCGCACCAGCCGGCAACGCTGGAAATTTCCACACAGCAACAAAGGGTGACGTTTGCCATTAGCCGAGTGTCTTACAGGCAGGTAGTGTGAAAGCTTCAGGTCCCCGTGACTGAGAGGTTGCACAGAGCTCCTCAGGTCCTAGCATTAAAAAAGGAAACCATCATGCACTGATTAAAAAAGCAATTCAACCGCAATTAAACAAACTACAGTCGACATCTAAAACATACGTGAACTTTTCTGATGATGTTGCAAGAAAGCTGTAAGGTGTGTCATCGGTGCAGCTCACTACCAAGGATTCAGCGGGCAGCCGCTGTAAACTCAAGGGGAAGAGTTCAAACCATACAAAGCAATTAGCTGCAGCCCATACAATGTTCACAACGAGGATTGATGCGAACACCCTCGTTCTGCTGTGATAATGAAAAGGTTTAAGCTGACTGTCCCCCGTCGGCCACGTGAGCAGGAGGGAAACTCAATGAGAACAATATGAAAGGGCATTATGGCAGTTTCCTTAAGATGCCCATTATTTTATTGTGTTTAATAAAAATAATTGCAAGATGTACTCTAACAGATACAGTGATTTACAGATAAACAGAACTCAATGCAGGTCATAGAGTCAGCATCAGAACAGCAGGCTTATGAGAATCATCGTTTGTTTCATATTGTTAAATTCAGTTCACTCTTCTACTGACATGGTTAGAGAAAGTTAAAAATAAATATAAAATACATAGATATAAACATTATCTGAGGAAACCAGTTTACTAAAATGTTTGTATTATAGTAGGATGGTGTAAGAAAGATTGAACAAAATCAGAAACTGCCACTGATTCATTTCATGCAGTTGAATGGGAATGTCGGAATCAGGAACACACCCATGAGCTGTCCAGGGTCCCTGTGCTTTGCAGTTTAGTGGGAATATCGCAATCAGGAACACACCTATGAGCTGTCCAGGGTCCCTGTGCTTTGCACTTTGCTGTGTTGAAATGTTAAGGATAAAGTCAAGCGTAGCATTTCACTACAGGCAAAGCACAAATGACACTGTCTGTTTCCCAGCACTGACAGGTGAAGGCACTATAGCCACAGGCTTGGAAGCTTTAAACCAGCGTAATTAAGCGGAAGCAGCTCAACGGTCTGATCAACAATGACAACAGAAACCTTCAGCGGGGCTACAATAAAGGAAGTGAACCGAACAGGCTGGCAACTGTCTGAACATCAACAGCAAAAAGAGTCTATAATGAGGTCTCTGTGAGTCATGGCAGGGATCCGGAAGGGCCTGATCTGATCAAGGACCCACGACTCAGCAATGGCCAGTAGGGGGCAGCCTAACATCGCTCCTCATATCCCTGTGTGTGTGACATCCCTACAATGTACCCCACAATTCACGTCACTGACATGGTGGCTCTGTTTAATGTTAACTTCATTTCACTAATGAGGCTCAGACTTTTTTCTACTTTTATACATCATGTCTTACCAGCAAACAGCCAATCCCAGTTTGAATGTAGAACCATCCATCTTTTCTGAGTATTTAAAGGCATGAAGAGCTCACACACTCTGTCCTTATCTGCTGCTGAGTGCTCCCAAGTAGGCTCTCATTTTCATGTATTTTAACAGCCTCTTCTGTCCTGATTCGTTGAAAACAGTCCAATTAGTTAAATGAGGTACATGAATAATCCAACTGCCTTGCCAATAGCTCACAGAGAATAAAAATAGAGAATATTATGATTTATAATAATTACAGCTGAAGAGGTTTTTCATGTAAACTTACTTTTAAGCATGTGATCACAAAAATAGTTTTTATTCACAACACAGTTAAGTATTATTATGTACAAGCAGTCCCGGGATGAGAAGGTCTGACTTACAGACAGCTTGTACTTACAAACGCACTTACATCAAGCCTGTTATATTAAACATTTGGGGTAAACACAATGGTTCACAATAATGAACACACATACTCCTTTGTGATGCTCATGAAAACACTGCACGACTTCAGCTGTGTGTCGACTCGAGGTGCAGTACAGGAATGTATGTAAGTCCTTCTGTTGTTATTGTATAATTATCATTATCATGTGCTTCATTATGATGGTTCCAACTTAAATACAAATTCAACTTAAAGACTTAAGTTTTTGAATAAAAAAATTACTGTAAAGGAATGTGAGTCCCGCAACACAGAAGCTGCAATGACAGAGACGTAAAACAAGGGCAACATAAAGAGCCAAAGAAAGAGAATAGAAACAAATCCTTATCCTGGAATTGATTTCATTAACAGATTAACTTAATTAGCGCGAGAGGAAGGTGTGTCCTTACACAGGACAGGACAGGAAACTAGAGACAGCCGTGAAACTTATGGGTAGGAATGAAGTTTACAAGACATTACTGTCCAGCCCTGTCCAGACATTACTGCTTTCTCCTTCCACACACTCTCATTTTCTGTACTCTTGTGGATCATTTTCTATGGATAAAGAATCAAATTATACACCCTAAGCACACAAGGGGAAACACACGCTAAGGCCATGCAATTTACAAATAAGCAAGTATTTCTAAGCTAAATGAATCCATGCAAACTGCACACACACAGAGCCAGAACCCCGAGATGCGAGGTCCCACTGCCACACATTCAGCATCACACTGCAGACCCCCGGGATGCGAGGCCCCACTGCCACCCATCCAGCATCACACTGCAGACCCCTGGGATGTGAGGTCCCACTGCCACACATTTAGCAGAAGAGATTAAGGAATTACTGACATCATCTTCATGTGGACCAGCATCCCTGCAGTCTGCACACGATGTTCAAATACAGATGACATCCAATCACAGGCCACAGGAGATATTTTTTCTGTATAATTCCGGACAGCTGTCATATATAGGTACTATTATTATAATACTGTTATAGGTAATATTAGCTATTGGCCCTGACAGTGAACTGCATCTTCAAATTCTGAGAGAGACAGCGTGCTGCTCGACATCCAGGCCTACAGAACCACCAAGAAACCTCAAAGTGCAGATCGGTCACTTGCGGAATAAAAAGATAATTTCTCCAATACACCCTATAAATCTGAGAATCACACAACACAGCAGGATACCGTATCTTCAGATCCTTATTAGACATAAGAGCAGAGGTGCCGGCGGATGTATCATCATGGGGCCCTGCACCTCGCTCCAGGAGAAGCTGCACTAAGGTCCTCTCATTTAAGCCAAACTTCCCAGCATTCTTTGGATGACCTGGCAGTAGACATCACTGACTTAATCTATCAATACTTCGCTGTCTACATTTCATAATATCCGTAAGTCCTAAGAATCTGAGAACAAAAATATCAGGAAGGGTGATTGTTAAGCAGCAGGCTCTGACAAGATCACCTACATATGAAGCCTTTCTGAGCTGTCCAATACCCACAATGTACACTGCAGATTTCAAAACTCTCAATTGCTGCAGAAAAAGCACCATGATAAGATGGCAGCATCACTTCCTTTGCCGAGGGGGAGAAAGACAGCACATTGATGGAGGGAGGAAGGCGGACAGAGGGTGGTGGTGAGATCATCAGCCTTAATGGAGGCCAGTGCCAGGTTAGACAGACAGGCACAGATACAGGGAACAGCCGTCCCGAGGCAGGCAGCTGACTTCAGCCTATTGAAAGTGAACCTGCACCTGATACCCGAAGCACATCTCAGCTATACCATGAAATGTCACCTGTCAGTGTAGAACTGCAACTCTCAATCATCCAGTGTCACACAGGGGCGCCCTGATCATCCGCTTCAAGCATTACTGAGCTTATGATGCTCAAAATTAAAATATCGGCAATTATTTAAAGCAAAAATCTATTTCAATAACCATGAAGCTCAGTAGCAAGCTTGTTCATCTTAAGACAAATTGTCACAAAGAAATAATCTGAATCTTCCAGCTGCTGGAATAAGTTATACTTAACATATAGAAAAATAAGGGTGAGAATAGTCACTGCTGAATCATGCATTCACATGAAGTTTGGCAATTGAGCAACACATAATAGACATTGGCAGGAACATATACTTATAATCCTACTACATTATATTATATTTTATTATATTATATTATACAGTGGAACCTTGGAACTCAAATGCCTCTTAAGTCGACCAATTCGGACATCAAATGGGACTGTTGAACTTTTTTCGACTAGGGAACTTGAAAATCTTGGAACTCGACCATTCCTGGTAAAACTTGTATGGGTGAAGACACATTCGACTATACCAATTCGAACCTCGAATTAGAAAAATCTAACTGCAACTCGACTGAAAATTCGGAATACGACACAACAAAACAGACCTGCAAAACTGATCGGATCGAGACGTGTCTCTGATGGGCTGAAAAGAAGACAAACGGACCTACTTGGATGCTGGTGCCTATGAATCTCTGCTGGGATTCCACATGTGTGGAGGTTGCATGTTCTCCCTGGTTCATTGTGGGGTTTCTTCCAGGTACTCTGGTTTCCCCCCCACAGTCGAAAAACACTCTGAGGCTAATTGGAGTTACAGAATTGCCCATAGGTGTGACTGGTGTGCGAGTGTGTCCTGTGATGGGTTGGTGCCCCAACCTGGGTTTTTCCCTGCTTTGTGCCCATAGGCTCTGGGCCCCCGTGACTCTGAATAGAACAAGCAGTTTCAGAAAATTTACCTTAAAAAGTATCACAGATGCTTGTCCTACAATTTAAATATCGCAGGAGTTGTACAGCTGTCACTAAACGCTTCAGTAAAAAAAAAAATTCCAAACAAGTATCTCTTCTGCCTTGAATCTCTCGCCATTATACTATTCTAAATACACTACACTACACTATTACTCTACCTACACTACAATATTATACTATTCTAAATACACTACACTACACTATTACTCTACCTACACTACAATATTATACTATTCTAAATACACTACACTATTACTCTAACTACACAATATTATAGTATTCTAAATACACTACAATATTATGCTACTCTAAATACACTATATTATACTATCATACTACTATAAGTACACTACATTAATATATTACTCTGACTACACTACACGGTTACAGTGTGCCACAAGGAAGGTTTACTTTCTCTTTCATTTTACCAGACCTAATATTGTAGCTCCTTTCCCGGTGAACTTGCGTTCGGCACTCGCTGCCATACTTAGCCCTTCTTTGACACTGAGCTAATTTTGAGCACAGTTTATATTACGTTTGCAGGTGCTAGGTTTGCAGTGTTGCTCCTGATGTAGGCGGTGCTTCGGAAAGCCCAGACAGCCCATTCTGAATGCTTGTGATGATCTTCATAAACTATGGGGAAAACAATTGTTTCCTGGAGCTGATGAAACATGGGCACCTCTGTGTGGTTTGTGAGAGTATGGCTGTGATGCAGCTATCTGACATTGGGACTTGATGCATTACTTTAATTCTCAGAATGCTGCCAGATAACAGAATTCATTGAGCAGGTAGACATGATGACTGTTAAACAGAACTGACAGAGATCTCAGCGAGTGATGCAAGCATTTATAGATTCAAGACAGCAGAATTTCAAAAGATATGGACAAAACTGAAAGATGAGAATGCAGCAATCGATTTGATCGTGAATGTATAATTACCAATCCAGCATCACATAAGCAAGCATACATCACAATGCAGGCTTATCTATGAACAACCAGAGCCCATGTTTTCTGTAGAAACTCCTTTCATTAATATCTTCTAATAGGGGTCAGCATTTAAAATGAAGATTTAGTAAATCCATGTATGTCCTCAGTCAACAAAAGTCTTGTTGACATAGATAGCTAGAAACGCAGATTTTGTCTGCCAGAAAATAGCCAGAAATAAGAAGACTACTAACACTGGGGATCTGCAGCTGAACACACATGGCTCCACAGGGGTCTAGGAAACAGGCGACACTGACTGTCCTGGCTGCAGTAAATACCTCTGAAAGCTGATGGCACAGGATCATGCATTATGCCAAACATATAGGCCTGATGTCATTTTGTGCAAAATAAGGTTACAGTTAGAGAGGAAGAGTCTTTCTCACATTCATAAAGCTGTTTGTTCTCTGCTGCAGGCAGACATACTAACCCTCTATGACAGGCACCTTTCATACGCCGTCAAGGAAAGAAGCCAAAAATGAACAATAACAGGCAAAGTGTCAAATTAATTGGTTAATCACACTTTATGATCGAAATGAAAGTGTTCTTTTCTTTCTGTTGTTGTTATCGTCATTATTATTATTGCATATGCCTGTAATGTGTTAGTCTCTCTGTGCCATTTAAATCACTAGAAAACACCACCAGATATGAATCTGACTGAATATGACAGGAAATTGTACGTCGTTTCGTACAACCCATAAGATGTGCCTAAAACCAGGCTGCTAAAAACCTTTTAGCTGCTGATGTCTGAAGATTACGTCTATTACAATGGCTGCTTGATCTCATAATGTTCCCAGATGTTGGGAATGACTGGATTCCAGTGGCAGGACTACTGACAATGATTAACAATTTATTATTGTTCTCTGTAGCCTTTATAGAAGAAAAATACCTTTTTTTCTTGGAGCCCTCCAGGGATATAATGAATGCATTGTCTTAGCATAAATCAGCAAACTTGGCAGTTCTCTTAAAGTCCTATAATCTCAACATAAAGTGGGTATATCTTCCAAAAGCTCCCTTTATCAGAGCAGATTTTCAGCAACTTGAGAAATGCATTTGGCTGTTGAACAACGTCCAGTCAGCCTGGAAGATTCAGGACTGTTACAAAGTAATTATTATTAACCCTTCTCCAATGAAAAGAGCCGGTGAGTATGAATTATCTGCACATCCATTGGCATAATTTGCCTTATATCAGAAATGGATTCCCAAAAGGAAATGCTGTATTGTACATAAATATGCCTAATATCTATAAGCAAAATAATATTAATAGCGCACATGTAACATGGCAGGAGGTATTAATGCTGAAATACTTTTAATTACTCCTTTTAATTTGCAGAAAAACTGAACAGACTCTCTGCTGCCAGGATGTTGTGCAGTGATGCCCTGGCTGTATGAAGAAATAAGAAAACACCTTTTCTGTGGATTCAAGTAACAATGATCATGATCATGATTCATTCTGCCATTGCTCAATTCATTTTACAGTTTTTCACCATTACTGGCCTAGAACTTTGACACGAGAATTTTGACAATTTTTTAGCATTAAAAGTGAAGGCAAAAAAACTCTACAAAGAGTGTTTTTTCAACAGTACACCTTCAAATGTTTTGTATGAAAAAAGCAGTTTTACAATTTCCTGTCCACAACAGGTAAATAGCGCATTGTCTTTTGTTCCGTTTTGCTTCCATATTCACTCTTTGGCATTTATATCAAATACTTGTTTATTACTCATGCACACATTTTCATTGCTCTAATGTGACAGCTTGGTGACAGTGATCACATCCCGTCCCTGAGCTCTGATGTCATGGCTGTGAGTTCTTGGTCCCGCCACTCTCATCACACGCAGTACAGTGGCCTCACGGTTCTGACAACTTGGTTACAGTGATCACTTCCCGTCCCTGAGCTCTGACATCATGGTCCTGAGCTTCTGAGATTCAGCTCAGCTAACCTCTCCTCATAAGACATTCCTCTAAGACCAGGAATCATTCTCGTAGCCCTACATTGAAC
>JABJVO010000015.1:6801777-6816052 GCA_026770805.1 Boulengeromyrus knoepffleri | reverse complement strand
ACAGCTGGCGTATACATCTTTACCGTTATCGGGCAGGTCATGGATATCTCACCGATAGCTCACAGACAGCTGGCGTATACATCTTTACCGTTATCGGGCAGGTCATGGATATCTCACCGATAGCTCACAGACAGCTGGCGTATACATCTTTACCGTTATCGGGCAGGTCATGGATATCTCACCGATAGCTCACAGACAGCTGGCGTATACATCTTTACCGTTATCGGGCAGGTCATGGATATCTCACCGATAGCTCACAGACAGCTGGCGTAGACAGGGAGAGCCCCTGGCAGCAGAATGACCCACTAGGGAGCAGGATTATATTTAAAACTCACGTGGGATTAAAATGCTGCCTGGTACAGCTGGTGGCACATGACTGAAGAACTAATACTGCGATTTGTGTCACAAAGGACTGTATCTACATGGTAACATGTTTACAGAAGCCATGCTGTGTATTCAGGGGACTGATAAGTATAAAATTACACAGGAACTCACTCTCAGTGAGGTCGCCGTTACTTATGCTGCAGACTATACTGTATGTGTGCTACAGTGACAATAAAACAAGGTACTTTAGTAACCTTGTACTATTACAAATAATGTGCAGTAATAATTTATGCAATAGGACATGATATAAATGACATCATCAATGCTCAGATTTGCATGCTGATGCTTGGAGGGAGGGCCTTTGTTCACGTTTCAGAAACCCTAAGTCTCTGTGGGGGCAAATGTAAGAATTAACCTGCACCAATAACACACCTTCTACCTCACTTCTAGCACCTGCCCTGCAGTTATGCTCATTTTTGTTGTACTAATTGTAATAATAATAATAAAGTTTGCCTCATAAAGGTTTACAATGGAATTTCACCTATGATACATTCTCCGTCTGACCAGCGTAGGGTGCCTCTCTCCTGTTGTCATAACAGCTGACCACTTGCAGAAGAACAGCAGATGTGGAGAGAAAAAGCCCTGCTCTATGAACCGTCTTGACTTTCTTTTAGGGTTAGGGCTTCCTCTACTGCCCCCTGGGGGATGGGCTTCCCCTTTGGGTCTGGTTAGGGTTAGGGCTTCCTCTGCTGCCCCTGGAGGATGGGCTCCCCCTATGGGTCTGGTTAGGGTTAGGGCTTCCTCTGCTGCCCCTGGAGGATGGGCTCCCCCTATGGGTCTGGTTCCTCCCAAGGTTTATTCTTACTAGGAAGTATTTTCCTGCCACTGTCACCTATGATGCTTGCTGGGGGGGATTACAATCTAAAGTGCTTTGAGACAATGCAATGTTGTGAAAATGCACTAAACAAATAAAACTGAATTGAATTGAATCTGTCAGTCATTCAGCACCACTCGAGCATCTGTGACCAGTACGGCTCCGTGAAGCACTCCTGAATGTGAATTTGGTCAACCAGTACACTTCCAGAATAAAGTACTCAATCAGCAGGAACTTATTAGCAGGAATATTTTCACTCATCGCTTATGTCATTGCACAAGACAGCAACATGTACCAATCTAGATTCCAATATCTTAAAATATTGAATCATTTGCATCTGACTGCTGAACAAATATATATATGAATATGAGACAGCGGTAGCTGTCTGAATGACTTCATTTTCCAAGGTTGTGAAAACCTTTGCAAATATTGAACATGCTGTATATACATTACTTTCAGTTCAATCACACAAGAGTAAAGGAAGTTTTGTGAATAAAAGACATTTTCAATTTATATTTGAAAGGATCGATTTTGTAGCCAATTATATCAGAATGAAATCCATAAAACACTTTTCTGGCATGATTTAAGGTTCTACAACAACTTTAATAAATGATTTCAATACCACTGGCACAGGACACAAGGGTTCAAATGAATGAACCAACTGTATTTCTTAAAAGAACATCAGAAAATGGGTCCAAATCATCACTGCACCCCGCAGATGCATGCAGCCACCCAGCAAACCCTCCACAAACCCAAACGGGTCTGTCCCTCTACTGGGGCGGGTACAGTCACCAGTGCCTTCAGTGTCCAGTTCAGCCAAGAACCCCTGGCACAGTTATGTCATAGTCACAGTCATAGCCCCTACTGAGAAAGGTGAGCCCACTCCAACAGTCATACAATCAAAGCCCTGTACTGTCCAAATACGGTTGTCTGCTGGTTACTGGTCTCACTCTTTCCTTGCCATGGTGGGCTCTGGAGCAGCTGGGATCTTCATCAATAGAATCCCTGTCCATCCCCTATCAGCACTGCCACCCTCCAGCACATCACTGAGCTTATCACCCACACTGTACAGTTGCATGCAGTCCCAGCATGCACTAGTTCTTGGACTGCCCTGGTTCTGTATTCACAACCTACCCACAGACTGGTTCACCCCCACCGTTCATGCCTGATACCCTCAGTGTCAGCAGACCACCAGAAGTCCACACACCAGAAGTGCCACCTGAGTACCTTGAACTAAAGCCAGTCTTCAGTAAGACCCAAGTCACTTGCCTGCCACCATCAATCTCCTTGGTAGGGCCCCGAAACAAAAGCCACGGAGAAATACATCAGAGAGGCCCTCAGACCGGGTTATACATTACTCCACATCAGCAGCCTGCTACGGGTTTTTCTTGGTGGAGAAGAAGAGCAATGCGATCTGCCTCTACATGGATTATCATTATCAGGGCCTGAATACGGTCAGGTACCCACATCCACTCCCTCTTTTCCCTGTGACTATGTGGCGGCTCCTTGGAGTACATCATTAGACCAGAGAGGGTGCACATGGAAGAAAAAACATGATGTCAGAAGTCACGGCACGGTCAGTCCCCTGCTGAGTGAAAGAGCTGCAAGGGCTTCTTGGTTTAGCTAACAACTTCTGCAGGTTCATCTGTAATTTTAGTTCTCTGGCCACAACTTTCATTGCTCTGCTTAAGGGAAAATCCCACAACATCATGTGAACGCCCGAAGCCCAAAGAACAATCGAGAAGCTCAAACAGAAGTTTACACTGCCGCCATCCTTGAGCTCCCTGACCTAGAGAAACCATCTGGTTTGGGGGCAGTGCCCTCTCAAACACAGATAATCCCCACAAACTGTTTTCCTGTAAATTTAACTCCCGGCAACTGGGAGCTCCTCCAGAGAGAAGTACTGGCACCTTGGCCACAAAGGTAAGATGTGTCATGCTCTATGTGCTCCCCCCACAGCCCCCCCCCCCCCCAGCCGGTAAGCTCCAGGTTTCTGAACATCCCTAGTCGCACATACCAGTAGACTTGGTCACCGACCTGCCAAAGTCAGATGGTAAAAAGGTTATATTAGAGGTAGCACACAGCTTTGTGCTCTTCTGCAGTCCAGGTTGCGAATCTGTTGTTCAAGCATATGTTCCAGCAGCTGAAGACCACAGTCAACCTATACAGTAAATCCATATAATACCCTAAGTCAAATGACCAGGCGGAGCGGACTATCCAGGACCTGGGCAGTGGACAACTGGTTCCGGTGAGCTGAGGAGGTCTATTTTGGAGCACACAGCCCTAACCATGACACTCGCCTGTTCCAGGCCCAGGCCGATTGTAGCCGCCAGCAGGCCCCAGAGTACCAGGTAGGTGACAGGGAGAGAAATACAAAGGCAAGAGGCACTTTGGTTCTTCATGAAAAAGCTTGGTTTGAAGTTTAGGAAGAAAACAGTAAGAAACAGAAATGGTAAGAAGAGAGAATGAGAGAGGGAGCAGGAGAGAGGAGCATGAGAGAAGGAGAGAGGGAGCAGGAGAAAGCAAGCCAGGGAGCATAAAAGAGTGAGACAGGGAGCATGAGAGAGAAGGAGGATGAGAGAGCAAGAGAGAGGGAGCATGAGAGAGCGAGAGAGAAGGAGAGAGGGAGCAGGAGAAAGCAAGACAGGGAGCATGAAAGAGTGAGACAGGGAGCATGAGAGAGCGAGAGAGAAGGAGGATGAGAGAGCAAGAGAGAGGGAGCATGAGAGAGCGAGAGAGAAGGAGAGAGGGAGCAGGAGAGAGGAGCCTGAGAGAAGGAGAGAGGGAGCAGGAGAAAGCAAGACAGGGAGCATGAGAGAACGAGAGAGGGAACGAGAGAGCAAGAGAGAAGGAGGGTGAGAGAGCAAGAGAGAGGGAGCATGAGAGGGCAAGAGAGAGGGAGCATGAGAGGGCAAGAGAGAGGGAGCATGACAGAAGAGAGAAGGAGCATGAGAAAGTGAGAGCAGGAGCAGGAGAAAGCGAGAAAGAGGGAGCATGAGAGCGCAACAGTGAGAGAGTATGACAGAGTGAGAGGGGGAGCATGAGAGAGCGAGAGAGAGGGAGCCGGAGCGTGAGCCACCCTGGCTGAATAGAGTGGCTCACGACACTCAGTGAACAGAAGGTGCTTCCTCCTGTACAGTAAGCCGCCAGGCGAGAGCTGCTGTCTGTAAGCAGAGGAGCCACGGCTCGTTACCTCACAGCTACAGTGGACATAAAAACAGGAAGACAGGAGGAATCCAACTAAAACAAGATCAATCTGTGGGATTCACATACCAAGGAGCAGAAGATTTTTTTTGCCTTCATTATACGTACATCTTTTACTGAACTTTGAAGAAAAATAAAAAAAAATACAACGATCAGTTTGGATTAATGCTAGTTGCTTGCAAAGCAGGAGAGTAACGGGAGCTGACAGTGCAGGGGCACGATGAGCATGGAGAGCTGCCCGGGTGGGATTCTCCCCCCGGCGTTCTGCCTGTGAGAATCATAGCGGCGAAGGACGACACTCATGCGGATGCAGACTGCGAGCCACTCATTCTGCTCTGCAAAGAGCTGCTCAGAACCCACTCCTCTGTGGTTTCTGCATGTCAAGAGAGCGAAGACGCCGTAGCTTTGCCACATTCGGGGCTCCCAAGGAAAGAGGTGCTGGATTTTGGGGTCATTTTGCGTTTGTGCGTAATTCCTGCTGGAGCAGAGCGAGCAGCTGCATGTAGACGGTCCGTCTGTGATAAGGGGTGAGTTAGAAAATCCTTTTATATAAATTTTTTACCACCTCTAATTTAAAATGAACAAACCGTCTTATTTAGGGCAGGATTCCTATTTGGTCTAAATAAACTTGAAAACATTCAGTGCTTAAGTGAGATCATCGCTTTCTGCCAGAGACTTCAATCACAAACAATGTAGGATTTCAGCTGTTTGAAGGACTCTGCTTTCGCATCAACCAGGCGTATTCATGCCGATGGATTTCCTCCTGACTCACTTGTACCTTAAGTGGTTGCACAGAAAGGCCCTTGTATTAGTGCTTTGTTCACTAGCCGTCAGCCTGAAAAGCATGTCCATCCTGGGGGACGTCTGTCCCAGGCTGTGTCGCTGCGACGCCAACCTGGCGTACTGTGATGGCCTCAATCTCACTGAGATACCACACAATCTCAGCAGTGCTATGGGCTTGTCTCTGCGGGACAACAGCCTTGCAGAGCTGCGAGAGAGACAGTTTTCCAGCCTGACTCAGCTAACGTGGCTCTATCTGGACCGTAACAGCATCGAGTCCGTGGAGGAGAATTCCTTTGCACGATTGCGGAGGGTGAAGGAGCTCAACCTCAGCACGAACAAGATCAACAGTCTGCCCAACTCCACATTCAGAGCCCTGCCCAACCTTCGCATTTTGGATTTATCACACAACAACATCCAGGCACTGGAACCCAACCTTTTCTATGGCCTCAGGAAGCTGACCGACCTGCACCTGCGGCACAATGCCATCAAGTATGTTCCTGTGAGGAGCTTTCAAGACTGCCGGAGCATGCAGTTCTTAGATCTGGGCCACAATCGGCTGCAGAGCCTGGCACGCAACTCCTTTGCCGGCTTGGTGAAGCTCACTGAGCTGCACCTGGAGCACAACGAACTGGTGAAGGTCAATCTGGCCCATTTCCCCCGACTGCTTTCCCTGCGCAGCCTCTACATGGACCACAACAGGGCGACCATCGTGGTGAGCACGCTGGACTGGACCTACCAGTTCCTGGAAAGGATCGATTTCTCAGGCAACGCAATCGAGTATATTGAACCTCACGTCTTTGAAAGTGTGCCAAATCTGAAATCCCTGAAGCTGGATCTAAACAAGCTGACCTACATTGACCAGAGGATCCTGAACTCTTGGGCATCCCTCACCAGCATCACACTGTCAGGGAACACATGGGAATGCAGCAGGAATGTCTGTGCCCTGGCCTCCTGGCTGAGCGACTTCAAGGGCCAATGTGATGATGGCCTGCTGTGCTCTAGCCCGGACATGACCCAGGGCGAGGACATCCTCGACGCTGTGTATGCTTTCCAACTCTGCGAGGATTCTGTAGACGCCACAACACAAATGTACACCATGAGCAGGGAGAGGGCCAGGGGTTACAGCCATGAAGAAGCCACCAGGAACCCCCATGGACTGCAGCACACCGAGGCGGGGCCGATGGTGACAAGCTCCTTCACAGTGACTGATGCTAGCAATGACCTCGAGAGCACTATGCACATCCACAAGGTGGTCACCGGCACCATGGCCTTGATCTTCTCCTTCCTGATTGCAGTGCTCATGCTCTATGTGTGCTGGAAGTGCTTTCCAGCTAGTGTGAGAAGGATAAGGAATTGCTTTGCCAGCCAGAGGCGCAAGCAAAAGCAGAAGCAGACCATGCAGCAGATGGCGGCCATGTCTGCACAGGAGTACTATGTCGATTACAAACCCAACCACATCGAGGGCGCCTTAGTCATTATCAACGAGTATGGATCATGCACCTGCCAGCAACAGGCGTCACGTGAGTGCGAGGTGTGAACTGCGGACCCTGTGGTCTTTAAAGATGATACAGAACCAACACTGCACTGCTGAGGACCGACTGTGACTGTGGATTTACTGCTGAGCTACAGCTGCAGCTTCTCTTCTCCTCCCCAATGCTGAAGAAGAGCACTGTTGCTCTTTCATAGGGTGGATATTCTAGCTTTAATGTGCCCTTAATCTCGAGGATATTCAAACCATCTTGGCACAGCTTCAAGCAGTTTTCATTGGCAGACAACAAATAAGGAGATACTTAAAAATATGATGAAGCAGAAATGCAAAAGCAAATTAAGATGCAAGCTATTTCTTTTGTAAACTAAAATGTTTGAATAATAAAAAGTATAATTTACATTATTACTGTCTGCATGAGTGTTTGAGAATCATGAATGATCTCCACTTCCGATGCTCAAACTGTGTCGATGTCATTTTCCATCATTTTAAACTGTGGCTTTAACACTGACATCTCTCAGGCTGAAACACTTCACACCTGATGCAGGATCCACATGTGGTCTGAGAATCATACACAAGCAAAAACAGGTTTCAGTTCACAAACTGATTTAAGTCTTGCACAGAAATGCTTGCACAGAAATTACCCCCCCCCCCCTTCTCTGGGAGAAAAGTGATTGCATGTGTGATTCTCAGACATCTACATTAATTATGAATGTGCATGCAGACTTCATTTCTAATCCCAGAGAAACAGGATATGTATTATTTAGGGTTTTCTCCCAATTTGGGCTCTGGTGAGCCTGTCCGTGCTTAACGAATGTCTTTCTGTGCTACCCATATGTGCATGCTGGGAATGAAGGCAGTGCATGCTGGGAATGAAGGCAGTGCATGCTGGGAATGGATGCAGCGCCCATGGTCATGGCCTGGCATGCTGGCCTCTGTGTATGCTCTCCATAGTCCTCATGCTGCTACCTGAATGGACCTCATAGGCAAACGGCCTGTCAGGCAGCTCGTGATCCCAGCGTGCGGCGGCGGCGCCGTGAGGCCGGAGCGTATCTCTGCACTGCACAGCAAACAGCAGCTACCTGTTCGCAGGGCTTGGAGCACAAGCAACCTGCGGTTTACAGGTGGATGCTGAACATTTCCGAGTACAGCAGCTTTCAGCACATTCAAGAGCAGACTGTGATTCTCAGAATAAGCTTATGCGACAGGTAAAACTTTAAAAGCTCATAGATAGTGATGGTGAGATGCTCATTAATAGGATGTGTCATTGATGGATCGTCACACAAAGCAAACTCTGCTACATAATGATTCATATAGTGTCAGCTATTGTAACATGATATACTATTCAAATTCTTCACAAAGAACTGAAACATGATGATAATGTAACACACACAAAAAGTCCATGTATTCATATCTTTGTGGGGACTCTCCATTCATTTTTATGGGCATAACAGTAATCCCCACTATGATGACCTTAACCCCTACCCAGCTCTAACCATAAGTAACCAAAAAAAAATACAAGATGTTTCTTTTTTCAATTGCATTCACAGATTTTTATAAAACTGAGTTTCCGTTTGGGGGTGTCATGTTGCCTCACAACTCTTGGACCAGGGTTCGAGTCTCTGCCATGGCTCCATGTAGTTTGCATATTCTCCCGTGTTATACTGGAGTTTCCTCTGGGTACTCAGAGTCTGCCCCCCCAGTCCAAAAACATGGTGAGGTAAACTGAAATGACCAAATTGCCCATATGTGTGAGTGACTGATGTATGAGCAACTGGCGTGTGAGTGAGTGACTGGTGTGTGAGTGAGTGGTGTGTGAGTGAGTGACTGGTGTGTGAGTGAGTGACTGGTGTGTGAGTGTGCCATGCAATGGGGTGGCACCCCATCCTGTGTTGCTCCCTGCCGTGTGCCCGTAGCCTCTGGGATAGACTCCGGACCCCCCGTGACCCTGAAGAGGATGAGCGCGTACGGAAAATGGATCGATGGAGCTTCCCTTTGTGGGAACCAAAAAAGCTTGGTCCCCAAAACATCAAAAGAACAGGTTTTATCATATTGTGGGCACACTTGGTTCCCATAATGTAATATATACATGACCACACACGCACACGCACACATTACTGATTCACATGAAGCACACTTTGCCTGGCTTAATGATGACATTGCCTCTCTTTCCCGTTACTAGTGTGATGTTACCATGGGGTCAAAGTGTCGACTGGTCTCACGGTGCCAGAATGCTCTCTGCGGGAGGGCGCATTTCAAAAGGACAGTCTGGGGGGGCCCGGTCCTTCAGCCCCGGCTTAATGACTGACGTCTCAGAGGGATACTCTCTGTCTATATCATCTTATGCTGTGGCCTTGCTCTGCCCTTCACAGGGTTTAACGCTTCCTTACTGAAATCTTTTGGCAGCTTTCTAGAAGAACCTCTCTAGCTTCTTCTCTCCATCTGACTTTTCCTTTTTGTCATGTTGAATTTTAATTCATTTAATGAGTTATATCTCCCTGGTAGTTTACTTTGAACATATATAATTTGCTGTCCATATGAAACAAATGAGGAAACATGTAAACATAGGTAGAACGTGTTCACACACACAGGGAGAACGTGTATACATACACAGGGAGAATGTGTACACACACACACACACACACACACACACACAGGGAGAACGCGTGTACACACAGGGAGAATGCATGTACACTAACACAGGAAAAACTCGTGTACACACACACACACACACACACACAGGGAGAACACATGTACACAAACACAGAGAGAATGCATACCTACAAACACAGGGAGAATGCGTGTACACAAACACAGGGAGAATGCACACCTACAAACACAGGAAGAGTCAGCGATGGGATTCAAAGAACCAGCGATGAAGGTGTAAGGTTACAGTTCTACCTGCTAAACCATGGTTCTGTGAATCCTGAATATGTTGTTTTAACAGAATATATAAAGTTTATATCACATGTTAAATATATTGTAAAAATGACATTTTAATGAATCAAAACTGTAGCCTTTTTGATGTTTTTTTTAATGACTCAAAGTGTAACAGTTTAATCTATTTGCTGTTTCATGGGACAGTGCATTTGGGAGTGCATTACTTACCAAACTTGCATATATGCTTAATAGAGACATAATATCATTACTAATTTTTTAAAAAACAATTTTTATTTTTTTCTGTGCTTTATTGTTATGCTTATTTTAATTCTTTGTTTTTGTTTTAAATGTCTGTAAAACTTTGTAAATGCTATGGTTAAAACAGTGCAATATAAAGATTGATTGATTGATTGATCATGCAAATCTACAGGGCATCGAGTGGCAATATCAAGCTCAGCTTGGAAACAGCTGACAGTATAATCCCACGCTATAATACCAAACAAAAGGCGGCATTATTTCTCATAGCGCCTCCAGTTCAGGCTAAAGAACGCCCAGCCAAATTTACTCAGGCATAATGTCAGCGGATGCCCTGCTGGCTGCATGAGATTAGCCACTGTTACTGCATAGATCCACCTCTGCCGGTGCTTCACGTTGCATCCCCATCCCCAGCTAACCCCAAGATTTCCAGTTAAGCATTTTCAGCGGACATTTATCTAACCTAAAGTATTTATTACAGGAATTTTTCTTAATGGAAAAATAGAGACACATCTCTAAAACATTGTCCCACATACAACATAAATCATATGCGTACAGAATTAGTTTGTATTTTAAACTATGCAAACATAATAAACGCCAATGATGTACATGGAAATAGGTCGTCTGTGTGAGGAAAAGCGACAGGTTTAGATTAAACTCTCACAGAAGCCCCCAGAGAGTTTGTTTGGGAGTGATGAGCTTCTGTCACCATCAGGGGGCAGCCTTGTGGATTTAATAATAAAGGAACAGATGAGGAGGAAAACATTCATTTGTGCATTCCTCTGGACCTTTGCCGCGATATGGTGTGGGATGTAGGTGCTGCTTTCACGTACGGTGTGAGTGTTGTCTTGGCATGAGTGTCATTTTTATAGTGGAAATTCACACATCCATACATACGCATCAGCAAACAGTGCCATCAGTCACACACAGGTCAGCTCCTGCGTTAGAGGACATTAACAAACCAAGGTACAGTGAATCAGCTGGTGCAAACAATCAAACACAGGACTGCTCTCAGGTGAGTAAAATATGTCAGATAAATCCATGTATCAATCTCACCAAAATGGCCTCAGATAAAAAGGGGTTTGTGTCCCCATCACAGAATCATAAATGAACAATACAGCACAGTGTGGCAATCCTGTGCAGATTTTTTTCTTTTCTATATACTGCTAAGACACTGAGAAGAATGTTGAGATCAGAAACTCTGGGCCCCTTTAAAGGCATATATAAGACTTCCATGGAGAATTTCCCTGTCACGTTATGCAAGAATTATTTTTCAAATTATTCAGATCAGAACTGACACTTCAAATGAAAAGAAAGAAGAAACATTGAAAATGCAAGAAAAATACATAATCTCCCTGAATATAATCTGCCATTTAAAATATTGGAAAAATCCAAATGTAATTTTCTAGAAGACATGAGAGCCTTTGATCTGGACGGTACCGCGTTGTTTTTGATGTTTTCATTTTCTTTTGTAAATTAGAACCAGTCCTTTCATTGGTTTGTGTGCAGGATCTATTCACATTAAACTGAACACACTGAACACTCCAAACACAAGCGCAGCTTCACTACTATTCACTGTTTAATGTTCTCTTGAATTAAAGACCTGTAATGCTGGTAATGAATCTGAAACTGAATGCTGAGTACTTTGAGTCTCCATGGATATTTATTGTGCTTGGAATCAGAGGCAGGGTCCGGTAACCAGACAACCAACCTCAACTGCAAGCTAGCAGCCAAAAGGCAACAGCTGTATTCCCGTAAAATAACACCAGGGGTCAAAGGTCAGGCTTGATAGGACAGTGTCAGAGATACAGCTCACCTGCCACTTAAGAAATAAGGTGACATAGATGAATAAAGAACAATGATGAAACATCCAGTACCAGTGGCATCACCAGTTACACAATCTAATGACACAGCAAGGCACTGGTAAATGCAACAAAATACACCAGCGATTACGTATTAAACTGGAACAGAAAACCCTGTGCGTCAGCTGACTCACAGAGATTTGGCATCCTGATTACAGACCAGGTAACTGTTACGAATGGTAATATTACCTCAAACCCTGTTTCTGCCTTATAGTAACACCTCGTCACCCACGAGAATAAGTCATTAGTGTAAACTGAGTATACAGTTGTGTACGTCTGTGCTGTTCCATGCCTTCCTACCAAGCTGTGCCCCACAGCACAGCTCTCCCTCATCCAGACCTGGACTCTTCATTGCATGTACAAACACACAGAGCTCAAGCACTTTGTCCTGGGTTCCTATTATTTGTATTTAACAATGACGCAAATTAACAGCATCTGAGAAACAATTTGGTCAGCGTAACGGTAATTCAGGGTGGTTAATAGTTTTTTTTTTTCTTTCTGCCAGATACCGAAAGGTACAATGGCATTAACCAACCAAAGGATGTCTGCATGTGTGTCTTAGCTGATGGTGCAACTCATCACAAGGTGCCGAAATGTGGGGATCAGTTATTGAGGGGATCAGTTATTATGAAGCAGAGGAGAGCAGAGGCAGCATGGCCATTAGATGTTTAGCTGGACAGACGGGTGATCTATCTGAGCCAGGGATCTGTTGGGTACCTGAGGCCCAGCTGTGAAGGGGAGGAAGTGTAGTTACTTCTGCACCAGGTCATTATCCCGCATACCTGCCTGCTTTAATGCCTTTATGTCTGAGCAACTTACCAAGTGCACGACTCACGGGCCTCTCCAAGTATAAAGCCAAAAAGGGGTGTAATAGTACAGCAGGGTTCACTAAAGGTTCAGGGGCAGTGGTGGCCCAGTGGTTAAGGAAATGTGCTTGTGATTGGAGTGTTGCTGGTTTGAATACCCAACCAGCAACATACTGCCCCAAAACACTGCTCCCCATGTGGTAAATAACAGCTGCCCACTGCTATGTCATGATGTCACGTATGGGTTAAATTCAGAGGACACATTGCATTGTGGTGTGTCAACAATGAATCACTTCACTAACAGTAAGGAATACTTTACAGCCTTTAGTGTTTGGTTTTAAAGTGGTGTGTATGTTACAAACAGGGTGTGACTGTATAGCAAGGTGTACTAAAGGACACAGTGATATCTGGTATTTAGGATCAGAGTGAAGTGTTCCATTAGAAGACCTCAGACCATCAAGAGCAAGTGCAGAGTTTCTGGGTGAACAGTTAACATGCTAAACAACCATGAATTAGCACTTGGTTTTATTCCCACAGTACATACACATAAAGTGAGGTTATTAATACCTCAATAAATGTTGTTTCTGGTAGATACCTTTAGCATAATTGAGTTTATTATGTTTTGATATAAGAAGAGCTTTGTAATCAGGCTTTAATTCACAGTGATAAGTCCATGGTGAGGGGTCATGAATCTCACAACCCCAGGGCTTCTCTTATGTGGCCCCCCAGGAGCTCTGTCAAAGACTGATCAACGGAGGCCAACCAATCATCTTCTCACCCCTTCCATGGGTGAAAGTGGTTCCCTGCAATTTACAAAAATCCTTCTGCAGTGAGGTGAAGTTTGAGAGAGGCCAGATAGCAAACATCCATCCATCTTGAGACTGCTTATCTTGGTCACAGACACCAGAACTGGGTGCCCTAATGCTCCTAAGATGCATGATTCTTCCGACAAACTCAAAAAGTCATAAAGCACCAGGCTTTGCACACACATGCTAAAATCTGTTACTGTGGCCAAAAAGACTTTTCTTAGCGGCAAAACCAGACTGGATGGGTAGCCCACCATAGTGCTCTAAGTGTTCTTCATTTTAAATCATGAGTTTGTACAAAAACGACCGCTTGGTAAGAGCAGAGACATGTATGGTATGAGCATTATTGGTCAAGAATAGAAAAAGGCCGTCTGTCTCATGGCTTGGTGACAGAGTGCTGCATACGTGGTGTCTGAGTGAGCGTACACACAGTGAGCGTGCACACACAGTGAGTGTACACACAGTGAGCGTGCACACACAGTGAGCGTATACACAGTGAGTGTGCACACACAGTGAGTGTGCACACACAGTGAGCGTGCACACACAGTGAGCATACACACAGTGAGCGTGCACACACATAGAGCGTATACACAGCGAGCGTGCACACACAGTGAGTGTGCACACA
The DNA here is from genome assembly GCA_026770805.1 of Boulengeromyrus knoepffleri. NCBI lineage: Eukaryota > Metazoa > Chordata > Actinopteri > Osteoglossiformes > Mormyridae > Boulengeromyrus > Boulengeromyrus knoepffleri. The sequence goes on along the minus strand of JABJVO010000015.1, from coordinate 6,802,147 downwards.
CAGTGAGCGTGCACACACTTTTTCCACTTTGAGTCATACTGCTTCAGCTTGAAGCTGCAGTCACCTCAAACACCTTACGACTCATCAGTAGAAATTCTCTTGAGTCCAAGCACCTACACACATCTGCAGTGCCTGGGATCAAGCTATTGTCAGCTGTAATTATAATCCAGACCAGCCACACATGTAGTCTCCAGTGGCCTCATGCCAGACTTGCTGGCTTATTCCCTTTACAGAGAAAACATGAACAGTAGAACCTTGTGGTCAAAATGAACATCTGCAATCTCTGAAAAACAGCAAATAAAATAATATACTACAAGTACATCATCTAATTATATCCTGGAAAATGCAATATTACCAAGAACTAAATTCA
>JABJVO010000015.1:6768542-6781105 GCA_026770805.1 Boulengeromyrus knoepffleri | reverse complement strand
TGAGAGCTGTCATTAAAACAAACACATGAAGACCATGAATCCTGTGGGTGTCCGTCTGCGCGGCCCCCCCCATCCCCCCAAAGCTGTAAACCTAGGGGAAACACTGTATAACAGTGAGCATGTGAACAGCCGATTACAAAAACATGTAACAGCGTGAACAGCCGATTAGACACCTATGACAACATGAACAGACCGTTACCGTTTCTTAATATCCCCTCTCTGCAGTAATGTAAATAGGTTTGTGTGATATATGACTGGATCTGTAAGGAGTTTTTGGATGGATGGATGGATGGATGGATAGATGGATGGAGAGGAGCGAATTTAATTTTAGAAATACATGGTAAAAGAGTGGTATTTGGGGACTGTGGTGACCATCAAGGTAACCATGGCGATGCTGGCACCAGCTACAGACACGGATTCCTGACCCCCCAAGGTCACCGAGGGGTCAATGAGCAGACAAACATTCATTCGTTTGCCTGTGTGTTTAATCTCTGTTCGCAATGACTCTTAAAACTGCTGATAATGAGTAAATCAGGGAGTACATCCCCATGAGCATCGGATGGGCATGACTACTTTTAGAGGAAGGAATCAAAGTTACAACCCTGAATGTGTGAAAATACAGTGCTACAGTGCTGAAAAGACTATGCACTGTCAGTCAGATCATCATAACTCACACTCACAATGAACAATGTCACTCATTTCATTTAAGAAACCCTCAGCAACATTAAGAGATTTTAACAGTGCTATCTCTCCAGTACATGCTGCTCTGTTGAAGCAAGAGGCTCCTGCACTCAGTCACGCTGCCTCGGAGCCGTTTGAGGAGCCTTCTGAAGTCACATGCACAGTGACAGGGTCATCGCCCTGTTGGCTGCATAGCCCTCATCTAACTTCCCCTAAGCAATGATCCATACAACAGGCAGGTGATTATTCTCACGCACAGATCACAAGCTATTAAAATGTACACGACTCAGATCTGCAGGTAAACAATCAAGGTCCCCTGAATTTCACCCTGACATCACTCAACAAACAAAGGCAATATCCTGAGCCTGACTACACCCTTACTGCTACTGCCCACGTTCTGCCAGAGCTAAGACCAGCACACAGGGGGTCTTTAATTCTTCATCCATGCGTTAAATTTCATTCAGTGTTTTTAGAAAAATCACTCTTGTTTAGCACAGCTGGTTGAGCTTAAAATATCTTTAACTAAACAGTTTAGAAATAACTTTTTTAGTCTTTCCATCTTTCTGTCAACCAGAAGAGCTAAAGTGCACCACTGTTCTTGTGTCTTATCAGCTACTCTTCCCACGACTTATTTAACTTATACATTGAAATGAATGTTATTGAATTTTACAGATGAACATTTACCTGGAGTAATTAGGGTTAAGCAACTTGCTCACAGGCACAACAGCAAAATCAAGTCCTCATGATATTACATGTTTGCATGTTTCTCGAGGAATCTCATGATTATCTATACTAGAAGATAACATTTTCACATGAATGCCCACAATCCACTAAATTCCCTGACAAAGTCATGCTGCAAAGTATAACAGGGTCGCCGTGATCCTGGAGCATAACGATCCTGTGCAGGCTGAGCCTGCAAATTTACTCATTATTTGCTTGAAATATAAATGCAATATACTCAGCTCTTTAATGTGCTTATACAGGTTTAAAAGGGTCTTCTATATGTGTGGCATACATTCGGAGGAAATATCCAGAAAGTAAAATGTAAAATAGAATGTCTCCACAAAGTAATGGGACTTTTTATTCAGATTTAGATATAAAAGGTTGTAAAAATGTTCTGCTGGAATGGGATTAAGACACAAATGAATTCCCAGCAAAGATCCAGATGCAATCACACATCTGTTTTTGGGTAGCGATTCAGAATTGGATCAGTTCTGAATACAAGTTCAGAATGAACTCCATCATTCCAGATCTGTTAACATCAACAAGAGGTCAGCTGAACATCAGCAAACTGATTTGAGGATCTTTGACTTGCTAACCAACAGGAAACCATATGTTTGGCTGGTTCTGCACACCTCAGATCCCCTTTGTATAAGCATGATGGCATGAAGATGAGCCAGAGAGGCAGCAAATCACTTTGCATTCTGGTGCCGCTGCTGTTAACCAGCAACTTAACACTCTCTAAAGTGTGGAATTGTTTATCAACATCAAAAAACAAAATGCTCCCCATTTCCTGCTAGAGCTGAGTGATTCAACTGTAAATGCATGGGTAAAACCTCAGGTGGTAAGAGAACATCAGCACCAGAGGTCATGGACTCCCCCAGCAGTTACTGATCCATAGGCTGAGCAGTTACTGATCCACACCCTCAGCAATTACTGAACCACAACCTCAACAATTGCTGATCCACAGCCTGAGCAGTTACTGAACCACAACCTCAACAGTTACTGATCCACAGCCTGAGCAGTTACTGAACCACAGCCTCAACAGTTACTGATCCACAGCCTGAGCAGCTACTGATCCACACCCTGAGCAGTTACTGATCCACACCCTGAGCAGTTACTTAACCACAACCTCAACAGTTACTGATCCACACCCTCAAATACTGATCCACACCCTCAGCAGTTACTGATCCACAGCCTCAACAGTTACTAATCCACAGCATGAGCAGCTACTGATCCACACCCTGAGCAGTTACTTAACCACAACCTCAACAGTTACTGATCCACACCCTCAAGTTACTGATCCACACCCTCAGCAGTTACTGATCCACACCCTCAACAGTTACTGATCCACAGCCTGAGCAGCTACTGATCCACACCCTGAGCAGTTACTGATCCATACCCTCAACAGTTACTGATCCACACCCTGAGCAGTTACTGATCCACAGCCTGAGCAGTTACTGATCCACACCCTCAGCAGTTACTGATCCACACCCTCAGCAGTTACTGATCCACACCCTGAGTGTTTACCAGGAATCAACTAAATATTGCAGGTTCCGCACTCATGTGTTTTGACAGTGGAAGGTAACTGGAGGATCTGCTAAAAAGCCACGTCCACACAGGGTGAACAAGCAAAGTCCACAAACACAAAGAGGTGGTGTGCAGGAGCAGTGCTACCCACTGCGGCACTGTGCTGCCCTGACAGGCTTGAACTATGCATAATGTTAATATCGACATGCAGCTGTCACATTGTGAGGACTGCAACAGTCTGCTGGGTTCAAACCGTCAATGAGTTGAGGTAAAACAATTTTACTCAGTCAAAGGAAACTAAACTTAGCAAGTTTTGCAATTTTAATGATGGTTCATTTTCAGCATTATCTAGTATATGTTAAAACATCAGTCTTATTTTAAGATGTATTTACACTGCAGTTGTGTTGTAGTGATATTTGATAAGTTCTGCTTTGCAATACTGACAGACAGATGCATTTTCATTCACTTTTACTGTGAAGTGCTTCCACACAACTGAAGATTTTGCTCATTATTTGGACCCTCATCTGCTGTGGCACCATCTTCCTTCTGCCGTATTGCCAAGTAATCAAGAAGGAGAATTTTAATCGTTGCTTTTTAATAATCGAGTAATTGTGACAGCTGTATATAATCCCGTGTGAATAAAAGGTGCACACCTCCACGTTTAATGGTGACACCCATATCTGGAAAGATAAAATGATGGATTCATTCTAAACACTTCCTATCACAAAGGCATTTAATTGCTGTCTAATATTCCTTATGAAACTAATGGGACAATAAATAATAATCAATACTTTATTAATCCCCATGGGGAAATTGTCTTTACACCTCCCTCAACTTGCTCTTATGTGGAGTAAGATGTCCGAGAAAGGGAGCCACCTGTAGCGGTGCCCAGGGGATTAAGGGCCTTGCTCAACAGATGTGCTGAGGCTGGGTTTGAACCAGTGACCTTCTGATTACAGACACACAAGCTTAGCCCACTGAGCCACACACTGCCCACAATGACTATTCCCTCCTGAGATCTGAACCAGGAACCTTCTGGCCACAAGTCCCATTACTTATTGAGCAGGCAGGCCGGCCGCCTTTATAATGGCATCAGACCAGGGAACTTTGGGGGTCCCTCTTCCACTCTAAGCATAATTATGGATTCCTGTTGGCCCAAGATTTAATCACTGCTTACAGTTTGTGACAACTGCCCTTTGGAAGCTTAATTTGATCTGTGGGCTTCATTGAATTGGAAAAATCACTTTAGCCTTTCACTGCGCTAAGAGGCTACATTATGTTTGTTTATAAAATCACTTTATCCACTCATAGCTCCAGGTAATTTCCCTAATTACGGCTCATTATCATGGTGGTAATGAATAAGCATGCTCTCCGGACGTGGCGTGGCAGGGTCAGCATGGTGTCCTATCCTTGGGCTGCTGCACAGAAAATCAGTGTTAAACATGGGAATCGAGGTGTTTCATAAAAAGCTGAGCAGAAACAAGCGTAAGGCTGAAGGACACGATCTGGCTGCAGGTCTTCAGTGGGGGACTACATGTATCATCTCGGTCGTGGAGAAAATTGCATTATTATCTTCCTTAATAAGCTTCAGCTAAACTCAATTATTTGCTGCACTGGCCAACTTGCAGACGTTTTGACAAACAGCATTAATACCTGTCACCATTATGCAGATTGTAATTTATGTATGCAGGGTCACAATGACAGAAGATGAAAATGCGTCTGTGTGTGCTTGTCTGTGTGTGCCTGCCTGTGTGTGTGTGTATATGTGTGTGCCTGCCTGTGTGTGAGTCTATATGTGTGTATGCCTGCCTGTGTGTGTATCTGTGTGTGTGTGTGCCTGCCTGTGTGTATCTGCGTGTCTGTGTCTGTGTATATGTGTGTGAGTGCCTGTGTGTGAGTCTATATGTGTGTATGCCTGCCTGTGTGTGTATCTGTGTGCCTGTGTTTGTGTGTGTGTGCAGCCGTGTGTGGAGCAGTGTCTTTATATTCCTCTCATTATAGTTTCTACAATTTCTAAACTAGTGAAAATATTACTAGCTTAATGTCCATCATACTCAGGGAGACACTACACGCAGGCCTGGGTGTATCAGCAGTGTTCCCTAACCTCACTTAGCAGCGTCTGGAATGTATCTTGATCCCCAGGGTGAAATGCTATCATGCCTCATAAATCAGTGAATAAAAATAAAGAGGAGTAAAGGTACCTGAAGAGAAGCAAAGTCAAAATATCTTCGGCATCAATTTCAGACCTCATTTATCTAAGTGAAAACGAAGGAAGTGATACGCATATTGTTCATATAATGAAACCAGCCAGCAGACTCATGGAGTTTGTGCCGCAACTTGCAGAGTAGGTGTACTGACTGCAGGGCAAGTTTACAGATTACAGGACAGTTTTATTGATTGCAGGACAGTTTTACTGACCGGAGGGCAGGCTTACTGACTGCCAACTGCAGGACAGCTCAAGATCTAATTAGACACAGGTACTTTAAATGGACAAAATAGTTATTGTTAGTATTATTATTATTATTAATAATAATAATAATAATATTGTTGTTGTTAATCACAAAAATAAATTCTTCTGAATCATAAAGGTGCATGTTCATCTGTGTCGTGAAGGTGCATGTCCTTCAGAATCATAAAGGTATATGTCCTTCTGAATCATAAAGGTACATGTCCTTCTGAATCATGAAGGTGCATGTCCTTCTGAATCATAAAGGTGCATGTCCTTCTGAATCATGAAGGTACATGTCCTTCTGAATCATAAAGGTACATGTCCTTCTGAATCATTAAGGTACATGTCCTTCTGAATCATAAAGGTGCATGTCCTTCTGAATCATGAAGGTACATGTCATTCTGAATCATGAAGGTGCATGTCCTTCTGAATCATAAAGGTACATGTCCTTCTGAATCATTAAGGTACATGTCCTTCTGAATCATGAAGGTGCATGTCCTTCTGAATCATAAAGGTACATGTCCTTCTGAATCATGAAGGTGCATGTCCTTCTGAATCATGAAGGTACATGTCCTTCTGAGTCATGAAGGTGCATGTCCTTCTAAAACGTCAAGGTGAAAGAAGAATTTGAATGCAGTACCCAGTTCCATGTTATACATACATACATTTTGGTCCTTATTTGTTTGGACAATGACATAGTTTTAGCTCTGTACGTCACCACAATAAATTCGAAATTAAGCAATCAAAATGGGATTCAAGTGTAAAGTTTCAGCTTTAATTCAAGGGGTTTAACAAAGATATCGTTTCAGCTGTTTAGGGACTGCAGCCATTTTTATGTATAATCCCGCCATTTTCAGGGGCTCAAAAGTAACTGGACAAACTAACCATAACTACAATGATCATTTTTAATACTTTGTTGAAATCCTTTGTAGTTAATGTCAGCCCAACACTCGCACATCACCAAATGCCGAGTTCCCTCCCTATTGATGCCCTTCCGGGCCTTTTCTGCAGCTGTCTCCAGTTGCTGATTGTTTATTGGTATTTCTGACTTCAGTTGTGTCTTCAGCAAGAGGAATGCATGTTGACTTAAGTTGAGGTCAGATGATGGACCAGCCATTGAAGCAAATGCCACTTATTTGCCAATAAAAGCTCTTGGGTTGCTTTGGCATTCAGTTTTGGGTCTTTGTCCGTCTGTAGTGAAGAGTGTCGTCCTAACCGTTTTGCAGCATTTGATGAATCTGAGTAGACAGCATAGCCTTATACAGGTCAGAATTCATCCTACTGCTTCTCTCAGCAGTCATATCATCAACAAACACTAGTCACCCAGTTCCACTGGCATCCATGGTTGCCAGGCCATAACACTGCCTCTACCATGTTTCACAGATGATGTGGTCTGATGTGGATCATGGGTCATTCTTTCCCATCACCATATTCCTTTCATCTTTAGAAAAAAAAAAAATCTCCAGACCTGGGCAAGCTTTTTTAGATGTTTTCGGGCAAAGTCTAATCCGGCCTTCATATTCTTGAGGTGCACCAGTAGTTTGCGCCTTGTGGTAAACCCTCTGTATTTACTTCCATGAAGTCTTCTCTTAATTGTAGACTTTAGTAAAGTATGTTTCCTCTGTTTAAAAATGTAACAAACTGTTGACTTGGCCATTTCTAATTCTTCTTTTTGTTTTCTCAGCTTAACCATGAACTACTTTACTTGCATTGACAGCTCTTTGGTCCTCATATTGAGAGTCCACAGCAGCAGCTTCCAAATGCAAATTTAATTATACACCATTTACCTGTTTAATTAGTATTAAAATTACAAATTAATGGCCCACACCTGACCGTGAAATAGCTTATTAGCCATTTGTCCAATTAATTTTGAACAAAAATGAGGGGACTATGTACATAAGTTATTTTTGTTGAATTAAAGGTGAAAATCTGCACTTCAATCACATCATATCTGTTTCACTTCAAAGTCAAAATTTAAATAGTGTCACTGTCCAAATACTTATGGACCAAAACTGTATTAAATAAAATAAGAAAATGTGTTCATGCTTACTGTTTCGCACTGCAGACGAGAAGCCCCTGAAAGGCGGTTAACGCATCTGGAAAAACATCATCCTGACAAAACTAAATGGCAAAAACATCTGCTAACACTGGCAGGACATGGCTGACGTATGAAGGCTGCCAGTCAGCAGTGCTAACACCAAAACAGCTATCGACTGAATGAACCCAGCTCACCATAATGTTCACTTTAAATGTGGCTTCACACACAAGGAGGCCAACTGAGATTCTGCACCCATACACTGTTGCTATGACGATGCCTCTGCGATCCAGTTAGCAGACAGATGGACTAGATGATTTTACCCCTAAATATAGTGGACGAATAAACCATAAGTAAAATCTGCAAAAAGAATCTTCTCGTCAAGAAGGCCACTTGAGTGACAAGATGTATGCTTCTTGTGTGATCGGACAAACACATTTATTACAAAATAATTACACAAGTCCCAGCACCTAATCAAAATGAGCTACTGCAAAGCAGCATATTTTATCATACATATTCATACACTCCGCCTCGACAGGTCTGATTTCAGATGGCAGCGTGGTGCTTTGGAATATGTCCTGTGGGTCTCGAAGCTCGAATCCACCCTGCAAATCTCCAGTGAAATACCTACATGCATAAACAGGTAAAACTGCCACTTTCAATGAAAAAGCTTGTTAAAAATCGGAACACTGATAAAAACAGGACACTATGCCACCTAAACAGGGGTTATGAAGAGGGATGAAGCACTGCAGTGTAACTTTAAGGTGTGGGGGGACTGACCGCGGACCTTGGGGGTCACGATGGCTGAGCCTCTGTCCGGCCTCTGGAATAATGACCAAAGTGCATGATGGACTGTGAGAAGTTCGCCTGCACTCAGAAATGCAATGAGCAGAGCTTTTTAAGCAGGAACTGCACTGAAAAGATGATGGGCAGGGAGGACTGTAACCTGTGATTGTACCATCAAACCCCATACAGCGTGTTTCAGACGGATGGGGAACTTTCACACGTTACTGTGCTGCCCAGACTTGAGATTTCATTGTCTCTCCACAGCCACATGCAGTCGGCATCACCTGACGGTCAAAGCCTGCTTTGTGCTGAGGAAGTGTGTGGGGGTCACGTCAGGTTAGAATGTCAGTACTTGGTTAGGGCCCATTCTTACTTTTACTCCTTTGTTGTAACTGAAATGCGATACCTGGAAATCAAGCATGAGTTCAGAAGTTTAAAGTCAAAGTCACAGGACTCACTGCCTGCCCAGTATGTCATGAAACTGAAATGCCATTCCTTAAAAATGCAGAAGAGCTTTTTGTCCATTAAGTGTGGAGGACATTTGTAAGACTAATGGGCTTCACACCGAGAGCCAGACCTATTTTCCATGCCATCGTTTGTTGTTCATGGGGGGGGGGGGAACAATCAGCCAGATGAGTCTGTTAAACAGCTGCTGGGTCCCACATCAGCAGACATATCCAAAGACTGCAGAGGACTTCCTTCCCTTCTTCACTGGCTGGGAGACACACATTGTACATCTAATTCTTTTGAAGTTTCAAACTACATTTCACAGGGATGAAGGATGAGCTGAATTAGCAAAGATTCTGGCTCAGCCATTTCAGAGCCCCTGCCCACACATACGGAGAGAGGATCACATTTGTCATGTGTTGCCAAAACAGAAACAAATTCCCTCCATGAACTAATTACCAACCATCCCATCTGAGAGCAGTAGGTGCTGTAATCCTGACTTTCAGTAATTCACCTTATCGCACACTTTCCTGTCAGAATAATGCTCATCTTAGTGCATTTTCTTTTTCAGACATTGTTACTATATACTTTTAATTAAATATTTAACCAAAGCTTCGGCAGACCTATGCCAAAACTCAGCCTCACACCCTTTGGTGTTCCTGTGCTCCGAAGGTGGCCCACATCAGCAGCTGTCATCTCATGCTAAGAGCTTCAGCAGGCCTTATTCTGAGAGAGTCTGTGCTTTGACAGCCAGAACTTGCTAATTAAAATGTCAAAAAAAAAAAAAAACAGAGTCTCAAAGAACAGTGAACATGCTAGCTTTCTCAGAGGTCAGTGGTGATGGTATACATCATGCTAGCTTTCTCAGAGGTCAGTGGTGATGGTATACATCATGCTAGCTTTCTCAGAGGTCAGTGGTGATGGTGTACCTAATGACAGTTTTCCTTTACAATAACCATTACATATTTTCTCCCATGCGTAATTACGGTTGCGAAGATGATTTCCGTGAATGTATACTGACAGAAACGGGCATGCAGAGAGATCCAAGTGAGCCTCCTGCTCTAGAGGCTGCACACTCAGGCTGATGTTATTTTATGTTGAGAACACCAGTTCAATACTTTGGTAATGTCCACAGTGCAATCAATCAGCCCAGGGGAATAACTGCTAATTGGGGTTGTGTATATCACTGATGCTGAGTCCTAAATGAGATTTATTATTTTCTGCAGTAAACATCACATCTTTAAGTCAATACTGATGAGTTCTATTCAAGAAGTAAATCACTCAAAGAGACAACACAAGGTTTCTGCTGTTAACATATGCTGAAACATAATTATGTTCAGAAAATGAACATTCCCGTAATAGATGCCGTAATGACCAGAATTCAATCTCACATGGTCCCCAAAAATGAGCACATTTACAAATGAAGTAACATCTTCCATTTGATGTAATGAATTACATAAATGCTGCTAATTTTAGCTTTAATAGAAGACACTGGCTATTCATCTGCAGAATTTTCAGAGCTTGTTGTTTCCATTTTGTGAGAGTCCAGGTCGCTCTCCTGGTTTCCTCGTTCGTCATATCAGCAGTGGGACTTGTGTCGGTGTGCAGTATAGGGAACAGGTGTCGGCCAAAACCCAAAACTTAACAGTGTCATAGCTGATTACATGTGTATATTAAAGGCAACAGGTGTTCACCATAAACTAATATGTTACAATCAGAGGAGACTTAAATTATGTCAGAGGAAGGAGGAACAGCCAAGTAAGCTCAGATGGATGGCCAGTGTCTATCTGCTTCTGTTTACTTTTTAATTGGCCAGCAGCTTGACCCCCACATTTTCTGCCTTTTCTAGCCAAACTTCCAGGTTACCCCCCCCCCCCCCCCATATCCTAGTTCTGCTCACAAGAAATAAATGTCATTAATAATGTCTCCTAGCACTTGGCAGGCTCTAGCACCAGTCTCGGACACAGTCCAACCTTTTACAGACATTATTGATGACCTGCTATTCCGGCTTCACTGCTGATGAGGGCCAATGAAGGATTAAGGTCAACCCTCACCTTCCATTACAACACTGAGGCAGAACATAGAGAAGGAATGGAAACGGTCACACTGGTGGAGAATGCTAAATGCCTGCTGCCCACTGCGGTAAATCGATCACTGCACAGAGAGCACTGCTACAGCCTTGCGTCTGGGGCAGAGGAGGAAGTGTCGGCTGTTTGTGTGCACAGCAGGCGTGCCGTGATGCACATGCATTACATCCCAAAGCCTTTGAACTGAGTAAAGCCGTGATAAGCAGCCCAACGGAAATCAAGCGTGTGTCTAATAATTCATGTGGAAGGAACAGCGGACAAACAGGGTCTCTTCTGCTGAGTGTTTTAGGATTTGCTATATACTGTTGAAAATGTTATTAAATAAGGTACAGAAAAGCAGCGAAAGCACACCAAATACTCCAAAATGCAGCATCAGACATATGTGCCACAGAGAACATCTAGGTTTGCTTTGCTGATGGTTTATCTTAAATCAGTCACAAACACAATAACATGCTACAGCAAGTGAGTAGTGATGGCCCATTCACACAGTACACACTGCAGTACACAGCACAGTACACACTGCAGTACACACCACAGTACACACCACAGTACACAGCACAGTACACACTGCAGTACACAGCACAGTACACAGCACAGTACACACTGCAGTACACACCACAGTACACACCACAGTACACAGCACAGTACACACTGCAATACACACCACAGTACACAGCACAGTACACACTGCAATACACACCACAGTACACAGCACAGTACACACTGCAGTACACAGCACAGTACACACTGCAGTACACACCACAGTACACACTGCCGTACACGCCGCTGTACACGCTGCCGACACCCTGTGGAGGAAACTCATTTATGCCACTTGTATTCGCGATCTCATTCTTTCGGTCACTACCCAAAGCTCATGACCATAGCTGAGGGAATGCAGACCGACAGGAACATCAATAGCTTTGCCTTCCGGCTCAGATCTCTCTTTACCACAACAGAACAGCACAGTGGGCTGATCCTCATCCCAGCCACCTCAAACTCAGCTGCAAACTGTCCCAGTGCCTGCTGCAGGTCGTAGCCCGACGACGCTAACAGGATCACATCATCTGCAAAAAGCAAAGACATGATCCTGAGGCCCTTGAACCAGACCCACTCCTCCCCTTGGCTACGCCAAAAAATTCTGTCCAGAGAAGTTCTGAACAGAAAAGAACACAACACCCACCCAGAACGAGCATGTGCACACACACACACACACACACACACACACACACACCAGCTATAACTCAGCCAGATGTGTCTCACAGAATGCTACATTTCCTTTGGAATCAATAAAGTACCTATCTATCTATGTAACTTACATAAGCACAGTCACGGTACAGACATATAATGAACACGTCTTCCTTACCAGAGCAGCAGCAATTCTCAGCATTTCTTATTTTACTGGGTATCGCAAACTTCAGTTCATCATAATAAATGTAGCCCAAGTCCAAACCTAACAATTCCCCAGTTTGTTATGCAGGGGCTATTTAGCAAAGAATTGGGTGCATGTTCCTTCTACAGTATATCCTGCACATACATGGCCTATATAACAAAGAGCTCTGTGCATGTTCCTTCTACAGTATATCCTGCACATACATGGCCTATATAACAAAGAGCTGTGTGCATGTTCCTTCTATAGTATATCCTGCACATACAGGGACTATATAAAAAAATGCTGTGTGCATGTTCCTTCTACAGCATATCCTGCATGTTCCCTATACTGCATATGCAGGAACTATAGAGCAAAGAGCTGTGTGCATGTTCCTTCTACAGTATATTCGGCACATGCAGGGACTATATAGCACTGAGCTGGGTGCATGTTCCTTCTACA
>JABJVO010000015.1:6715374-6726799 GCA_026770805.1 Boulengeromyrus knoepffleri | reverse complement strand
CTGGGCTATATACAGGACACACACGGGGCTACAGTATATACAGGACACACACGGGGCTATTTACAGGACACACACAGGGCTATATTCAGGACACACACAGGGCTATATACAGGACACACACTGGGCTATATACAGGACACACACGGGGCTACAGTATATACAGGACACACACGGGGCTATTTACAGGACACACACAGAGCTATGTATAGGACTTACACAGGGCTATATACAGGACACACACAGGGCTACAGTATATACAGGACACATACGGGGCTATATACAGGACACACACGGGGTTATTTACAGGACATACACAGGGCTATGTACAGGACTTACACAGGGCTATGCACAAGGCTCGCGAGAATGCCGGGATACTCAATCCCCAGCGATGCTGCATTATCAAACATGTAAGTGTCCCAGTTTACCCTTTGTCCCACTTAAACAACCTAAGAATGGTATGTTATAAAACTGGTGATAATTTCGGAAGAATTCGTTAAAATAAGTTAATTATGTGATGTTATCTTAAACAATCGAAGAGTTTCAATCAATCTTGAAAGATATGTGTGGCACGTGTGTTATTAATCATCTTGATTCATTTTCACGCCGCAATCTCATTTCCTTCTAAGAATTAAATAACTTTCATGACATAAAGTAATGCTACTCAGTCTTTACTCAGTCACAGTTACTGAGAGCTGCTACATTACACTGGCCATGCCCATGCAGTCACCTTCGGGACAGTCATTTAGCCCTATAACCAGTGTATTCTGTTACAGATAATCCAAGTATGGTGTTCTTCTTTGCAATCTACTCTGACATAATAATATTCTTTTCATCTTAATATTAGCAGGTGCCTAGGTCAGGCTGTAATGCCACATTATGTTTGAGCCAGCAGACCACCAGTACCATAAAGACAAAACGTTTAAAAATGTATATATGCATTTTAGCCATTACACCTACAGGAACTGTTATGACATCCCATTCTAAATCCATAGGCATTAATAAGGAGTTGGTCCCCCCTTTGCAGCTATAACAGCTGCCACTCTTCTGGGAAGGCTTTCCACAAGATTTTGGAGTGTATCTGTGGGATTTTTTGCCCATTCATCCAGAAGAGCATTTGTGAGGTCAGGCACTGATGTTGGATATGAAGGTCTGGCTCACAGTCTCTGTTCTAGTTCATCCCAAAGCTGTTCGATCGGGTGGAGGTCAGGGCTCTGTGCAGGCCAGTCAAGTTTTTCCACTACAAGTTCATCCCAGTGGAATCAGTGCGCACCTGTCCCTGTCCCTGTCCCTGTCCCTGTCCCTGTCTTCTCCCTGTCTGGCCAGCAGTTTTTGCTGGTCCCCTGTTTGCTTTTACCCTGCTGTGTTTTTCTCTGCCCCAGGCTGCCATGTGGCTTAATGGACCAAGCAGTTGTCCACTGTCCTAACATCCCTTTTGTTGTGGGTTCTTATATAACATTTATTTTGTGGTTTTTCTTGGTTTATCATGTGTTTGTGTATTTCAGTTACAGTTCTTTGTTTTTGGTCTCTGTTCCCTGTTTGTAGTATGTTCAGTTTTCATTGTTTGCTGTTTGGCCCTATTCTGTATGCGATTACCCCCGCCTGTTACTTGTTGATGCAAGTCCTTTGTGATTGGTTAATTGGTTATGGTTCTCACCTGTCCTTCGTCTAGTCTTGTTATTAGTGTATTTAAGTGCCTGCTTTTGTTCTGTTCCTCAGGGGGTCATTGTGGCTGTTGCCCTGTGGAGCTGTGTGATTGTTAGTTGTAATCATGATGGCTATTCTGTGTTAGGTATTGTTGTTTTCAGGTGTTGCTCCCTGCATTAATTTCTGTTTTATCATTTTTGTTTTGACCCCTTGTGGTCCCTTTATATTCTCACTCTCCCTTTGTGTTCCATTCCATTAATAAAACCCTGTTTTGTCAAAATTGCTGCATGGATCATCTCTCCTTCATCATGCCTCGCTGTAACACACCCAACCATGTCATTATGGACAATGCTTGGTGCACTGGGGTACAGTCATGCTGGAACAGGAAAGGGTTCCTTCCCCAAACGGTTTCCTCAAAATTGGAATCATAGAATTGTCGAAAATGTCTTGGTATGCTGAAGCATTAAGAGTTCCTTTCACTGGAACTAAGGGGCTCAACCCAACCCCTGAAAAACACCCCCATACCATTATCCCTCCCCACCAAACTTTACACTTGGCGCAATGCAGTCAGGCAGGTAACGTTCTCCTGGCATCTGCCAAACCCAGACTCGTCCATCAGACTGCCAGACAGAGAAGTGAGATTTGTCACTCCACCAAACACAATTCCACTGCTCCAGTGTCCAGTGGCAGTGTGCTTTACACCACTCCATCCAACGCTTGGCATCGTGCTTGTTGATGTGAGGTTTGCATGCAGCTGCTCGGCCATGGAAGCCCATTCCACGAAGCTCCCAGTGCACAGTTTTTTGTCCTGGGGTTAATGCCAGAGGAAGTTTGGAACTCTGCAGTTATTGAGTCAAGAGAGCTTATGCAACTTGCATGTGCCTCAGCACTCAGTAACCCCACTCTGTTGATTTACGTCAATTTCCACTGTTGTTCCTAAACACTTTGACTTTGAGATATTACTTATCATTTACAGCTGACCATGGAATATTTAGTAGTGAAGAATTTTCACAAACTGACGTATTGCAGAGGTGGCATCCTGTGACAGCACCACGACTGAATCCACTGAGCTCTTCAGAATGACCCATTCTTTAAAAAGTGTTTGTAAACCTGGCTGCTTGGCTTAGTGATTGATTTTATACACCTGTGGCAATGGGTCAATTCAAACGCCCAATTCAATGATTAAGAGCTGTGTCCCAATACTTTGGTCCATATAGTCTATCATATTTCATCCTGCTTTGGAGCTGTTTATTTGGGGTTCTGCACATTTCCTTGTACCAGGTGTACTTTGGACATTTTTTTACTGAATTGCAAATAATTATTATGTCAAAATACATGTGTTTTATGAAGCCTGATTATATTCTTTTCTTGATTTAAACGCACAGAAACATGAGGCTGTATGATCTTCAACAGAAGCCTGTCTGAAAGCCTGTTACCAGTATATATATGTGGCCCTCCGTCCTGCATTCCTCTTTGTTTCTCCTTGCCACTATGTACTGTACCTGACAACTGGCTTAATCTAAAAGATAAAGCTAAACATTTTTTTTTTACATTTGACATTTACTTTATTCTGCACTGTTCTACATCATATTTCTGAAAGACTTGATTCAATATGCAATAAGAAATACAATGAATGCAGTTACATCAATACTAATGTGGATAATTAAGCAATTAATATTCTATCATGCTTAGGGTCATGTATTAAAATGATAAACTCAGTCAACTGCAAATAGTGAACAGACAATTCGACAGTGAGGGATACTGTGGCCAAGTGTGTAAGCGTGAAACAAAAAGGAATGATGCCGATCACAGGCACAGAGCCAAACGTAACGCAGCACCCTTGGAGTGATCGGGGGTTAAGGGCCTCACACGAGGGCCCGGTGACGACCTGCCAATCACAGGCACACGTAATAATGGGTTGTAGTAATGAGTTGTAACAACCCTGCTCTTGCTGTTGGGTAGATTTTCCTCATTTCAGTTTACTCAGCTCCTTAGAGGACGAGGTAAATGATAACCCAGATTTATTGCGAATGATCACGCGGATCCTATAATGAAATGCTGGTGTCATGACAGGAGTGCAGTCTTCCATTGTGACGATGCTCCCATCTACAGGCACTGAGTGAAGAGGCAGATCTTAGCCTCAGATCTTAACCCACAGAACACTTAGTCAGCAAGACTAAGAAAGCACCAAATGGCATAATGTCCCATAAGGTAATGGTGTCATGGCCCTTTCATTAAGCTCACTGGAGCTGTTCTGTAAATATAAGTGGTTGGGGTTTGGTGCTGTGGGATCATTTGATAAAATTGCGCTGTGGTATTAATCAATCAGTACCGAGTACAGACTGAGCACTGAGAGCAGGTGGAATAGACAGACTTACCCCATACAGTTTAGCACCACAAGGCAAACAAAGGAAACGGCAGATCACTTGTTGATTTTTAGAGGAAGGGATGGGAAGTGCTTAAGGGCACCTTCATGGAAAAATGGGTCAGCAAATTCAAGAAAGACAGAAAGTTAGCTCTCCAACTTAAGTGAGCACCAGGTGAACCACAGAGAGCCGGGGCATTGCTCACAAACACATGTATACACACACACACACACACGTAACCAGCTTACAATACTTACCATAAATAAAATACCCACCAACAGGGCGATGTCTCAGCCGTCCACATCAACATTACTCAGGTATTTCTTCTGCCAAACTTATCAGTACAATTTTATTTCATGCCTTGGAAAATTCTGGATCTTTGCAGCCATCCATTTTCTGTAACTGCTTCGCCTATGCACGGTTGTAGGGGTTCATCAGAGCAGAGACATCTCTAAGGGTGCAAGACTGGGAACAACCCAGGATGGGGTGCCAACCCATTGCAGGGCACATTCACACGCCATTCAGTCACACATGCAGGCAATGTGGTAACTCCAATTAGCCTCAGCATGTTTATGGACTGTGGAGGGAAACTGGAGTATCCAGAGGAAACCACACTATGACAGAGGGAGAACATGCAAACTCCACACACATGGAGCCATGATGGAGACTCAAACCCTGGTGCAGGAGGCATGAAGCAACAGTACTATCCACTGCACCACCATGCCACCTTCGAGAGATTTATATTTTTTCATGAAATGTGCTCCACAGTATTAAGGGACTAAGCAGCTCAGGGGTTAAGGGGTTCAGGCTGGAAGCAGGAGATCAAAGAGGAGACCTTCAGTGAACCACAGCTCTGAGACACGCTTAATGGTCAGATAACTACAGCACTGTCCTCTGAAGCTGTGTGCTCCGTGCAGGTAAGAGCTCAGGTGCTCAGGGAAAAAGCAGGAAAGCATAAAAAGCAGAGAGCGCTTTGGCGTCTGATAGAATGGCTTTATACCACAGAACAATAAAAACAAAGGCATACCCTGCTAACAGTGAGGTGCATCTCCTCTTCTGACACTGCAGGCTGTGACGGCGGGTCATGATGACTGCAGACTAATGATCCATGTCAGTGGAGTGGGGAGATGGGACAAACGGTGGCTTGTTATTGCAACAGCCGCACCCTGGGCCCTCTGTCACCAGCACACAAATAAGCCTGAAACTCAGCATGCTTTGTAGCCTTAGTAACCGACAGTGATGATCAGAGAGACGTGGGCTCATCCACAGGTTCCCCCAGCCTTCCAGTAACAACCATCCATGGTCATCCCTCCTCTCGCTGTCCCATCTGTACAAATACATTATTTCATTTTAGTTTCACTACTGCCATGACCCTGTATTTGATAAGTAGATATGGAAAACAGGTGGGTGGATGAATAATGGATGGATGAATGGATGGATGGATGAATGGATGGATGGATGGATGCTAAAATAATGCAGTTTGGAAAATGCAGGAATTGGGCTCCTTGAAGCAGCTAAAGGAGACCTACAGATATTAATATGAAGCTTGACATAAATATGACCTCTGCCAAGGTCACACCTCTCTCAGGAGACACAGTTCCTGTGCAGGAAAGATCACTCCGTCTCCCGTGCACCTCGAATGTGAGTGACTTACGCTGCACATTCAGCAGTCAGAGTAAGACAGGACTGGCCCTTCTAAAGGCACCACGGTAAGATGCAAAGCAACGAAGCTGTCGGTGTGCACAGCAGAGGCGTTTAACACCCTCATAAATCATGCTGCTGTGTATTTAAGTCTTTTGTCTGAGCAAAGGCAACAGTTATTTTGTCGGCCACAGAAGATTAAACCCTCACAGCACATACAAAACCACACAAGTACGTGATACACAAGTCAATGTCCCCGCAGGACACCTGCCAATCTTTCACTTTCACTCTAGAATAATGTGATCGATCCAAGTAATGTCATCCCCATTAAACTGCACACACAATCATGCGATTTATTATTAAGCTGTGCCAGCACACGCAACACAGCGGCTGCGAAGGGATGGAACAGCGTGATGTCCGTGTAGACCGTTACACTACTGTAGAAACTACCATGTTAAGCTGTTAAGACCCTCATCAGTATGGCTGTTCAATGTAATGCTACTGCAATACTGTATTTCTTTCTTTCAGGCAGAACATACACTAAATTTTCATCTTATTACCACTTCAATTGAAAATTTATGAACTGTGAGATGCTATCAATTTCTGTTATAAAAGGGGTGTTGCCATACACTGGATGAAAGAAAGCTTGTTAAATGATTTTGTTTCCTGGTAAAGTGTAAGGAATACATAAATTTAGCCAGATAAAAAATAAGGAGCTCAGTAACTGGTTAACAGCCAACCAGTTGGGTTAAGTTAAATGTTTCCGTAATGAAGCATGGAGCAGTAACAGGACACACCAGCAGCCGTGCTGACTGTGCATAATGGTGGCCATCATCTCCCAGTGTGGACGAACTGGGTACGAAACAACAGAGGAGAAACTGTGAAATATTTTTCCCTGCCATTTTATAATTTCTTTCATTAGAATATCCATAAGCAGCACAAAAGTGGAGCGTTTCACGTACTTCGGTAGCATCATCATACATAAGTGTAAATCCCACAGGGGGCACATGGGGGGCACATGGGGGTCGGGATCCCCTCTCCAGGTGGGTTGCCCATTTTATTTATCATTGAAAACCAAACTATGTATTTTGAAATAATATAATAATACACAATAATACACTGAAAGCATTTGTGCAAATTATTATAGCAAAACAATGCATTTTTAAGTTTCGAAAGATTTCGTCCCCCCCTCTCCCTCACAATGGTCTGGTCCAGTGCCTGCATTTCCTGATCCCATTACCACACACATTAACCCAATACAAGTGTTGCACTGTCATTACCCACATGCAGAGGTGGACATTTCAGGTCCAGAAAGTAAAAATCCAAACCAGGATTTTGTTTCAACCAACCAGTTGAGTACTATATGGCTGTAAATCTTTATACTCAGTAGGTTGGTTGAAACGAAATCCTGGTCTGGGTTTTTACTTTCTGGACCTGAAATGTCCACCTCTGCCCACATGTGCATTAAAGTCTCCCAGCAGAACAATGGAGTCCCCAAAAGGGGCACCTTTCAGCACCCCCTCCAAGGTCTCCAAGACGGCCAGATACTCTGAACTGTGCATTGAGGTGAGCCCAGCTATATCTAGTCAGTATCTCTCTACCTCCCACACCATCTCAGGCTCCTTTCCCACCGGAGAGGTTGCATTCCATGTACCTAAAGCCAATTTTGGTGGCTGATGAACGGTCCATTGAGGCCCCTGCCTTTGAATGCTACCCGATCCACATTGCACCTGACCCCACGCCTCCCCCTGCAAGTGGTGGGCCCACAAGGAGGTGGACCTGTGTTGCTTCTTGGGGCTATGCCCCTTTGTCACCAATACCCATTCCAGTATCGGACCAATATCTGGTATCAGTATCAGATCAGTCCATCCCTACTAAAGACTAGGTTCCGGTTTGGTCCCTCAGAATATAATATATTTTGGTGACAAATTGCATTCATTTGTATATCATAATTTACCATATTTTATGATAAAGTAACATGTGGTGTTACGTCTGTATGCGTGTGGGCGAGTATGAGTATCCATTCTTTTTCTCCTGCCGATTCCGGTTCCACATTTTCCATCTCTCACCACGAAAGCCGCGCCACAACTGGATGGACTGGTTGTCATCGCCTCATTCCTGTTTCCACTCCAGCCACGGATTATAAAAGATGCCTGAACACCTCATCTGACAGCTTTTTCACTCGTGCTCTGTCTTTGCTTTGCTTATTGTATTTTCTGACCTACTGTTACGACCTGTTTCTGGCTCTCGACTCTCACGCTTTTGGATTTCGATTCGGTTTCAGTTTTTTCGGCTTGTGTATTTGTTTACCCGTGTTTTGACTATTGTCTAGTTATCGACTATTCTTAGGATTACGGATTGGACTTGGTTGCCCGGTGTAAATACTGTATATATATCTGTGTGTGTATGTGTGTAAGGGTTGTAGGGAGTGACTGCCATTTGTTTTCTGTGTGTACGATGTTTTGTCCCTGTTTTGTGGTTAGAGAGGGTTAGGATAGCGTTTGTCTTTTGTTTCATTTTTCTTTCGGGTTAGGGAAGTTTCGTCAGTACGCGGGTAGATAGTTCACTTCGTTTTGTTTATTGTTTTGGCCGGTGTCACTCCTGAAGTTCACATTTCCCCAAATACACATATTTTCTGTTACAATCAACACCTTGGGTGTTAATTATTCCCCGACCTCCTTATCATCTACCTCCCGACTCCCCGTTTCCAATTTCCCGAACCTTACCACTGTTTACGCCCCGTCCCTAGACCGGGAGGTAACAGAATTGGGGGCTCGTCCGGGATCATTCATTCTCGCTTAGGGTATTGGGCTGGTATACTGTAGTGTGGTGTGGCAATGGCCGACTTTGACCTGACTCACTTTACTCTGTGTCCCACCTTGGAAGGCTTTGATGCCTGTAGAAAGATAGATGTGTTACAGATCGCTGCTTTCTTTGATGTGCCGGTGCCTCGGGAGCCATTCTTCATAGCAAAAAAAAGAATTTAATACTTAATATATATAATATACTTAATATATGACAGATCATAGTTATACTGTAACATTCATTTCAAATTTGAGTGTGGCTGAGCTTAAACTGCATCTGCTTTTCATTTGTCATCTCACAGTGTTTCTTTGTTTGTAACCTGTGCTTTTCATCTAATTTTAACATGTAAACCTAAAATGGAACAACTTCTTAATATCTAGGGTGTCGTCTTAGTTTTTAAGAAAAAAATAGATCTAATTAAAGACTAATTTAGAAAATAATGTATAATCTAAGACAACAAAATTGGAGTCGTTTTATAACAAAAGATGAAAGGATGTAATCTGTGACATTTTTTATGCTAATTTCAGGCTCCCTGAGTTATAGTGAATTAATAGTGCAATCCAATGAAAGGTTGTTAATTGGGCAATTATCAGACTTAGAAGAAGCATGTGACAAAGTTCCAGTATATAGAACTCCAAAATGCTCTGTACATGAAACATTGATCGCCATTGCATGAAAGGCATAGCAATGCAATCAAACATTAAATATAAGACATATAATGATGAAAAATATACATAAACCTTTGGAAGAAAATTGGATGGAAAAAAATAATGTTTATTGTGCAGTTATATAGCTGATATTTCTACTTTATTTCTTCATATCAGCAGAAATGTTTTCCCTGGTTAAGTCAGCCTAAAATACAAATGCAGATAACCTGCAGTGTAAGCTTTGAACTTACACAATAATACATGCAGGACTCTCTGATTGACTTTATCTCACAAAATTAGGGCGTTTATCCGCTTGTGTTTCAGTCCTGCATTATGTCAGTGACACAATTACTAATTAGTCATGCATATTTATGTTTTGGGTGTGGATATTTTCCCTGCTGCAGGCCTAAGAGGAAAACTACAGTGTACTCTACTACTGCAAATCCCAGGCACTGCAGGAACCCAGCGATAGAACTCCGATACAACTCTGCTGACCCCTGCTGGTCACATAGCTATATGTCCATAACGTGGGGTTTCAACACATAGATGAGGATGCCTGAGATCCCATCTAAACATAGGCTCAGTATTCTAAAATGCAAGTATGAAGTATTACAATATATATATATATATTGTAAATCAGCAATTACAACGAGTTTTTTTTTTTATTGTATTAACAAAGCTTTTTGGCAACAGCAGTTACAGAAGCAGAGAGAAAATGCCTTTACACTGTGGCAGTGTTGATTTATTTTTATTCATGAGATCTTATCAATCTACTTTTCACACCGCTTACAGTTGTACCTATTCAGTACTGTGACCGAATAGCAATAAACCACACCTCTGTACTTTTAGTGAAGTGCAGAGGAACCTGGGGACTCACTGTCCACTGAGTGTCCACTCCTGGTCTGTCTTCTAACCTTGAAGCTACTGGCTACTTATATTTTCTGTGCTTTATTTACCTTGCCATATAGGAAACCAATTACATGTATCTGGCAGCTTGTGGAGTATCATTCCCAACCTGAGCACAAAAATATTGTCTCATTTGGTTGTGTGACAGTGTTTACAAAGAGATCTTCATGATGTCTCCTTCCCAGAACCTTTGCAATCTCCACCATACACTAATGACAGAAATCAAGGTCCAATATAAACAGGGCACTGCAGCCAGCATCTGAAAAAATCAGAAATAATGGTCAAATTACCCTTTTTCACTGTAGGAGGGTTTGTACTGCATGGTAAATCCATTTCCCATGAGGCATTAGCAACTCCCGCGCCAAATCATTAAATTTATTTTAAGAAATACATTTAAAATGTATCTTTGTATTGTGCTTTTTGCAACACTGAGGACATGCAATTAAAAAATGAAGATGAAACATGTTTGGAAATGAATCATTGTTACGGTGTAGATTAGTAAAACCAAACCAAGAATCTCCCAAGAAGCATCGTTTGCATCAATAAGCATCAAAAATTTACCCTAAAAATGTTTGTATACAAGCTTTCTAGACTCAAGGGAGGGACTGATCACCCCATGTATGATGATGAAAGACCCGAAACAGCCGATGACCCCAGGTAACATTAGCAATGGTGTGTCCAGGTTGCACCGTAAAGTCTGGGTGCAAATCATCCAAGCCGACTATCACAATCCTTCCAATATGTAGGTCATGAACAATGGTACATCAGTGTTGTTATACAGCACCCTATGGTGCATATCTGTAACATACAGCCTACATGCATGGTTACAATACACCACCTCATTATGCTAATCTCAAAAAACCTGGATTATTCACTTTAAACATCCATTCAGCTAGTGGATGGTAAAGTAATCACTGCAATGTAGCAGTTAGGAGCACTGCAAAGCTGGGGGGAGGGGGGACAGCTAGGGGTGCATCCAGGAGTCACAGGGAGAGATAAAAGGCCTGTGTTTTAAGGGGCCAAAGATGCCTGGGGTGGCCTGCAAAGCCCCATAAACAGAAGCCTCCTGAGATGTGTGGTATACTTCTCTGGTAAGGCCTGCAAAGCCCCATAAACAGAAGCCTCCTGAGATGTCTGGTATACTTCTCTGGTGTTACAGTCTATAAAGATAAGATAAGATCGACCTTTATTGTCACTATTACAGAAACAGTGAAAAAGAGTTTAGCAGCTCTCTGTTTAGCAGCATAAGTTAAAGTAATAAAAAAGAAATAAGAACAACACACAAAAAGAGACAGTCAGCCTAATACATGTCTGAGTACAATGTGTACAATGTGTCAGTCGAGGTAGTGTGTGCTTAATGACCTGCCCTAAGCATAAGACAGCCATCCTATTACAGTGTGAGTGTCTGAGTACAAT
>JABJVO010000015.1:6703187-6715274 GCA_026770805.1 Boulengeromyrus knoepffleri | reverse complement strand
TGTGAGTGTCTGAGTACAATGTGTACAATGTGTCAGTCCGAGGTAGTGTGTGCTTAATGACCTGCCCTAAGCATAGAATTGCATGGAAGACAGTCATATAAAATGATTATTCATTTGGACCTCGCTAATATTCTCACAATGCATAGAAAGGACAAATAGTAATACTATATTTTCTGCTACCATTTTACAATTCTGAAGGCTGCCAAAGCTGGAATGCAACCAGTGTAAGTGAACAAAATGAGCAACAGCGTAGCCTTACCGTGATGGTTGTTTCTTCCTGGTTTAACCTCATATACAGGGGAAAAACCTTCAGAACAAAAACAGTTGGAGGTCCCAAGTGAATGGACAGGAGAGTGTTTACATGGGGGTAGTGTTTACAAGAGCGCTGAGGAGGAAACACTCATCAGGACTCAGCCTGTCATTTCTTCAGTGTTTTTCACCACAAGCTGGACGCTGCAGCCAGACTTCAAACACCTAACAAAACAAAATATATTAGCAGGTAAATAAAAACCTGCTGAGAATTGGCACAGTCACAATTACATGTTTAATTTTGCCAGGTGACAGACATCTGAGTGGAAAAAAATAAAACAGATGGAACCAGCATATCTCAGCTCCTCTTCTCTTTCCTGTGGAAGGTGGTGTGTCTAGTTACTGCCTTAAATTCTGCACAACGGCATTGCAACACATTACAAACCTGAATAGGATAAGCGGTTGCAGAAAATGAATGGAATGCAAAATATAAAACTTTAAGTTTAAATTTACATGGTTTAAGTATTTTCATAAAACGCTGATGTATAATAATAGTAAAAATGTCAGTATTGTGCCAAAGTAAGGAAACCTACACGTGTGCTTTGCCCACATCCTTGGCTTCATAGCAAATCGAGAGTGACGGTACTCCAGTAAATCAAACATTTCACACAAGCACAAGAGAAGGTGAATATTCAGCAGACCTTACTCTCTCAGTAACAAGATGTCCACAGGACAGTAACTGTTCTCCTAAGCCATGAGCTGTTCATCGTCTTCATCAATGATCTTTAGACTACGACGAAAACCAATTAAGTAGTAATATCTCAATGTATTTTTTTCCTTCAGTAGGGTGAAATGTTCATAGCCAATAAATCAGAATGCAACTGTACCTTGTCAAAGATAAGATCCCAGTCTCCATTACCAGAGTCAACTACAGACTCCAGATGCTGTTGGTCTGGAACGGATCATTTCATGCATGGATGCTGTTGTATTCTGGCTTTTCTTATCGCTGAGCCTTTAGCACAGTATTGCTCAGTGCTGACCTGTCATGTCAGTTCATGACGCTGCTGCTAATTCTTTTTAGAAGTGGTTTGGTGTCAGCTGTTGGGACCCATATGGAATATCAAATTCAAATGAATTGGAATGGTTTGCAAATCTACGTGTACAGGGTGTGTCGTAATATGTCAAATGTTTAGGACGAGGTACACTGTACCCACGGCTGTAACCTCCAGTCTGGTTGTGTAGTGCAAATGGATGATTTTAAAATTACAGTTCCCATTGTGCGGTTCCTCTTGAACTAACCAAAATAACATGATCACCATCTTCTTGGCTGTGGTGTATCCAACTCCATCCCTGTGGTATTTAGACTGTGATATATTATTTCAAAACTAAGTTCTAGAATGCATCATAAAGACTACAAATTAAAATGGTGAAATGTAAAACTTGCAAAAACTTTCAAAACAAATGTAATCACTTTAAAGGAAAAAAAAAAAAAAAATCAGGTTTCATGTCATTGACCCACGTATGGATTACTTTGCATGGCTTTGTTGAGCGTTTCATCATATTTACACCTTATTTAAAATATGCAAAACAAAGTGCTTACTTTCGTTCCACAGACACTCAACAGGTACGGTTGGACCGGCACAGACATTTAGATCACTAGGCCAGTCCTTATTGGTTTGTGATAATGCACCTGAGTGCACCAATAAACCCAGAGACATCTAATCAGATTATGTTTGACTGCCTTCTGTTGGAAAATGGCAACTGCGTATGGAAATGATCAATGAGCAAGAAGCAGACCTCAGACATGGAAAACTACATCATTCATTAAAATTTACAATGTATACATTATAATGGCACACAGTTGGTCTCAATGTAACATGTAACATTAAAACAGGATGAGAGACAGTGAACAAGGATGGGTTCCCTTGTCAGAGCATCCGTGCTGAGACACCATGAAGCATTTCATGGAGGAGAACAGAACGACCATACAGGTGAGCGAAGGACAGAGGGAACAGCTTGCATTTCCTCGGGACTCACAAACTGCAGTTCCTGCCTTTTCGCTCCATGTGAATCCTCACTTCCAGGTAACAGGTGTCAACTACAACACTGCAACTAACCCATCAAGGTAGCATGTCTACTTGTGTGGACACCCAGCTGTGAGGTTCACACAGGCTGTAGCAGTGGGATGGACGTTTGTTTGTACAGCATAGGTTGAAAACACTTCCACCATGAGGTTCTACCTTACTTACACTGTCCATTGTGTGGCCCCACTGCAGAGAAAACAGAGTTTACAAATTTCCTAACTGCAGACCCATGAATGTTTCTAAAGTGCTTCACGTGAGACTAATGACACAAGAAACACAAGACTGGAAAGAGCCAGAGAGCATTTTAATATTGCACAAAACAGTTTTCTTTTTGTCTTGGAGCCTCTACTAAGTAAAATATAATCAAATACATAATCTCCTGTGCAAGCAAGCTTTACACGACCAGGTACCAATCAGCTACCAGCTACAGAAACAACAGGATACAGGCAAGGCAGCATGATGACGAGCTTCTTAACACGGGGTCATGCCAACAATATAGACACCTCTGTCTGAAAATAAATACTTCTAATAATCAAACCCTCCAGGTAAATAATCTCTATCTTTTGAGGACATTTAATATTAATATCTTTTGTGCATGAAAGCAAACTGGACACATTTTAAAGGATGTACAGTTCAGTTAGCTATGCTGTTGTTGGGCAGATACACAGAGCCTCCTATAATACCCATTCCACCCATTTAGTACCCATTTAAAGTCTTAACGAAGACAGATTGTCACAAACACAACTTTTTTTTTTTACACACAAAATCCCCTTTTCTGAAACAGCTGTTTCACAATGTTACTTTAAGATTCACCAGCATGTCCTCAGCTCTGGTGGGAGGACCATGCATGTGTACGACACTCTCCCAGGCAGGCGAAACCTCACCTTCAACATTTCCATACTGGCAATTTGAGAACCCCATTTGACATCAAAACTGTAACCTTCATAACATAAAACTGCAAAAGT
The DNA here is from genome assembly GCA_026770805.1 of Boulengeromyrus knoepffleri. Taxonomy (NCBI): domain Eukaryota; kingdom Metazoa; phylum Chordata; class Actinopteri; order Osteoglossiformes; family Mormyridae; genus Boulengeromyrus; species Boulengeromyrus knoepffleri. Next base: position 6,711,976 of record JABJVO010000015.1, on the reverse strand, counting down.
CCTAAGCAGATGCAGAGGATCAAATTAAACTAGAGAGAGAGGGCAGGACCTCTGAGAGGCAGGAACAATCATTTGTGTGTTTGCTTGATAACTACAGGTCAGAAGAGCTCCTACAGGTGTACCTGAAACAATCTGAACCAAGCACCTACGCTAACTCGCCAACTAGGGTAAAGGTCAGTCGTCTAGCAGTTGGGTTAGAGTTTAAAAACTAATTCTACTGATTTATCCAAGCTTAGGCTAAATGAGTATGAAACTATTTTCACCTGACTGTAATCAGTAAAATAACACCACAACTGTAGGACAGCCATGGTCAGGAAAAAAGCAAATGGTGCATAAATACTTTTGGATAGCTGATATGTTGCTTTGTTGTACTGAGAGATTGAGACCCACATGAAAATGCTGTAGTCAAGATGGCTACAAGAACACAACACACCGTACTGTATAACGCTACTCCTGGCAGCTGAAGCCCTTGTTGGCTGGTGTTTCATATTACGCACTTGGGGCTGAATTTCCTGCACATTAATATTCGTGCATAACGGATCAAGCACCAGTGTTTCACTACCTGACAGGTACAGTGTGGAGAAGTACAGACGGCACATGGACACGCTGCCCCCTGGAGGCCTCTCCTGCTCAGTAGCACTGACCTGAGGCCTGTGGGCTCATTGGCAGTGAATCCCGTGTATGTCCAGAACAAGATTGTGAGAATAGAGAAGCTGTGGGTTGCTGAGTGGAGCCACAGTGTCATGGTGACACCGAGCAGGTACGGTCAGCCCTCGACTCCAGTTGCAAGGGGCAATAGGCCACGAGCAAGTGGGACGGGCCACAGCACTTAGACAGCTGGGACACGCAGCCGCTCGCTTTCTCAGACAGCTGCAGGGAAATGGCACATCGAGAGCCAGCGCTCTGACAATAGTGCATCACATGCATCTTATATTTATCACGCTCAGCATCTGAATTACACGAAATTATACCGTAAAGCTCTATGTTAACAAAGTAACTCTTTTTGAAAAGTTTAACTGATTAAAAGCAAAAGGTACTGCAGACTCTACTGGGTATGACACCACAGAAACCTCAGGCTACATAAGCAGCCAGGCAAAAACGAAGCACTGTAATAATTGCCAGGTGCAGAAAAGTAAAAGTAAGGGAAAAGCGCATGTTAAAGTGGCACATGACCAAGTATAAGGCAGCAAAAACAACTCCTCCAAAAAGCCTTTGGTGACCAGAACCATGAGAACCAGAAAACTCACAAATATCAAGTATGAGACAAGAGAAAGTAAAGTCTGATGACCAGAAAAGCAGTGGGGCAGATCAGAGCAGGTAACCAGACCAACCCTAAGCCTAACCCAGACCAACCCTAACCCCAACCTCAACCCCAACTATCCCTAACCCCAACCTCAACACCAACCAGCCCTAACCCCAACCTCAACCCTAACCCCAACCCCAACCCTAACCCCAACCAAGGGGAGGCTGATTCACCACCTTTGGCCCTGAATGCAAGTCACGCTGTACATTTTTTTTTCTTTACAATAAAGAAACATTGAGAACATAATATTCACTGCATATTCTGTCAATTCACCAATGAAGAACATTAGAGCAGGCAGACAAGGGTCCATGAAACCCAACATGGCCCTCCAGCAACACAGGACCTGCAAGAGACTCCAGGGCACAGAAGATTCTGGTGATTTATGGCACTAAGGTCTAACATCTCCATCACCTACTACTGAACAGGCCAAGAATCTCCCAGTACCTGAAATAAAACCCTTATCCCCTGGCGAACTTGTTATATTCCCTCTGCCTCACTTTCGGAGTGTTAATACATGTAGTAGTTACTAACGAATGGACCAAGGGCGTCCAGAACTACACCAGAGCAGACAAGGTCACTGACAGGGATGTACAGCAATAAGGGTGCATTGCAGGTCTCGGTCCAGACCAAGACTGTCCACCGAAGTGTCTGCCTGTGCTGCAGGACCATGGACATGACTCAGATGCACCCCCAAGCTTCTCAGAGATGAAGGTCAGCCCTGTCTTGCTCCTGGACCATGAGAGATGGGCAGCTCCACAGCACTGCGCTGCTAATCTCTGCTGTGGCCGACCTATACGATCACCGAAGGCCTGCTGAGGGCCAGCTCCGAGGGCCAAAGGAAGCCCCGATTGTGCCCTGAGCACATGTCCACGGGGGCCGGCTGAGTCCCGTGGTCAGCCTCCTGAGCTCACTTGTCGTTGTCGGTTTGCTTTGTTAGTCAGTTGGAGTGGAGATCAATCAGTTGGTGAAAGAAAGCCAGCTTCGCACGGCCCAGAGAGGGCATTAACACGTGCCATCCGCCTTCACATGCAGGATCTGCGAGAAACCTGGTCTTTTCCTCAAGGCCTGTTTTAAAAGAAAACAGCAGCAATTAGCCAGATACAGTCGGCTAGAGCACAGTGTTAAATGGCACGTCTATTTGTGTTTCATCTGAAGAGATCTCACACAAAAAGCCATATATGCTGGAATGTGGCATTCATATGCAGACTCCTGAATCTGTAAGCAGAATCCGAGCCTGAACTCACCCCCAAGGTGGGGTCAGGCCCTCACTGTACACTCGACATGGCCCTACACTGCTTAGGCATGTAGAATCATACAGATCCAGGATATCACCAGGGTGATAACTGATACGTCACCCTGACAACTGAATCAGTAGGGCCTTAACCTACAGAATTTTTGTTCAGACTCTAAGTAGATATACGGAGGTCAGAAAACGAAACACCTGATTTTACACCACTATAATTTATTAGTATGGTGTAGGGCTTCATCTTGGGAATAAAAGATACAAGCCCTGCACAGTGGCCAGGGGGATTTTGAGTTATTGCTCTTTCAGAACAGTGGCCAGGTTGCTATGAGTTTCTGGTGGAGGAAAACATCTCCTGTCTCACTCCTTCAAAAAAAAAACCCAAAGTGGCTCAATAATATTCAAGTCTGGTGACTGTGCTGGCCATGGGAGATGATCAACTTCACTTTCATGTCAATGCACTCTGTCACCAGTCTTGCTGTGTGTATCGGTACATTATCATCCTGATACATGGCACCATTTTCAGGGGGCAATGTTTGAAACACTGGGAGAATATGATCCTCCAGAATGGTTCGGTAGTCCTTGGCAGTGACGCGCCCATCTAGAACAGGTAGGGGCCTAGGGAATGCCATGATGTTGCAGCCCACAGCATCAGTGATCCACCCCCGTGTGGCACTCTGAGTACGCTACATTCCGGGTTGTTGGGGCTTTGGCACAAGTGACCAAAGGTTAGCTATAGCAGCCCGGCCATAAATACTGACCCTATAGGGCTCCCAACAAACAGTTTTGGTGGAAACGGGAGAGTCATTTAATTCTGCAGTGATTTGGGTAGCTGTGGTTTTATCTTTTTTGGATACAATCTGAGTTAGCACTTTGACATCCCTTTCAAACAGCTTCCTCTTACATCCACAGTTACTCCTGTCGGATGTGGTCCGTCATTTGTGCTGGTATGCTGACATTACCCAGGATTCCGTGGCTCTCGATACGTCACAAAGATTTGCGTGAAGCCTCAGGCACTATATTGGCCAGTGTTTGAGTTTTACTGTCCAACCCCTGTATTAGACACATTAGAAGGACACTTCCTTATTTCAACTGACTGTGAGCCTTACCTGAAGCTTGTTCACCATCTCGTCAAACAGCTTCCTGGCTTCAGGGCTGTTGGGATCTTCAAAATAGTCTGCGATCCCAATCTGCACCACGATGGACTTCAGGTTACGGCACACACCTGTAGCCAAAAACGACATTTCCCACAGAGTTTATCAAATGGAGCAAACATTTTGGGAAGGGCACTATAGATAAATATAAAGACAAGTGAGGCAATATGTGCATGAAGCCCTCACAGGTGTCTGTACTCACTGTATAACCCTGACAGGCACCTGTACTCACGTATAACCCTGACAGGCACCAGTACACACTGCATAAGCCTGACAGGCACCTGTACACACTGCATAAGTCTGACAAGCACTTGAACTCACTGTATAATATCCCTGACAGGCACCTGTTCTCACTGCATAAGCTTGACAGGCACCTGTACTCACTGCATAATCCTGACAGGCACCTATACTCACTGCATAACCCTGACAGGCTCCTGTTCTCATTGCACAACCCTGACAGGTACCTGTACTTACTGCATAAGCCTGCCAGGCACTTGTACTCTCTGTATGATGTCCCTGACAAGCACCTGTACTCACTGTATAATCCTGACAGACCTCTATACTCACTGTATAAACCGAACAGGCACTTGCACTCATTGTTTAACCATGACAGGCATTTGTACTCACTGTTGAAGTGCAGCAAGGCCTTGGGTGTGACTGGGGTAGATGTCAACACCAGCATCTCCAGGCCCTTCAGCCCCTCCCTGCACACCTCGGCTGCCACCTCCTGGTTGATCTCACTCACATGATCCAGCTCCAGGACCTGGAGGTGCACACAGTTGCGTGCTGTGCAGAGCAAGTTGTCCAGGTGCACAGAGAGAACAGGCATGAGTCAGAAAAGTAATATATATATTTCTTTTGTATATTTTTATTATTGACATGTGTTTTATGTATCACAACACATTCAAGCGCTTTGGGACAACTCTGTTGTGAAAGGCGCTGTATAAAAATAAATTTAATTGAATTGAAAATATTAAAATATAAGTACACAGCTGGAGCTAGGGCCGGGCGATATCATTTCGATATTGCATCGTGCATGTTCAATAATCACCAGGGCTTCAGATGACAGACGCAACATTTGGCCGGACGCCAGTACGGACATTTATTTACGCCCACAATTTGTTAAGCAGTTTAGTAGTATGGCTAAAATATTAATGAGGCTTTGTATGATGCCCAAAAGTCATTATTAGTATAAATACAGTATAAATATCCTTATGTTTAATAAATGTGTCAGACTTTGAACTGTAAAAAGTACCACCACACCGCTAACGTCTTTTTACTTTGTTTATCAACAAGATCTCCTCTTTTAAAAGATGTCCTGGCTGCTCTTCTTGACCGTGACTTCAGTGCATATTGCACTGAGGTATACCAAACCGTAGTATACCAAAACAGTATTATGTGGTGTGCTCCGCTAATCGAATTTTAGAAACATAAAGATACAGATTACTAACCTTTGGGTATCACAAAACGCATCTCATTAATATTTAAGCCATAATACTAATCCTCTTACCAAATTATGGGCGTAAATAAATGTCCGTATAGCACCGAAAAGCTGGCGTCCGGCCAAATGCGTCGTCTGTCATCTGAAGCCCTGGTGATTATTGTGCATGCGCGATATAATATCGATATGATATCGCCCAGCCCTAGCTGGAGCTCACAAATCCCTGGACATTTACAGACATCAGTGTCGTGCTTCTTACACAGTACACGAGCAGCTCACTCACCTAAAGACGCAAGGCCTTGAATGCCACAGCCAGCCCCACCCACGCCCAGAGCTCTCAGGTGTGGCCAGCATCGGCCAATGGTCTGCAGGCATCGATTGCTAAAGCGGGCTGGCTGCTGGCTAGAAGACAGTACAGAGAGCCAGATGGAGTAAAGCGAAGGACACCGGCAAGCCCTCCATGCTCACACCGCAAAAGTCACAGGATAAAACCCTTCAGACCCTTTGTGACTCAGTTCCAATGTAGTATAAAATGACTCCCATTCCTCACCATGGGTAAAGTGGCGCCACCTGTAGGGAGATGATGTCTCGACAGCCAGCACCCAGGGCCCAGATGACCTCCTGACCAACAGGGTCTGTGGCGCTCCTATGGCACAACACACAAACCCTTTTCACACACTGTTCAAATATTTCAGTGTGGTTGACCTCTACAGCACAGACATGGTGTGTCAACTATGTTTCCAATCAGGGGGATCATGTAGAACAGTAGGCAGAGTACTGGAGAAAATGACTGTGTCCCTGAGCACACAGAGACCCACCTGTAAGTGACAGCCTGCAGACCACGGCAGTAACAGCTGGCCAGCCACAGGGAGCGATCGGTCACAATGTTGGGGCACTGTGATACCTTAAAAATAAGCAGGTTCCCACCTGCTGCCTTCAGCAGAGCTTCGAGACCCTCCTCCAGGACCCCCCTGGAAAACAACCCACCAGGAGAAAATTAACAGAGATGAATCCATCCATCATTCCATCCAACCATCTTCCATAAGCACTTATCCAGAACTGGGTCATGGTGAGACCAGAGTCTGTCCCAGAAAGCAGCGGACATCAGGCAGAGGGCACCCAGAGCAGGCCATGCACTCAATTACACACAAAGGGCATTTCACATAATGGTGCACATTTAACAACAAACAATTCCATTGCACAGGAAATCTTCAGAGCACTTTGGTCCTGTTCACACCTGGCACTAACATGTGTTCTTGGGGAACCTGATCACTAGTAGACAGAGCTAAATACAGGTGTGAACGCACCCAAAACGCACCAAGACCTGATTGCTCAAACCACATTCAGAGGTGGTCTAGGACACATATGGCCACATTCTTATAGCAGTGTGAACGCAAATGTGTCCTGGGCCGCATTGAAGCACCGACTACTCAGCCAACGTGCTCGTGCAGATGGACATACGTATGTACTCATTAAACACGCAAGCGGTATTTAACATGTGATTAATGTCAGAACACAAGTCAGTGCAGAGTTGGCCATTCTGTACTAAACTGCACTGGGAACAGCAGAGCACCTTTTTCCCTATATCACCAAAAAATAACTCTGAGTCCGCTGGGACGTTGGTTTAATGGCAGACTGTCCTGACCGATTCGCATGGAAATGTTGTCAAAGTGCGCATCATTAATGTTCCATGCAAATTCAGGAAAAATAAATTGTGCAAGAAGTGATTTATGAAAGATGTTTTGAAATTTGTGCAGATCATATATTCAATGCACACTTTGATGAAGCTTCCTCATTCATGTCAAAGCTGCTCCAGGCTTTATTAATATTGGTACGTGAAATGTGCCAGAAAAAATTACATGAATGCAAAATTAAAGCATGTGGGTAAGAGTGTGTGTTCAATAAACTAGATAAAGGATGTTAAGAGAAACATATAATAACAGTGTGATTGTTTGTATAGTTTTATACTGGGCTGTCCGGGGGCTTGAACTCCTGGTCAGAAATGCAGTCCCATTCCAGTCCTGACTACTTCGCTTTTTTTACTTCACCTCTTCCAAGTCAGACGTATAATTCAGCGTATCAGACAAAACAATAAACCTCAATCTCATTTTGGGTATTATGGTGCTCCATACAAACATCTTAGGTGGCTTGTTTACCCTGTAATGCACCAGTAGCTTTTGATTTACATGCTTATTTGAATAAGCTGCGGGAAAGTGAGACCCGATCACAAAGTCGGTCGAGATGCATGCGGACATGCATGCTGATGCCAGGTGTGTTCAGACGTATTAAGCGCCGTCCACTTGTGATCGGATCACCCAGGACGCGTGTTAATGCCAGGTGTGAACAAAACCTTTGAAAGATAACCCAATACTGCAATCAGCACTGGGACTCCATGTAGACAGACGGTGAGTCACTACACCTGAATTTACACTTTCTTTTACGCATGTGCACATATAGTCAGCCAATTTCGTACCCACAAGTACTCATCTGTTCATATGCCAAACAATGGAGGTAGGACAGTCTCCAAAAGGGGACTCAGTCTGTTTATGGGCATTAACCCCAACCGTAACCCCAAGCCCAAGCCCATACCTGGTGCTCTTAAGGTAGTCCTCCTTGGTCTCCTTTTTGCCGCGCTGCCTGGGCTTCAGGTTCTGCAGGATTATGGAGTGGCTCTGGGTGCACCACTGAGACAGCGTGATCATGAACTGGAAGAGACACACAGCCAATGAATCTGGCGCAGCGCAGCCTCCTGACAGCAGCAACCTTCAGAAACTTTCCAAGGCTGAAGCCATGATCTAACCACAAAACCCTTGACACTGTCAGAATATACCAAATTCCAGTCTACATAAGCCGTCAACACTTGCTAGTTTTGACCATTCCACCATATGGAAACTATAACACGGAGTGTTTCCGGCAAGTTCTAAACGTTGGTTAAGTGTTGAGACCTGCATCCCATCCTGCTTTGCCAGTGTAAGGGCCATTTCGCTATTTAAATAAATACAGAATGCAAACAGTGATTTATTTATGTTTTAATGAGCTTCTCGATATCTTTACAGTCTGAAAAGAGGCCAGCCTCCGGGGCTGAGTTCTGGCTTGTACCTTGGAGGAGATGCGGCCATTTTCCAGCAGCACACGGGTCCACACGGCGGGGTGCCGAGCCACAAATCGCCAGTCATGGCACACCTGGGCCGCCCGCAGCAATGTCCTGGTGTCCAGGTAGGTGAAGATGCAGAAGAGGGCCGCTCGCATCTTCAGGGTCTCTGGACTAATCATCTCCACGGACCTGCTGGGGCTGTCCTTCTCCTGCACGCAGGTCTGGGGGGGCCCCTCTGAGCCATCTGCGGCAGTGGGAAAATGAGACTGCCCTTCAGAGATGACCCCTTCAGCTCTTCACCTTAGCAGAATAACTAGCACTCCTTAGGTGAGCGGGGTGCTGAGTTTACATGAGGTACATGACAGTGATGAGGTACGTGACAGTGATGGGGTGCTGAGTTTACATGAGGTACATGACAGTGAAGAGGCACATGACAGTGATGGGGTGCTGAGTTTACATGAGGTACATGACAGTGATGAGGCACATGACAGTGATGGGGTGCTGAGTTTACATGAGGTACATGACAGTGATGAGGCACATGACAGTGATGGGGT
>JABJVO010000015.1:6689939-6703087 GCA_026770805.1 Boulengeromyrus knoepffleri | reverse complement strand
GGGGGGGGAGAGAAAAGACAAAAAAAGTCCGGGGGGGAGAGCGGCAAGGCCGGGCGGGGGACGGGAGGGGGGGGGGGGGCTTTGAGCGGACGGAGGCCGGGGGGGGGGGGGGGGGGGGGGGAGGAGTTGAGATAATAATGATTCATTTTAGTAACTGCACTACAAACACCAATACTGAAAATAGCATGACAACAATTACAACAATGAATTAATAAATTAATATAATTACAAACCTTTAAACAACTGAGAAACACATGTAAATAAGACCCACCCAGTGGAAATATAGTTAACATTTATTCTTATCAGTGAATGGAGTCTGCCGGTTGGCCACAATGTGGCGCCCAAGACCATATGATGTTGTGTTACATAAGACGATACGAAGTGCTAATATTATTCAAGACATGCTAAGGGAAGGATAGCTGCCAAAGCCTTGCTGAAAGTCAGTGCTACACTGTTACAGCCCAAACCCATGTGGCCCCAGGACAGCAGACAGTGCTGACACACCTGCGCTAACATGGCTGGAAAAACTCTACCTGTTCCCAAGCGATAGCGAGGCTTTCTGCCTCGAGACTGCAGAGGCTCAGAGGGCCGGTTCTCCAGCTCCCAGACCTCCACCTCAGACTCCGTGGTCCGCGAGCCGACGTCAGACACGTCTCCCTCTTCGCCCTCGGTGCTGTTGCGGTAGGGCCGGCGCTGCCAGTTCTGGAGGGCCTGTTTGCGGAGCCCCCACCCGCGTGGGCCTCCGCCACGCTCGGAGCTGCCCTCGCCCGGCCTGCACGGCTCGTGGGAGTAGTGCCCTTCCACAGGCAGCATGTCCACGCTCTCGCCGTCGTAGGTCCCTGAGCCCCGACCTTTCAGTTGGCTGGAGTCCCTGTCACAGGAGCGAGGGGGTGAGGACACACAGTTTTTCTAACAGCACAATGCCAAATCGCATCACTGGATTCCTATTTACAAATGATTTAACATTACAATAACTTTCACTTCATTCGTATTCATTTGAATTCGGCCTCATGCTTACCCGAAATCAGCAGTATAACTAACATTTGAAGTTCAGCTAACAGCAGACAGAGCTAATGAACAGGGCTGTGATCCACTGCATAGAGGCAGTAAGCAGTTTTATGACGTGTAGACAGGGTTAGGGTTAGCACACGTACCCTGTGCTGGGAGAGCGTCGCGTCGACACTGGATACAAAGCCCCAGAATCTGCGGAAGCACTGGAATTCCTCTGGAGGACAGGGAGAAGCAGACAGACAGACAGATGGCTGTTATCTGCTATCATCTAGGGCTGTCACTATCCATTATATCAATAATCAAGTAAGCTGTCTGTTAATCTCCATAGAGTCCTTAATATAATATAATATAATATATAAAACTGGCTGCTGGAAGTCTGCGGCCACACAGGGTGGACTCCACAAACACAAAGAGTCTTGTGTGCCCCCTGACAGTCTTGCATTATGCACGTTAATATTGATATTATTGCACATGCAACTGTCACATCAAAAGGACCACGGTGCTTGGTTCAAACCGTCGATTTTGACTCAGTCATAGGAAACCAAACTTAGTAAGCTTTGCGATTTTAATGATGGTTCCTTTTCAACCTTATCTAGTATGGAGCTGAACAGGGGGATTAGGAAGGGAAAGGACACCTACAGGAGGAAACTGGGGAGGCTTCTTCAGGGGAATAAGAGGTCTGGAAGGCTGTGGTAAGAACAGCGGACAGGGTCCAAAATCTGGAGACAGGAAGTGGGTGAACAAACTACACCTGTTTTATAATAGATTTGATGCTACCCCCACTACTACATCCGCATCCACCCACCTGGGCCCAGACCTCCAACACTCCCCACCCCCCTCAGTGCCCCACTGTCACCAGGAAAACCCTCCTCATACAACCTCACCCCCTTCACCCAGCATCAGGGGAATCACCACAACCCCCCCCACCACCACTTCAGCCTTCTGAAGTCACCCTCCAGCCCTTCCCCCTTCAGCCTCTCCATAACAACAGATCAGGTGAGGATTGGGCTGAGGAAGATGAAGGTGCAGAAGGCTACGAACCCGGAGAGTATCAGCTCCAGACTGCTCAGAGTCTGTGCTGCTCAGGGACATTTTCAATCGCAGCCTAAGTCTGGAGAGAGTCCCAACCCTGTGGAAGACCCCCTGTGTGGTTCCTGTCCCCAAGACTGTAAACCCTAGGGAGCCCAGTCACTTCAGGGTGGTAGCCTTGACATCCCATCTGATGAAGAGACTGGGGAGGATCGTACTCAGCCACCTCTGACAACTAGTTAGCAGTGAGCTGGTCAATAAACGGCAAAAGCAAAACTGAAGGCATTGGAGGCTGTTGACTGCTGACACATGCCCAGGTTTGGCTCCACTATCTCACCTCACCCAGCCAACGATGCCCGAGCTCATTAGGAATCAAGCATCCCTGGGATGGACAGCATACAGAAACGCACCCCTCTGCCCCAACTCTAACCCCCTGTCCTAACCCTAACCCTCGCCCTCGGCCTGCCCGCCCTACCTGGCGCCGGCTACCCTTCCGTCCCGACAGGCTGCAGTGACTGAGGCTGCCGTTGGGCGTCGTGCCACAGCTGCTGACGATCTGCAGTTGCTTCTCGGCTCGGTCGGCGCGGTCCAGCAGCTCCTCGATGAAGCGCTGCAGACGCAGCTTGGCGTTCGCTTCCCGCGCAGCGGTGTCCTGGAGGAACTGGTCGATCTGAGTAACCTCCCTGTGCAGAAGGGCAGGTAAGAGGCATGAATCAGGCAGCAAACTCTCACAGCGGTCCACACCATGAGTCAGACACCAAACGCACTCACAGTGACACACACCGCAAATCAGGCACCAAACAGTCATAAGCGACACACACCGCATGTCAGGCACCTTCAAAGAGCTGTTATTGTGCAACCCTGGAATCAAGCACATTGTGGTGTGGACACACCTCAAATTTCATTATTGAGTTTCAGTATTGATTGCTCTCCAGATTTACCCGTTGCTTTGCTAATTTGATAAACATAAGAAGTTGTAACCTGCTTGAACTATGCATTTATTATATAACAAGAACGATAGAATAACATTTGTGTTATCAGTTAAAGCAGATTGTGTTTGCTCATTAATGTAACTTAGACCAATAGAGAAAACCAGGTAATTCCAAAGGGTTCACATACTTTTTATTGCACTGAATATAGACAGAATTGTATCTGTTATAATTGTCTTAACTCTGTTTGTCCATATAGTATGTGTGTGAGCGACTGTCAACTGGGGACAAATTCCCTGCCTGTGTATGAACATACTTGGCCATATAAAGCTGATTCTGATAGTTGCTGTGCTAGTGCACAGCTCTATGAACGGCAGTGATGAGCACCTCCCCTCGTCGAAGTGGGACACAGCCTCTCGATTATACGGAACCACATCTCAGCCTCTAGACTCTGGTTCCTGTACACGACTCCAGCGTGGATCCATCAAGACATCACTGATAAACCAGGTCATTCATCCTAAATCAATTATGAAGGGAAAACGCATAGCATGTAAGTGAGTCTTTCAGGTCACCCTTCATCATTCTGCAACAACACGCCATCGCTTTTCCTTATCCTGGCTCTGTGACCCCAGTCAAATGCAGGGATAAGCAAGGATGTCAGAGAGCACAGATGCTGAGTGATTTATAGAAACCTAATAGATACCATTTATGCCTCATTCTTGGGCTTCTCGTGGAATTAAGAATGCAAAAATAGAAACATTTAAACATACAAAATATTTTTCAATAGAATATTCAGTGTACTCTTTCCTACTAAATCAATTATTGAGATGACAGGATCACATTTGCACATTTATGCCCTGATAGTCCTGGGGGGTTCAGTTTGGAAGCAGAGCAGACGCGGACTGGATGGGGAGTCACTAAATGAGCTGCATTCCAGAGTGACCTCGTTTGGGAATCCAAGTGTGTCGAGGAGCGCTCAGCCTTGATGCGGCCATTCCTGTGCAGCCTGACTCCATCTTCCAGAAATACCCATAAACCCAAGTAATGGCAGTTATGTCATTAAGTCTCTGTTCTATTTTATTTTGACATCCTCAGAGAACAAATAGCAGCAGTGTTTGTTCACCCCAGGACTTGGCTGAAGCTTCCATGTTTACAATTAGAACCCACATGTGACTTCGTGACATAGCAGGGGGCAGCTAATTTGGCGCCCGGGGAGCAGTGCTTGGGGGCGGTACCTTGCTCAGGGTACCTCAGTGGTGCTTTGGTGGCCGGGGATTCAAACCAGCAACCTTTCAATTACAACTGCGCTTCCTTAACCATTAAGACACCACTGCCCATGTTTCTACAGAGAGAACCTATAAAGCTCTACCTGACCAGAGAGGGAAAACAGGATGGCTGTAGGAGCATCTTCTGAGCTCACCATGAGCAACTCAGCATAGACAGCACTGTTCATGGATACCGTGAAACAGGCCACAAGCACATACTGACCATCTGAACTTTTTAGGCACTTCAGGTGTAGGGAGGTTCACGCATGTTATAAAAGCAGTGACTAAGGTTAGTGCTGACTGCTAATGTGCTAGGAATTTAACCATCACCGACTGGAAAGTGGAAACTGGCCATAAAAGCCTGGGAAAAATAGACTTCATCAGGAACCAGGAAATAAACAGCAGAAAATCACAAGCTGTAAGGAGCATAACGAGAGATTACAGTAACGAGATTACAGTTCATCCATGCAAAACAGAAATACAGCACTCTGAATAAAACATACACAAAACTGTCTTTACTCTTAGATGCCTGTAGAGTAGAAGAGTCCCAGTGGACTAAAACCTGGCTACTGTGCTGAATGTAAAAGGTTCCTCAGCCTTGTCGCACTCCTACCTTCAAGCCCGGCCAGGCCTTGGTATAAATACATATTTATAAATGACATATTTCTTTAGCTATATGTGAATGAGGCAGTCTGTCGCACGCTTCTGTTGTGTCTTAACTGCATAATTTACATCTTCCTCAAAGTCATTCGCTAAAATGAGATTACCTCTCTGGTTAAATGGTATGCTTTCCGGAGTTTTCTTAAGCACCTGAGATTGGATGTACGCTTCAACGTTTAATGGGATTCCTAATTCTTTCATATACTTTTTGTAGTAAATCGTCACCACGCCTTCCCAGGTCTTCGTAAAAATGATTATATTTTCTCAGATTTACATATTATAGCCAGCTGAGTTCAGAGTGGTGAGGACATTTTGCACAGCTTGGTCAGCAGAGTTACAGTATTTAAGTGGAGAGTGAAGGGCAGATGACTACAGAACCAGACGATAGGAGGGATGAGGGTGAAGACTATCGCTACAGAACTAATCAGCGTTGTACTGTCAGTCACCTTTGCGCTGTTACGCGGCCAAGTGATTTAAACCTGAGATGCCCCCCCAAAATAGTTTCTCTATAATAGTTTTTACAAGTACTTTACAAGAACTTTTATTTTTGTGTCAAATACATATATATACATATCACATTAAAAAATTGTATCTCAATCCCCCTTCTTTACCCATTGTGGCTCTTTGTAAATCTCGGGTCAGACATTTAGGAGAAAATGGCTCTTTGCTTTATAAAGTTTGCTGATCTCTGCCCTAGGAGATCTCTGATGATAAAGGTATGTACTTTACCCAGACTGCCTTCTCTCTCCCAGGTAATATTTACTTTTCACTTTTTTTTTAATTTACAGGTTCGCCTTCAATATTCCTTTAAACTGTCCCCTAATCAATCACCCTTTAGTTAAATCCCTATCAGTGAGAATGAGTCTGGCACCAGATTCATACAGGAACTTGGCTTGTCGGGCACCAACTAAGATCTCTCTGCGTGGGCTGTGGGAGTGGAAGATGCAGACCAATACCAGGCTGATACAGGACAGGACCTGGGGTAATACTTTTCTTTCATCCAGAAACTTAGCCCACCGGTTAATCCACTTTACACTTATTCACAGGGCCTACATAACTCCATTAAAACGATTCCAGGTTAATGGTATTGATAATACGCATTGTTACCTCTGCTACAATGGGGAAGTGGGTACAGTTTACCACATGATCTGGGAATGGCCAATCATTGCTGGGCTATGGTCCAGAGGAGCCTCTGTGTTGCCTAGAGCCCTGGACTGTGGTATAACACCCTCGCCTAACGACTCCTCTATGCAGCCCTCCACCCCACAGCATGCGCTTCTCGTAGCCGCATGCAAAGCTGGAAAGAAAAGCAGAATGCAGGCGTGGATTAAACCTACCCTGGTAGTTTGGTACGTGGATCTGAAACGTCATGCATATTGCCATGCGCGAGAAATCATGTGCAAAACTGCAGGAGCAGAGGTCACAACCACTGAGGCATGGTCGAATATCACATATCTCAAGAGCAGGTGTGAGTCATTTGTCCCCTTGTGATGGTGTTAATGATGGCACTGATGCTAGAGTTGGTGTCGATGTAGAATCGAATCAGAATATTCATACAACCACAATACTTATAGAATCTCAATACATATCGAATCGGCACCTAGGTATCGTGATCATATGTATCGGGAGGTCACTGGTGATTCCCATCCCCAATATGAAGCAACTACTACTGCAATATGATACAGTTCACCTCTATTGCAATGCAGTGCAATTCGACTGTATATGATACGATGCATAGCCAGACACTCCTTCAACTGGCAGAAAACGTGGCCGAGGGACTTGCGGAGAATTGGCCACTGACAGAAGTGGAAAAATGAGGGAGGACACTTAAAGTTTATAGATCAATCTAAATATACAATTATATAAAATACCAATCTAATATAAATAACAAGTATAGAATATCAATCTAAATAAATTATTGGTCAGAAATCAGTGGTCATATTTCTAAATAATAAAGGCAAAGGGCTTCCACTGATAATTGAATATTTATGTAACCCTAAGCGTGTGCTGCTTCCTGGTCGATAAAGGCCCCCATGCTGCCCGGGACCCTCCTGTCGGGGCTCTCTGCGTTGCGTTTCAGTATATTAGTGATGTGACGCTGCGTGATAAATTACCAATTGCCAATGCAAAGATGTTAGAAACAATGTATCCTGAGTTCATCCCAAATTGTATCCAGTGCACACTTTTTTTAAATCGGGGCAGTCGCACTGGGAACTGTTATACCGGTGCACCAATACGAAATAGTGAATCTCACCATCCCTACTACCACCCATGCCAGTGTCAGGTATTTTTTGAATAAAAAGTTGTTCATAAAAAAAAAATGATTACCGAATATTTAACTTGATAAGAATCGTTTCATTGATACGTTTAATTAGATTATGTACATTTAACTGTATAGCAACATTTTTTATTATTACCGTCCATTATGTATGAATGTTTTGAAAAGGTTTGTGTTTCATTAAATTAAAAATTGTTTACATTTCTCTTGATATGATGTGTCATGTTTTATTAGATTATTGTGTATTCAGTTTCATAGTGGCAGCAAGCATTTAAAGTTTAGGAGGAAGATCTTTTAGTTGCAGTGCCCCTCGGCTATGGAATGTTCTTCCTCTCCACATACGCACAATCACTTCAATTGCCGACTTTAAATCTCTTCTCAAAACCCACTTATTCACACTGGCCTTTCATACATAATACAAATCTATTAGTAACTTAGTTATTTGCATTTATATTATTTTTCACTGAAGTTAGCGTATAATTAATTGATTAGAGATTATTATAATTAATTGTTTGTTTCATCTATTTTATCATATTGTTTGTTTTGTTTATTTTGTTTTATCTATTTTGTTTCTTTTAATTATTTGTTATTCTATTGTTTTATCTTTTGTTCTGTGTGTTTTTATCTTGCAAGGTGACCTTGAGAGTTTTGAAAGGCGCCCACAAATAAAATGTATTATTATTATTATTATTATTATAAAGTAATAAAATATATTTACAAATGTTTCTAAAAAGATTTGTCTTGGTTACATGTAACATAAATAGGCATGCAAGTAAATGCATATCATTATAGCAAAACCCCTACTTTTATCATTTTATCACGGTAATAATTGTGAAAATAAGACAAGAGGGCAGCCTGGGAGGGGGCGGAGACAAGAGGGCAGCCTGGGAGGGGGGCAGAGACAAGAGGGAAGCCTGGGAGGGGGGCGGAGACAAGAGGGAAGCCTGGGAGGGTGTGGGGAGGGAGATGGGAAGGGGTCATTTTGGTGCCTCAGCCTGCCTTCGTACTTTAGTGCCCTTTGAACTCACCCACCACATGGTTAAGTGTGACGCCTTGTTTAAAAACGAGATGTTTCTTATCAGATAAATGTTAACATGATGTCTAATGTGAAGCGGCTGCATTAATAGGATGACACCATCCTGCAGCTCTGTGATGCTGGGTTAGATGAGACGCGTTCCAATGACAGGAAGTGTGGCTGATACTCACTCTTGCTTACGGGTCAGTTCCTGCTCCTTGTTGACCAGGTCCTGCTTGAGGTTGGCTAGCATCTCCACGGAGACGTCCACCTGGTGCGAAAGCTCCGAGGCCTTGCCTTCCAGGTCCTGCTTCTCCTGGCCGAGCCTCACGCTCTCCTGCTTGGCCTTCTCCAGCTCCATGCTCTTCTTCTCCAGCTCTGCCTGCAGGCGGCCCACGCGTGCCGTTATCTTCTCTTCCACCTCCTCTGACAGTTTCTCCAACCGTTCGTCCAGCTCCAGTCTCTCGAAGGCCCTCAGCCTCAGCCGGGCCAGACCCTCCTCGTAGGCTGCCTCCATAGCACTGGCGGCCACCGCCAGAGCGCTGCTGGGAGTGGGAAGGCTGCCAGAGGTCATGTCTCGTTTGATGAAGATCTCCCCCAGGGGAATTTCCACCTCTGGGATGTAGTGGGCGGTTGTGGTCGTCAGGCCAAGATCATCAGCGCACGCCAGTTCATAGGGAAAGCGGTGTTCCTTGTTGCCAAAGGAGGCACGCTCAAAAACCTCCTGCCCCCCTGCTGGGCCCACCAGGGGGACGAGGGCGCCCTCACACACGCTGCTGGACTTGGACAGGACGTAGAGGGTCTCATAGGTGTGGCTGTACTCCAGGTGGGCCCTGAGGGAGGACAGGCTGCGAAAGCGCTTGTGCTCCCCACAGCGTGGACAGCGGTACGGCAGGTCTAGCGATGCCATACTGAATCCCCTGGCTCACGCTGCCGCACGGCGGGGCACCCTGGCTCCTCCTCTCATAACGGGTGTAGAGACTTCACTTGGGTTAGGGGCTTCCTGGAAGGAGGGACTGCCCCGCATGCATGCTGATTCACCACAGCAAGTCAAAGATGCCCCCAGGCACAGGAGTGAAGCCCTTAGACACTCAACGGCCTTGACTGCCTGAACTTCTTCAAGCTCTTACCTGCCAAACCTGGAAGAGAAGAAGATGGCCAGGGTGAGGACCACCAGATGCACCAGGATGTATTGATGAACAGACGCCAGTGCATCACAGGGCACGGGGCTGGGGTACAGCCTGGATGGGATGCCAATCCAGATCATAATGCCAGGCTAAGAGAAGAACATTTGCAGATGCAGTACTCCAGCACACAAAGTGTGAGACGTCCAGTTCAGCGAGGTGCAGTTACAGTTAACCACAAGAAAACAGTGTGGGCAGCATGGGGGCCTTTAGCAGCAATGTGGTGGTCCGGCGACCCCTAAGACTCTACACATCACCCAGGGGGGGTCATGTGGCTCTCATGAAGGACACACAGGGACAGTGTGCCTGTTAGCCAAAGCCAGAGCCTGTGGCCTCCCCTATCAGCCAGGGCTCGGCTCCCTGTGTCTGTCAGCATCAGACATTCCGCCACTTCCCATAATGCACCTCTGCTGTTTCTCTAAGGTTATACGGCAATATACTACACATTACATTTCTACAATACAGACAGCTAACTGCTGAAGGCAATAATTCTGCATGAACGTGCTGAGGTCGGACCACTAAAACCATTCAAATGCAGCTGGCGTTTGACAGGGGAATCATTATAAATCCTGACAGCTTCACATTAAAAAGCAGAAATCAAACATAAGTGATATAAATTATTACAGATTAGGAATTAATTCCACAGCTGTTTGAAGTTTTCACGCCAAAACTCGTCTCTAAGAGAAGGTAAAATGATCCCAAACAAGTGATAAGCATCGTAAAATGTATCCTACTGAACATTTTCTTCCACAGCTTTGCTTTAGGAAAGGCACCTTGCTTAGAAGATCTGAGAGGGTGAGAATAAGCATGTTAATCTTCATGAGCCTGTGGAGGAGGACCATGGCAGTGAGAGAACTCCGCGTCACTGGCTGGTAAACTGGCTGGTGGGTGCCAGCGGGGGCAGGGGCCCCATCCCACTGCCAGGGATGGCGCCAGACGGACAGCGGGGGAATTTAATTGGGCAGAAGGGAGCTCAGTGGGCTGTCAGTTACATATCGCTGCCTGGCATGGAAGTGTGCGGCTGGCAGACTGGCCTTCATACTGCCCGTTTTCTCTCAGCATTTGAAGCTGGGAACTGTGGAAACCCACACGCCACATGCAGACCTCAGCCATGCTAAACCACGAGGCACATCGGGTTAAATGCACGCGCTCCCACCGGGACCCCCGCTACCACGAAGCACGTCGGGTCGAACGCCCGCGCTCCCACCGGGACCCCCGCTACCACAAAGCACGTCGGGTCGAACGCCCGCACTCCCACCGGGACCCCCGCTACCACGAAGCACGTCGGGTCAAACGCCCGCACTCCCACCGGGACCCCAGCTACCACGAAGCACGTCGGGTCGAACGCCCGCACTCCCACCGGGACCCCCGCTACCACAAGCGGCTACTTTGTGGCAGGCTGGGTCAAATACTCGTGCTCCTGCCAGGACCCCTATTACCGTGTGGCACTCCAGTTTAAATGCTCACGCTTCCACAGCCAAAGCTACGGTCAGCATTCTGTCAGATTGCCAGTGGTGCGACTGGACTTGCAGCATGTTTAACAAGGCACTGAACACACGGCACATCATTTATGATTATTAACTCCGTTAGACACAATCTACCGTGCTGCTCCTGTTTTCTGGCTGTGACATGTAAGAGGGGACCATCTGGGGTACCAGTCAGCATGCTGGCACATAGGCTCACACTGCAAGGCCCCTGAGAACTCCCACAGCACATTTGGCATGTTAGCGGGAATGTTCTCCCCAGACACGGACCAAGACAACATCAGGTGATTCAGTGGAACCAGCATGTGGATGACCAACACCATTCAAACAAGCTTAAGAACATAAGAAATTTACAAACGAGAGGAGCCCATTCGGCCCATCAAGCTCATTTGGGGAGAACTTATCTAATAGCTCAGAGTTGTTAAAATCTTATCTAGCTCTGATTTAAAGTAACCCAGGGTTTTAGCTTCCGCTACACTAAGAGGAAGACTACTCCATACTCTAACTACACGCTGTGTAAAGAAGTGCTTCCTCAAATTCATTTTAAAATTTCACTAATTTCCACCCATGGCCACGAGTTCTAGTATTTAAATTAATATTGAAGTAGCATCCAGTAGCATATTGAACAGCATCCAGACCTGTTAGAATCTTATATACCTGGACCATGTCCACTGGACCCTTAGTCTGCTTTGCTCGAGGCTAAACAGATTCAGCTCAGCTAATCTCTCCTCATAAGACATTCCTCTAAGACCAGGAATCATGCTTGAGGAAAGACAAAGCTTCACTGGGGTCTGAATGAAGACTGTGTGATAAAAGCCACCCAAGAATATGAGCAAAGGCAAGGAGCAAAAACAGGGTAGTGAGGCAGTTCAGAGTCAGTGCAAAAAAAGCATCATGAGAACTGTGGGAGTTAACTGGGGCAGCAGTGACACAGCATTCAGAGAGAAAGGAGAGACTGCAAGGCAGCTGAAGAGGCAAAGCGGGACACATCTAAGAGATGTCACCTGGACAGGACAGGTACAGACAGTGGGACACAGCGGAGAGATGTCACCTGGACGGGACAGGTACAGACAGTGGGACACAGCGGAGAGATGTCACCTGGACGGGACAGGTACACAGAGCGGGGCCCAGTTGGGAGACATGCCACGTAGACGGGTCCACAAGCAGGGGTCACAGTGTCAGAAACAGGTCTTTGGACTTTTTAACAGCAGAGAATGAGAGGACAACATGGGACACACAGATGGAAAGGGATGCAACGGAACCATAATTACATCATGCATCATCTTGAAGGATCTGGGAGAACTTCAGTGGGTCGGTCACAGCAGAGACACATCCTACACCCAGCTGTGAGGGAGGCAGGCATGTGTAGGAGATACGGTCAGATGTTAGACCAAGAATATGGCACCAAACAAGAAGATACAGGCTCCAGTGAAGTGCAACTGTAAGTGGAATGAGTACATGGCGACAGACCCAGCAGCCTCCAGTAACAAGAGTATGCAGACTGAAGTGGCAGTGGAGTGGCCAGATACTCATAATACAGAGAAAACCTATAGCTGATAGTCATCTATGTGACCTTCACTGCAATGTAACCTTCACTGGAATATGACTGACCCACATTAAAAACTAGATGAAGACAAAAACACACCTGACTTCTGGGAGTCTCTAACAAAATCATTAAGAACTAGGGCCACTTCCTGCCCTCATGCCAACAAACACCCGAAGGCTGGACACTGAACACCGTCCCACGAGAGCTTAGCACAGCACAATCGATACAGTGCGCATGGAGTCTGTTCATGAGGAATAACAAATGCATGATTCGTAACGAGGTCACAGGGGACCCGTCCAGCTCAGCACAGCAACAGCAGCCATCAGAAGCCATGCAGCATTAAAGTCTCATTTCCCCTACAGGTAAGAGCCCGTCCACCTCCGACGGCTCCCCGACAGTCCTGACATCACGCTCCAGTGAAAATGTGAAAAGCAAAAGAAATTGACACAGACAGCAAAAGACATCTTGTGTCTGGGTAGGATACAGACCTCCAGCCGCCAGCATTAGCTGCTACCCTCTCTAGCAGTTACCGCTTCATGAGTTCAGAATAGACTTGTTAACTTTGACATTTATTTAATAAAAAGGTAAGAATGTAGCGGCTCCCATGATGAACCCTAAGACAAAGCTCTTTCCTCCAAAAATACAAAACCATTAATCACAACAAAAGGAAAAAAACATGCCAGCTTCGGGGTTTCCCATGATAAATTTCACCAAATGGGGGTGGGGGTGGGGGGGCAGTCCCCACTG
>JABJVO010000015.1:6655133-6666476 GCA_026770805.1 Boulengeromyrus knoepffleri | reverse complement strand
TTGTGTTGTGTTTTTTCTGGGGGGGGGTTCCGGCGGGGGGGCGGGGGGGGGGGGGGGGGGGGGGGGGGGGGGGGGGTGGGGGGTTATAACCGTGACCATCAGGGCTTGCTGGCCCTCAGCTGCATGGGCGGGTCCACAGCAGCAGTGTTGGCACACATCAGATACATTAATGCCATGGGGCGACCTCCGGTCATACTGGGATAACAGTGGCATCATCTGTCACAGGGCTGATCCCAGGTCAGCCGCAGGCCGGGGTCTCACATTTTGCATATACTGTAGTGAACGATGTGGATCATTATAAGAGAAAATCCAGGAAACTAGCAGGTTGATCGGCCCCCCCATCCCCAACCCCTGTGTCCTGGGAGAGCACCTCAGACAAAGTCAGCAAGAAGCCAGGAGAGAGAGACGTGTGCGGCACCCCCAAAGCGCTCGGGGGAGGGGGGGGGGGAGAGGGAACGACAGACGAAAAGAGTGATGGCGTGCAGGCAGTGTTCCCGCTGAAGATCCCAGCACCTCACAGGAACCTCAGTGCTTGATCACGCCGCCGTCACCCTCACTGACAAACCGCTTCCGCCCCCTAGTGGAGACAAACACACCTGCTCAGGTGTGATCAAGAACAACAGGGAATAACTGGCTTAGAAGCAGGAGGACACTGACCGGGAGGGACAGGCGTCCCTCAGCTGTTTGGTGATGACCGCTTCCTGGTAGCATACGTCCACGAAGCTCTCCATGATGCTGTGAGCATGGGGCACATCCAGGTTGATCTCTGGCAGCTCATCGTAGACCCGCTGGAAGCCCTACAGGGGCAGGGTGGGGGAAATGGGACACTTTAAACATGGAGGGATGATCGCCGAGACCCAGCATTCTGCACCTGGGTTTTAGACAGACGACATGCAGGCCAGTCCCATCCACACTGCCGCGCCCACCCTGTTCATCTGGTCCAGAGTGATAAGTCCACTTTCCCAGAATGCCTTGAGGAGCTTCACCATCATCTGAATGGCTGACTCGCTGTTTGACTCCAGAACCATGACGACAGCCTGTGGGCCAGGAATAGGTGCCAGCATCAGTGCGGATACCAATGATCTACACAAAGCAGAGGGTCCAGCTTACACGGGCACTGGAACGACTGGGAAAACGATTTCTCGCAAAAACTAAACCAGGGCCTGGTGTAAACCAGTATGATCCCAGTATAGCAGCCATAACTCCAGTGCGAGCCTCCCTGTGCTCCGGGAGGAGATCCGAACCTCGTAGACGAGCTCGTGGTGGAAGTGAGGCACCTCAAGGTGTCCTAAGCATCGCTCCGCCTCAGAGACCTCGCCGGAGACCAGGTACTCCTTCAGGAGAAGGTTCATCTGGGGAGAAACAAACAAACAAACAAAAACAGACAGACAGAGAGACACGCAAGTGATGTCAGATGACAGAGAGGAAGCGGGACACACAGGTGGGTTTCTGTCACAGTAACGTACGTTATCTGGTTCTAAATGCTCCCACCTGCCTGAGTTGCCTGCCTTGGTCATTAAACATACATGCGGTGGTTAAATGATGGCGCTTTTGCCCAGATAAGGAGGAAGAGGAGGAGGATCTGCTCGTCCCCATGTCAGCTAGGCCCAACGGTCCCAGTGCAGCTCTGGTGAGCTGTGTCAGGACACGGATTGCTTCTGGGGGCGGGGCTAACCCCAGCTGCAAGCCTCTGGGGGCGGGGCTAACCCCAGCCGCGAGCCCTCTGGGGCTTGGGAGCCCACCTCTTTGATGAGGTGCTTGACAGGCCTCTGGCCGCCTCCGACACCCCAGACGTTGTCCAGTCGCACCATCTTTGTCTTCATGGACAGAAGCACTGCGGCCCGGTCCAAGGCAGCCCTGGAGAAGACGAAGACACCCATGATCACCAGGCCCTGAGCTGCACACCCACATCGACTGAAATCACGACCCCAAGCAGCTGCTGATGCAGACTCCACATGAAGCCGCCCCCCCACCTGGCGTGATCACAGTCCACTTTGCCCTTGTAGCAGCTCAGGAAGTCCATGGGGAGCGCATGGTCCGCGATGGCCCTGGCGATAAACTGACCCAGCATCTGGGGACAGACACCACAGCAGGGGGATAATGCCCAATGCAGTATTACTGAGAACGTGGGTCTCTTTGGGACCTGGGGGAGAGGTCCTTACCACCAGGGCCACATGCAAGGTCCACAGTGAATGGAGGGCTTCATGCTACAAATGAGCCGGCACCCGCCGGGGTCATTTACACAGCTAGCAGGCTCTTCATAAGATCGTTCTGTCTAACAAGCCGCATAAGACGCAGGCAGGGCAACTGGGCAGCACTGGTCCGTGCCTCAGTTACCTGCGGAGCTTCAGGTGTATCCAGGATGAGGTCCGGCAGGTCCTTCAGCATCTTATCGAAGGCCCGTGCCATCTCAGCCTCCGTCAGCACCTTGCCCACCAAGTCGGAGAGCAGGCGTGACGTCAGCTCCCGGTGGCTTGCCTTGCCCTCTAGGGACAGGGACACAGCCAGCGAGGACACCTCATACTTGTTATGTCCCAGATTAAGTCCCTCCAACAGCATCTGGCATGAGACAGAGTAGCACAGAGCACCTTTACTAAATGCTGGACTAATGCGGTTTAAGCCACGGTAGCTAAAAAATATGAAAATGTCAACAGCACATTTCTGCTCCGGAAACTGGATCAGTCACCTTCTCCCAAGAGAGTCTACAAGAAGTGAAGATACCAGAAGCAGGTTAAACTGGCCCTTAGTCATCAAAACATTGAGACCCTTAGAGCAGAAGAACCCACAAAAGGTCTTCCATAGGAGTATCAGCAAGCTACACAGTGTTTCCCTGACGGCTTAAATTTGACCCAGAATTTTGCCCGACACTCAAGGCCCTGCTGGGATGGGAGTCTCACCTGGACCTCGCGCGTGTCCCCATGCTCAAAGTACTCCTGCACGATGGGGCAGACGGTCTTCTCCAGCTCCTGCTCGTCCAGCTCGGGCACCACGGTGGCGTACACGGTGTCCCCCTTCACAGGAAAAGTGGAGGTACACCTCACACATCTGACAGGAGCCATGACACCCACAATAAAGGCCAATGAGCAACTTGATAAGAAAGGCAACCGTGAAATAACAGGTCGTTGCTGTCAGAAACAGGGCAAGAAGTCGCCATCAGGAAATGTGGTGAATACAAAACCCGGTATCAGTTCTGCTAACGGTACTGGAGAAATTTAGAAAATAGATTCTCAATTTATTATTACTACATAAAATATCACTTGCAGATTTCGTCTCACCAGCTCCGTTTAAGATTGCATTTCTGCTATTCTCTATCCAGAAGAGAGAGATCTCTCTCGGAGCCCGTGTGTGAGGAGTGGGACACACACGGAGAGCATGCTTCAGGTGATGATGGCGGAGAAAATTCCACTTCTGAACGTTTTGTTATGTTTCATTACAGGGGGGAAACATGAGCAATCTGTCTAAACATTTAGCAAAAGTCCATCAAATGCACATGGAGAACTGCACAGTTTTTGTCTCTCAGCTCGTAGTTATCTGTCATTGCCCCAGGAATGTTATGTATGCTGGCAGCCCGGAGATCGCACTCAGTGTCATAAACTATATTAACATGGATTAATGATTAAAAGTAACCCTTAGCCAGGGGGACTGTTACATGTATGGTCATAAATTCAATCAGAAATGGTCAGATCATCATCTGTCGTTCAGAAATTAACAGTTTCAGAGCACGGCAGATTGATTTGGGGGCTATTGGCCAACTAAAGTTGCCACGCAGCAAAGATACTGTCAAAGAAAAAGTCCTGCATTCAGTTTTTTTACAATGAAAGAGTTCAACAATGACATACATGTCAGTCCTTTCAGATGCTCACCTGTATCACCCTCTGGAAACGTTTGCAAAATTAATTAAAATATTGGTAGGATCCATATGCGACCATTCTAGCAGCTTGGCTAGCTAATGTTAGCTACTAGTTAATTAGTAGATAACTAACTGGCTACGCTAAGGAAAAGCTAGTACAATCAGCTTGCGTTGTCGAAGCCTTTAAATCAATTTCTTCTTAAAACAATCATCACTATCACAATCTTCATCAGAGGAAGGATTAATTTTATCATCACTGTTGGGAAATGATTGAACTTTTTGCAGAGATTCTTCTGTAGAAAAATGAGAGTGTGCCATTGCGAAAATACCAAACACAAACTGCCCAATTCCGAGTGCCATTTTATGTCATTCTGGGCCGGTGTCACTGCGTGCAGCTTATCTCCACCTCGAATGAACTCGTCGTTGGCATATCAATAGCCACTTGCACTTGGGGGCGTCTACAGTTAAAACGCGATAAGAAAATGCGTTAGCTGATTATTAAAATAAATTTCCTATAAAAGTGGACGTGTTTGTTGATAGCTGGTGTACTTGAAAGAAGACACATTAAGGGTTGTAATATTTTTCTTAAGTCTGTCTGACATAAACAAGCGGAGTTATTTAGGCTGTCGCGCACTTCAGAAAATCCACCTTGAGAGAAAAAAAAATTAAGGACCATGTAGTGATTAGTATGTATTTTATGAAAACAATAATTTATTGTATTTGTGAGATAACACATTTTAAAGTAGACAGTAAGGTTGATCTTGTATTTTTTGAGCATATGCAACAAGCACTGACAGATATAACGACGTTAGTTTCCCATATTTACAAATATTTTCTAAGTTAAGGCCCCTGTGCCTTACTCGACTTAGTCGGGGGTTAAATAGGGGCTCTCTTTTTACAGACTGCCAAAAATTGAATAAGTAATATCGCACTTGGGCTGGTCACATACGGCCGATACCCGATCTGTCCGATTAGGTACGGCTCACTGCTCCTCTAACTGTAATCTATAATAGCCACTTTCAAAGCAATGTTGCTGCAGTTTGCAACTCAAGAATGTTAATTTATGTACTGTATGTATGAGAAAGAGCGATGTCAATTCTGTTCCTAATTTGTCTCTTTTTTCTCTTAAATTACAAATAGTACCGATGACGTACCGGACCGATAAGCAGTATCGGTAAGAGTAGTAGTACCATTAAAATCTTAACGGTACTCATTCCTAGTCAGGAAACAGGGGAAGTCGACTTGACACCTGGCAGCTTCCGTCCTCTGTTGAAATCACCCAGAATCCACCAGGCCTTAACGGGGGCTTGAGCAACCAAAGGACTCGGTGGGGTGCCTATGCAAAGCGGCAGACCCACAGGGAACGGGAAAGGAGAGCACTCGCATCACTGCCCTCTGCTGGTGCGGCGTGGAGAAACGCTACTCTGATAGCTCAGGGGAGAACCACCTCAGGGAACCCCCGCCTCAGGGAACCCCCGCCTCAGGGAACCCCCGCCTCAGGGAACCCCCGCGACAAGAGCAATGAGTAACCCGCCAGGCAGGACTAAGGACCCAGCACACCCAAGAAAATGGGTCAAAGAGTTACGGCGCGCATCATCTTCGTATGTAATGCAACAGGCCAGAGCTGCTTCCAGCACTGACCTGAGAGGACTCGTCATAGTTGGGATCCTTGGCGTCTGGTTCTTCCACTTCATAGACCATCCCAGCAGCTCCCCAGACGCCTTTACCACCAGCTCCACCTGCCCAGGAAACCGTACGGCCACGTCACAGTAATGTGGTGGAAACCAGAGACGGAGGTAAGATCACTCATTTCACAAATGATGTGAGGAGAGCAGCGGCCTCAGGGAGCGGCCTGAGATTCCCCTTGTTCCCACACGGTTCCCACGTGGTTCCCCGCTGCAGCTTACGGTACCTTTCTTGGGCAGACCCCGACCCTTGCCCATCCTGGACTTGCGGTCGTTGGTACTGACTCTGCCCTTGGGGCTGGTGGGGTCGACCCCCGCGTCCCCGCCTGTTTCAGACAGCGACTCGCGGGTGGAATCTCGGGAGGAGGTCCGCCGTAGGCGCCGCCTGGCTTTGGCCTTCAGTCGAGCCTCGTGGAGCGCCTTCTCCTGCGGGGTCCAGTTCCCATTCACTTCTGCCTCATCCAGCAGGTCATCATTGTCCCCATAGGACTCGTCCACAGCCTCCGAAGGGAAAGTTCCTGCAAACAGGCACTCAGACTAAGAGACAACGTTCACTGCAGCACCAGAGGGGTGGGCAGGGAGGCAGGAACTAGCAGTAAATCAATAAATGGAGCATTGCACCAACAACACAAAGGACATGGGTTCAAATCCCATGGAGTAAACATGACCATTTCCACTGCAAAGCATGCTGGGAATGAGCAAGCTTTGAGAAAGCGGCACCTACGGCGTGTTTGCCTGGCTGTCACTACTGCATACAGGCTCTTTATGCCGTTAATGAAAACATTCCATCTTTAGCATCACTTACACATACATACTGGTTATTATCTTAGCGAAACAAAAACTCATTAGAAACCCCATATTTACTCCATTCCAGATTCACACAATGACTGTATGACCCATAATCAATCTCTAACGATATTGTGTGTGTCACACACAAACACACCCAAGACCATAAGATATCTCAATGCCCCTGCTGAGCCAGCAAAGCCCTATTTAACAATCTGCAAAAAACACTGAAATCTGCTGTTTTTCCAAATGCATTCTAATGCTAATTGCATTAAAGGTTATGTAAACCGTTTCTCTGTTTATTACAGTTTTACTGATAGGATAAACATCCCACATCACAAACTGAGAAAACGCGTCTGGCGTGTTGATTATGTTCTGTACACTCCTTTAGGGGCGGGAAAAGCAGGCACCGTCCTCTGATTTGCCCGTTAATCTTCAGAGCGAAGATAAAGTGCTCACGCCATTGGCCCAAACACCACACAAAGCTGACAAGAGTGATGAAGTCAGACGCAGACACAGATACCAGGCCTGTGTCACCGAGTTACAGTCAAGCTGCAATTTACCAAAAACGAGGATTAAATCACATAGCAGGCACCACACAACCTGCTTAGAGTACGACAATAAAAACCTACATACCTTCTGAGCACCAACCTTAGAGTTTCATAGTCCCCCACATCCAAAGACATAAAACTGGTTTTATTGGAAGCACAAACAGGCCTGACGAAGACACCAAGCTATGGTCACATGTTCGGTCAGCCTCTCTAATCAACAGAAACAGCGGTGCCGTGCTTAGGGAGGAACCACGGTTTACACAGGTGAAAAGCTTTTCCCAGAGCATGCAAGTCTTCAGCAATGTTCTGCAGGACGTTCAAGTCCAGCTACTACATGCTTTACAGACATCATCTCAGGAGGGTTATTTACTCCAAATGCAGAGACATAAAAGCAGCAGTTTCTTATGACTAAAGCGACATCTGGCTAAATGTTGGCGCTGTCTGTTGTGTCTGGTACGGCGAAATAAACATCCCCGCTGGAAGCACGTGACAGCATTACTATCGTACATACTATATCTTTCATCCATTTACACAGTAGAATACCGAGGACTGAGAAGCAATGTCTTCATTTTGCAGGCTTATGCCTTCTCAAAAATGCCATTTCATACACAGAAACTGCATTAATAACAGACAGGAAAGAAATGTAGAGTGCACAGGGGAGGAGACGGAAACAAAGGCAAAAGGCTTTAGTGTTTCTCCCGCAGTGATTCTGTGAGGCCCAGCAGCGCTTTCTGCAGGGTTAATCAGACAGTGCAATCAATGGCAGACTGCGCCCAGCACGCAGGACCTCACCTACAGAAATACAGCTATTAACTGAGGGGCACCATGTGCTGGGATTCACGTCACGTGCAAAGTAAAAAGTCAGCATCCACAACATCAGATCCTGTCTTCGTAACCCCCAAAGAAAAGGATCAGAATCCCTGAATCCCAGCACTGAAGAGAGAGAGAGAGAAACCCGGAGAAGTGAAGGCTGCACACTATAGGAGCACATGGTAGACCCCGGAACAATGCATCGCGTTTAAGAGGTTGCAAGTTGCATGTACACTGTTTGTAAACTGTTTGCACCCTGCATGCACGCCAGGGCTAACAGTGGGTAAATGCAGCAGACAATACCCCGAATCGCCAGCATCTTACCGTCCTGCTGCGGAGGGAGAGTCCACGATGCCACTTCGGTCGCCATGTCTCCGCCTGCGCCCTGAACGTCGAAGCTGCCACGAAAACAGGGCGCCTCGTGTCATGTGGGGGCCTGTGCCGTGCCCGCGCACCAAGAACGCGCGTCCGCGATACCGTCCATTTTAGAGCACACACCTACCTCTCCGGATAATCAGCCAGCAAGGGAAGTACTCGGCAAAAACGTGAAATGCACCATATACACTCACGAGATCCGCTATGTGGCGTTGTATATTCCCTGAAATATAGACAAAATAAACTACGTGTGAATATAATATGTTTTGAAATTGTACACGAAAAACAAGCACTGTAAAAATGCAAAAACAGCAGATGTAAGCCAGCCAAGGCGCACGTAAACAGAGCCTGCTTTAACTCAGGGGCACACGGCGAAACACGTGCCCAAACCGAGCACAGGGACTGGCTGCCAGTAGGGCGGGACTGTTATGTACAGACCAATCAGCGGCCCTGTAAGGCGGGCTTTCTTTTCCCCGCCCCCCACAATCTTCTAGAATTCTTTGCACATGGTGCTATTTCATCTGGGCCAAGGGACAGGATTTTGTATTGTAGTGCTTATTAGCTTATTGTATTTATTGTAGCGTTTTAGCGAAGCACGGAAATGATAATTCTATTGTGACTCTGACTCCTTTACAGCAAGTACAGTATGTTTGTAACGTGCTATTTGCCTTACTTGTATGTCAGCTTGGACAAAAGTTTCTGCCAAATAAAGTAAATGTTAATGTAATATCTCTGCATATCCACATGTCCATAGTCTGATATCTGCTGAAAGTTAAGAAATTATCACAGGCTCCGTTTATGCGCCACTAGATGGTAGCCAAGAGACAGGGATTTCCTGTCAGTTAGGGTTGACTGGATTCTGCTCTGAATTTGAAGACATTTCCATTAGTGTTGGATCAGGCACAGGAAGGCCTGTGAGTACCTGCAGACTGCAGCAAGTAGTGTTTTTGTTGAGATTACTGCATGCCCTGGAGGTGACGCAGGCGTGCTGATTGCTAAGGGCTAATCAGAGTAGCCTTCGGCCTGGAGGGCCTTTTATAGCCCATCGCGTACATCTGACGTCTTAGAACATCCATCATTTCAGCAGACGGAAAGTTTCACAACGGCAGATGGTCTCATTGTCACTCAAGGATGAGATACTGTACATTTTTGCCCATGATAAAACAGCACAGGCATGACAGGGTCAGAGTGGACGTGCACCATGAGGCATATCTGCGGTGTACTGAGCATCTCAGGGCCGTGAGAGCAAGGTGCTGCTCTGTGGGGATATATCTGAGATCCCCACACGGTCATGTGAGCACCAGTGCGTTATTAGACTAAGTTATCTCCTACTGTGGTTTAATTATTGATCACAAAGAGGTATAGATTAAAGCATAAATATATAAGTATAAATATATAAGTATGAATATAAGTATAAATATATAAGTATAAATATATAAGTATGAATATAAGTATAAATATATAAGCATAAATATATAAGCATAAATATAAGTATAAA
Source organism: Boulengeromyrus knoepffleri (assembly GCA_026770805.1). Classification (NCBI taxonomy): domain Eukaryota; kingdom Metazoa; phylum Chordata; class Actinopteri; order Osteoglossiformes; family Mormyridae; genus Boulengeromyrus; species Boulengeromyrus knoepffleri. The sequence goes on along the minus strand of JABJVO010000015.1, from coordinate 6,656,921 downwards.
TATAAGTCTCCAGCCTCCCATAACTAAATAATTGATAACTTGTGATGTTTACTTCCATAACAGAGTCTGCAGTTGCCCCTGACCTGCCCCCCCCCCACCAACCCTCGAGGCCGCGTGACGCCTGCAGGCGTTTCATAAGGGGGAGGGCCGCCGTCCATGCTTAGAGCCCTGTGTCCCTCATGGCCGCTCTGGAGCTCCCCGCTGGGGTGCTGCTCTCGCTGCTTGCGCTGCTGGCGGCGCTGCTGTTCGCGCCCCTGTGCCGCCGCCGCCGCCGCCGCACCGCGCCCCACCTGCCCTGCCTTCCTTCCCTGCCCGTGCTGGGCAGCCTGCTGAGCCTGAGGGGCCGGCGGCCCCCCCACCTGCTCTACGCTGAGCTGGCTCGGGACCACGGCGCGCTGTTCGCCCTCTATCTGGGGCCGCACTACGCTGTCGTGGTGAACGACTTCAGGCACGCCAGGGAGGTGCTCCTGCAGCGCGGCAAGGAGTTCGCTGGCAGGCCAAAGATGGTGAGTGGGGGGCACTGTGCTTGTGGGAGAGAGCATGTGGGAGCGTGTGACAGTATGTTTCAGTGTGTGCAAGTTATATGAGCGTGTATGCATCAAAGTGTGCAGGAGCATGAGAGAGTATGAATGAGTGTGAATGTGTGTGTGAGAGGGAATACGAATGAGTGTGTGTGTGTGTGACAGAATGTTTGATTGTGTGTGCAAGTGTCTTTATGTATGAAAGCATGTGTATCAGAGTGTGTAAGTATGTGAGAGTATGTTTGTGTGTGAGGGAATGTTTGAGTGTGTGTGCAAGTGTTTGTATTTATGAAGCCATATGTATCAGAGTGTGACCATATGAGGATATGTAGGAGTGTGTCTTTGTGTGTGACAGTATGTTTGAGTGAAAGTGTCAGTGTTTGTATGTATGAGAGTGTTTGTATCAGTGTGTGTGAGTGAGAGTACATTTGAGTGTGTGTGTGAGCGAGAGTACGTTTTAATGTGTGTGCGAGTATCTGTTTACATTAGAGTGTGTGTATCGTGGTGTGTGTGAGCATGTGAGAGTATGTCTGAGTGTGTGTGTGTATCACAGCGCGTATGAGCATGTTAGAGTATGTCTGAGTGTGTGTTCCACTCATTTCCTGTGCCCCACAATCACGATGCCTTGTGAGAATCTGGCAAATGAAGCCTAAACTTACACTCAGAACAGATACCTGAGATTTTAAATGGTCCTTACCCCCATGGTCACTTCCCAGAGAAAACTACCACCAAGCTGCTAACCACAGGCATCTCGCTCATGCCCCCTGCAGGTCACCACGGAGCTGCTGAGTCGGGGGGGGAAAGACATTGCCTTTGCTGACTATAGCCCTCTATGGAAGAGCCACCGCAAACTGGTGCACTCGTGCTTCGCCATGTTTGGAGAGGGGAGCAGCAAGCTGCAGGCCATTGGTGAGGAGGCCCTCTCGTTTTGGGGGTGGGGGCACCGTCCGGGGCCTTTTCTGCACAAAGTCAAAGATGCAGCATTTGCAGAGTCTGAGCTGCCAGCTCAGCTTCTCCGAGCTCCCTAGCCGCCAAACCTTGCCAACGTCCCTAAGGGCCCTTTTCTACTACACTGGGTAAACTTTTGGTACTTCAAGAAAGTTGTTGGTATTCCAGTGGTGTAAAAACCGGTACCTGCGCCGAATGACATCACAACTTAAGGGGGGGGGGGGGGGGGGTTTTTTTCCCTACTTAAAAACGGGCCGGAGTAAATTAAACAACGGGACGAGTGGGCTTATTACTTCTAAAAATAAACCCCGGCCCTCTT
>JABJVO010000015.1:6630045-6645976 GCA_026770805.1 Boulengeromyrus knoepffleri | reverse complement strand
GGGCCGGCCTGCGCTCGGGGGGGGCTGGCTCGCAGGGGGCCTCCCCCGGGGGGGCACCCCGCCCCCTCGGCTCTCCCACCGGGGGGGGTGGGGGGGGGGGGGGGGGCGGGGGTGGTGGGGAGGCTGTTGCAGGCCGAGCTGTGTCAGCGCTGGGGGCCCGAGACTCGTCCGTCTCCCCCGGCGTGCTGGCATTGCTGGTGTTGGTCTCATACGTCGCCTGCATGGACATGGAGCTGCTGCTGGCTGACACGCTGGAGCAGGACTCGCAGGAGCAGCTGGTGTAGTTATCCGAACTCTGGGAGGATGCCAGACCACTGGGTCCAGCGCGCTCGCCGTGCCGGCCCCCGTGCAGTGCGAATACTGTGCTGTATGGTGGGGGGGGCGTCCGGGGTTGTGCCGCCACCTCCTCATAGGACGGTAGCTTGAAGGAGGCCAGGAAACCTGCTGACACAAAAGGCCACATTTGTGTCTCGACCCCTCAGCACATTTCAGACAGGGAGACATGAGCATCTCCATGCGACGGTCAGAGACGGTCTGCGTACTGAGATCCAGCATGGAGGCCGGGTGGCTGCGGGCGCCATGGTACGCCATCAGATTGATCTCTCGCTGCCGCTGCTGTTGCTGTACCCGCAGTTTGGCCCGCCGGTGCCGGTATGCGCAGCAGCAGCTGAACAGGATCAGCACGGTCCAGAGCAGCCAGAACCCTGAGGGATGCCACACAAGCTGAGCACCTAATCAGCAGCAGAAACTACTCCAGCTCCCTGCTCCGTTTACATTTACGCATTTGGCAGATGCTTTTGTTCAAGGCGATGTACAGCAAGGCAAATAGCACATTGCAAACATTCATGCTGTCAAGGAGTACACTAAATATAAGTGTAGCTAGGCAGGGCTTACAGTGAATACCCAGGTATAAGGGTAAGCAGTTGTTGGAGCAGAAGTAACCCAAACAGCTACACAACTACACAAAACAATTAACAAAATAAAAATAAAAACAAGAACCTAATAAGACTCTGTAAAGGCTAATACATGCAACATAAGAATATTCAATGAACAATCAGGTTAGTAGAGGAATTCATGGGACAGATGGATCTTAAGGCGTTTCTTGGAGGTAAAGAGGGAGATGGTTCGTAAACTCATTCCACCATCAGGGAACCACACAAATGAACCAGTCTGGAGTGACACTTCTCACATGGTGATGGGAGCTCCAAGTAGCGATAGTTTGCTGACCAAAGGGGGCAAGATGGTACATAAGCGGAGAGGAACCTCTTGATGGAGTTGGGTGCCTGTCCATTAATAGACCTGTAAGTCAGCACCAAAGATTGGATTTGATGTGAGCATCGATAAGAAGCCAGAAAAGATAGATAGGAGGGGTGTGACATGGGAACACTTGGGCTGACTGTATACTAGACATGCTGCTGCATTTTGAATCGTCTCCAGTAGTCTGATAGCACAAGCTGGTAGACCTGGCAACAGAGAGTTGCAGTAGTCAAGTCATGAAGTAACGAGTGCTTGGACTAGAAGCTGAGTTGCATACCGAGACAGAAAAGGCCTAATCTTCCTGATGTTACACAGGGTAAATCTGCAAGGTCAGAGAGCGCTGTTATGTGCTCAGCAAAGGACAGCAGGTCGTCTATTATTACCCCTAGGTTCCTGGCAGACCTTGATGGAGACAGTGTGGATGATCCAAGCTGAACAGCGATGTCATGGTGGGTGGTAGGGCTGGCAGAGAAAACAAGAAGCTCAGTCTTGGAGAAGTTAAGATGGAGGTGATAGTCCCTCATCCAGGGTGCGGTTTCAGCTTGACATGCAGAGATCTAAGCAGAGACTGTGGTGTCATCCAGAGAGAAGATCAAGTAGATCTGGATGTCATTGTTGTAGTAGTGGTAGGAGAAGCCATGTGACTGGATGATCTTACCTAGAGGTAATGTAAAAGACAGAAGAGGAGAGGAGCAAGGACAAAGCCTTGGGGAACACCAGTTGTTACCTGATGTGACTTAGATACCTCTGTACCCTAAGGCACTTGGAATGATCTGTCTGAGGTATGAATCAAATCAGCATAGGGCAGTCCCTGTGATGCCAAGCTGAGAAAGATTCGCCAGGAGTACTGCATCAAAAGCTGCAGACAGGTATAGTAGGATCAGGACAGATGACTGGGATACAGCTCTTGAAGCTCTCTGAGTTTCCACAACAGTCGAGTGTCTAGTCTGAAACCAGACTGAAAAGGGTCCAGAAAGATATTCTTTAGTGAAAAAGTAAAAATTCTCCTTAGGACAGCACATTCAAGAGTTCTGAGCAAATGAGAGGAGGGAGACTAGTTCTCAAACCGTGAAGGATTGAGTGAGCATTTTTTAAGCAGCGATGTTACCTGAGCCTGCTTAAACTCAACAAGGAATGTGTCGATCAAAAGAGAGGAGTTTATCAAGTGGGTAAGTGTAGGAGAGATGACCTTGGGAGGGGATAGTATCCAGGGCACAAGTTGTGGGCTGATGGATGAGTGGGTGGAGTGGGGAGTGAATGAGGAAAAAGGAGGAGAGATCCATGTGGGTGGAGGGCGCGGAGATCTGGCTGTCAATAGCTGCCACCTCATAAAAGAAAGCGGCAAAGTCATCGGCAGACAGGGTGGTGGATGGGGGGAGGGTTAAGGAGGGCAATGAAACTGGAGAATAACTTGCGCGTGTCAGTGGTGGCAGAAAATTTTCTCTTGGAAGTTGGTCATTTTAGACATGGGAAATGAAGATAGAAGTAACTGGTACTCAACCGGGTCTATGGGAAGTCTCCTTAGGTGAGTCTTGTGCTGTGTAATGTGTTACATTTGAAGTATGGTATGAAGGTCAGAGTAAATAGCTATTAATTCAGACCTAGATCCCAAACTACATTACCCAGGACACACAGCCCAAACCTGGCCCCCTAATGCAGGGTATCCCGTGACTTATAGCACTGACCTGGCCCAATAATGCAGGGTGTCCTCTGACTAACAGCCACAACCCAGTCTGAAACCGTGGGGTGTCCCCTGACTTACAGCCCCGCCCCGGCCCACTAACGCAGGGCGTCCCCTGACTGGCAACTCTGATCCTGCCTGCTAATGCAGGGCATCCCCTGACTTATAGCCCCAACCCAGCTTGATAACACAGGGTGTCCCCGGACTTACAACCCCGGCCCGGCCCGCTAACACAGAGCATCCCCTGACTGGCAGCCCCGACCCTGCCCGATAATGCAGAGCATCCTCTGACTGACAGCCACAACCCAGCCTGATAACACAGGGCGTCCCCTGACTTACAGCCCCGGCATGGCCCAATAACACAGGGCGTCCCCTGACTTACAGCCCCGACATGGCCCAATAACACAGGGCGTCCCCTGACTTATAGCCCCGACATGGCCCAATAACACAGGGCGTCCCCTGACTTATAGCTCTGACATGGCCCAATAACACAGGGCATCCCCTGACTTATTGGACCAGTTCGGGGCTATAACACAGGGCGTCCCCTGACTTACAGCCCCGACATGGTCCAATAACACAGGGCATCCCCTGACTTATAGCCCTGAATCGGCCCAATAACACAGGGCGTCCCCTGACTTACAGCCCCGACATGGCCCAATAACACAGGGCATCCCCTGATTTACAGCCCCAAAATGGCCCAATAACACAGGGCGTTCCCTGACTTACAGCCCTGAATCGGCCCAATAACACAGGGCGTCCCCTGACTTATAGCTCTGACATGGCCCAATAACACAGGGCATCCCCTGACTTATAGCCCCGAACTGGTCCAATAACACAGGGCATCCCCTGACTTATAGCCCAGAATCGGCCCAATAACACAGGGCATCCCCTGACTTACAGCCCAGAATCGGCCCAATAACACAGGGCATCCCCTGACTTACAGCCCCGACATGGCCCAATAACACAGGGCGTCCCCTGACTTACAGCCCAGAATCATCCCAACAACATAGGGCGTCTCTTGCTTATAGCCCTGACCTGACTTGCTAACATGGGTTGTCCCCTGACTTATAGCCCTGACTTGGCCCGCTAATGCGGGGCATCCTTTGACTGACAGCCTCAACTCAGCCCGATAACAAGGGCCATCCGAATTTACAGCCCCGACTCGGCCGGCTAACATGGGGTGTCCCTCGACTTATGGTCCCGACTTGGCCCGATAACTAGGGCATCCCCTCACTTACACCACAGCTCGTAGTAGTAGGTACAGCAGCCTGTCTCCCCACAGCAGTGGCCCGATTCACATAGGTAGCCGCCGCCACTGGGGTCCCCTGGGCAGTACTTTGGGCTGGCGATGACTGGCAGGCTGCCAGGAGATGGGTGCTTCACCCCCTGAGAAGGAGCACAGCAGGACCAAGGCCAGTCAGGATTCATCGGGCAAATGCCAACACAACCCTGCAACTGCAACTCTACCAGAGAAGATGTGGGCGCTCCTTACCTGGTCACGGGCGGTCATATCAGGGTCCGTAGGTGATACTCCCATCTGCAGTCAAAGAGAGATGCATGATTGATGAGGAACGTCACTCCGTAAAAGATAAAACAAGCTACTAAGTTCCACCCTGAGGAGCGTGTGAGGAAATAACCCCTGAAGCCATGAACTGAAACTCCAGAAAAGCACAGCATGCGGACGGGCAGCGGGTGGCGACGGGCAGCGGGTGGCGACTGCCAGCGGCATCATGCCGTGCTGCACTCCATGGCTACGTGACAGTTGCCCGCCGTCCCTAATGGCGCCATTGTTAGCTGCCCCTCCTGGGCACAATGTGACAGCCTTTGTTCCCCCTACAGTGACACGGATAGGGGACAAGCGCTGACAGCCTCCTCTGTCCAAACAGAAACCTCCAGAATCCTCCACACCCTGTGAGGCAGCCCTTTGGATCCAAGTCAAATAAGATTACATGGTAAATTACAGAATACATGATGCCACTATTTGCATCTTACAATTTTGAAAATCATTGCTATATGTAACTAAATAATTATATCAGACACATCTGAGTAATTGTAATGTATAAAATGACAAAAAAATAAATTAAAAATCCATCCATCCATCCAGCAGCTTATCCAGCACAAGGTCACAGTGGAGCCTGGAGCCTGTGCCAGGCAGCATAGGGCATAGGGCAGAATGGAATGCCAGTCAATTACAGGGCACAAGACAGGAAGGGATGCCAGTCCATTACAGGGCACAAGGCAGGATGGGATGCCAGTCGATTACAGGGCACGGGGCAGGAAGGGATGCCAGTCCATTACAGGGCACGGGGCAGGATGGAATTCCAGTCGATTACAGGGCACGGGGCAGGATGGGATGCCAGTCGATTACAGGGCACGGGGCAGGATGGGATGCCGGTCGATTACAGGGCACGGGGCAGGATGGGATGCCGGTCGATTACAGGGCACGGGGCAGGATGGGATTCCAGTCGATTACAGGGCACGGGGCAGGATGGGATGCCAGTCGATTACAGGGCACGGGGCAGGATGGGATGCCAGTCGATTACAGGGCACGGGGCAGGATGGGATGCCAGTCCAACACAAGGCACACACAGGCACTTACCTAACTGCATGATTTTAGATTGCAAGATAAATCCAGAACATACACAACACGGGAACAGCATACTATCTATTCAACCATATATAGAAATACCTATATAGATACCAGTAACATGTAAGTAATTTTTCATAATTTTCTGTATTAAGTGCATTTAAGAACTGAACCTAAAACAACCAATATGATGTTCATCCAGAAGCATGAATCAAATCACTTTAAATGCAAATAAACTACCCTACATTACCACAGCTAGTCTGGGGTATCAAGGAGATTTTTAAAAACCAAAGGAATCAACACATCCAGAAACTACCCTGCCCTTACTGCCTCATGTTAATTAAGCAAATGTGTATTTTTAATTAAAAGATGAGACAAGTGTGCCAATAGGGGGTGCTCTTTCCTGTGCACTAAATGAAACGGTGAAGAGGCCATAATTCAGCTGAGGGTGCTGTCATTTGTTGATCACGGTGTGGAATATCATATTATAAAGCCTATAATTCCTTAATTCATTTTTAAAGAAGTGTCCCATGAGATTAGCATGGCGGACAAACAAAAAACAGAGAGCATTTACCTCCAGTGTGTGAGTCACACAGAGATGCTGTAAAGGGCTCATGTGCACTTTCACATGTTTCTGCAGCCAGACTGTATACTGTATAGCAACCCCAACCTAAAACCAGAAAAAATACCACAGTGCATCTGCCTTGAGCTTACAGAACTCTGAAGTTTGTTTGAGCACAGATCTCATATACATATGACATGATGGCTGCAGCATCCACAGCTGTTTCGGTGTGGAAAAACATGGTGAGACACACACACACAGACATAAAGTGACCTAAACACTGACCCATGCAGTGACATGCAATGATATGTCTGGTGACACAGTGACATGTACAGTGACACACACAGTGACATAAACGATGACATGTGCAATGACACACACAGTGACATATGCAGCGCCATGTGTAGTCATTCACACAGTGACGTGCAGTGACATACACAGTTACATATTTAGTAATATGTGGAGTGACACAGTGACATATTCAGTGATATGTACAGTGACAAACAGGGACATCCGCAGTGACATACAGTAATATGTGGAATGTGCCATGTGCAGTGACATACACAGTGATATTCAGTAATATGCAGTGACACACAGTGACATATTCAGTGACATGTGCAGTCACATGCACAGTGACATGACACCCACAGTGACATATGCAGGGATACACACAGTGGCATGTGCAGTAACACAGTCAAAAGCATACAGTGACTCTCATAGGGGCATGAACGTTGATGTACACTGCAACACGCACAGTGACATACACACATCAATATGTAAATTACAATGTACAATGACACATACAGTAGCATGCACGCCACCATGAACAGTAATAGGCACAGTATTTGAAAGTGGACATGAACAGCGTCCTAGTCATACGCAAAATGTGCGCACATTGACATTCACAGTGACACACATGTACGGTTAAAAGCACAGTGAGAAATGTACTGCATTGCAACTATAATGCAATTATAATCCAAACCTCGTGCATTAAATACTAAACTAACTGTTGGTGTTTTGTCGGATTGCGCCACACGACTTATACACATGACGTGCATGATCGATTCAGATTTATTGCAGAGATTTATTATGATCAGTCTGATATAACGAAGCCCAGTGTTAGCCTGCATGTTCCACATGCAAAATGTAACTGTCCATTTTCAAAAGAAATAAGCGTGGTGCTTTTGTGGTGACACACATTAAATGCATTCATACAATACAGTGTCGTTCCTGGATTAGATGGTACAAAACAGCCAATTCGCCGGGTATAGCGCGTATATCTTCCTATTTACCTCCGAATCATCACCGCCTAGTCGGTAATCCGTCCCAGCGTCCCGGCCTCGTAAACCACCACAATAAAAGCTTCAGGTGAAAATAAAATAAGCATGCGGCGCTAACTGTGCGCACCCATCACTCCTAGACTCAAAGCCGGCTTTAACCCAAAGCATCCGCCATTTCCGTCCGAAGCGGACTCCTCTTCTCCGATCTCACATGTCCTGGTGTTTGCTGAACGGTCCGGCAGTTCGAGGGCCGGGAACCGGACCAGCGAGGGTGGTCAAGCATCTCGCCATGACCCCCGCCGTGAACGTCGGCACCGGCCGCGAAGCGTCTTGGCTTTTTAAGGATCACGGACGGTAAATAACTAAAGTCAACAGTACATCAGCGTAGCCTACTCCGATTGGCTCGTCGGCGTCGGACAGCAGGGCAACAGCCAATCAATGTCTCGAACGCTGGGATTCTGAGGCGAGTTTAAACCCGTAGGCCGGGAATTGTTGTGATGATGTAATTTAGTCGAACCCGGGTGGCCTATACTATGAAGCGGGGTTAGTGGCTTATCGGGGTTACCACAGTTTAAATGGTCTTCATATTCGTTCACTTACATTTTACCCACTGTGGTACCTTAAATCCGACAAGTTACCCCGATAAGCCACTAACCCCGCTTCATAGTACAGGCCACTGGCCACAGGTGGTACGCTTAACCGCTGGGTGGACAGACAGACAGACAGGGACAGACAGACAGATACAACCCCGTTTCCAAAAGAGTTGGGATGCTGTGTAAAATGCAAATAAAAACATCATACATTGATTTGCTAATTCTTTAAACCCGTATTTAATTGAAAGACAACAAATTATATGTTGAAACTGAGAATTTTATTATTTTATGACAAATATATGCTCAATTTGAATTTGATGTCAGCAACATGTTTTTATAAAGTTGGGACGGGGCATATTTACCACTGTGTTGCATCACCTCTTCTCTAAACAACACTCTGTAAACATTTGGGAACTGAGGAGACCAGTTGCTGGAGTTTTGAAAGTTAAATGTTGTCTCATCCTTGCTTGATATTTGATTTCAACTGCTCAACAGCTGTCGAATTTTTATTTCCTGAAGTGCCAAATGTTTTCAAAGGGTGACAGGTTTGGACTGCAGGCAGGCCGTCTAACACCCGGACTCTTCTACTGTGGAGCCATGCTCCTGTAATACATGAAGAATGCGATTTAGTATTGTCTTGCTGAAATACACAAGGCCTTCTCTGAAAAAGACATTGTATGTATGGCAGCATATGTTGTTCTAAAACCTGTATATATTGTTCAGCATTAATGGTGCCTTCCCAGATGTGCAAGCTACCCAAGCCATGGGTACTAATGCACCCCCACACCATCATGGACACTGGGTTTTGAACTGTCCACTGATAACAAGCTGGATGGTCCTTCTCCTCTTTAACCTGCAGGATGCTGTGTCCATGATTTCCAAAAAGAATTTGAAATTTTGATTCGTCAGACCACAGGACAGATTTCCATTTTGCCTCAGTTAACCTTAAATGAGTGTTTCTGGATCATCTTAAAACATGTTGTTAAATGTACGTGTGGTGTTTCAGCATTCCTATCATTGTCCTGGTGTATCTAGAGGTCTGCAAACCGTTGTTTCCTCCGTGCTGTCAGTTTTATTCATGTAGGTAGCAATTTTGTTTGATTTTATATTTCACCACTAGATGTCATCAGATCATTGGGAAAAGCCAAACCGAACCTATTCTTATTTTTTTATTTATTTTGATGTATTCTTCCAGTGCACAGGGACTTGCTGCGCGTGTTATTTTGGTCTGAACCATTCCGTGTTCAGTATCACGGTCATGCATCAATCCTAGTTAACATTTTCACATTCTTAAACCCTTTTCAATTACAACCCTGTTTCCAAAAATGTTGGGACGCTGTGTGAAATGTAAATGAAACAAAATGCATTGGTTTGCAAATCTTATAAATCCATGTTTAATTGAAGATAAAACAAAGACAACATCACATGTCGAAACTGATAAAATGTATTGATTTATGACAAATATATTGTAGCACTGGAGGTACGTGTTGGGCAGCAAGACAGGTTGGACCAGTTCCAACCTGTAATAATGTAAATAGTCCCCTATATCTGTCATGTACTGCAGTGTCATTGTGCTGTAAGTAATGTCATGTGTAGTGTTAAATTTTAATTATGGTAAACAGTGTGTGTGCGTGTGTGTATTAGGTGTAAGCAGAGTGACTAGCGTGGTATGGGTGAAATAAAAACCACCTTGTGGTTGAACCATAACCAGACTCCCTTAGGTGAATTGCACCTATGACATCACCAACCTAGCCGTTACAATATGCTTAGTTTGAATTTGATACCAGCAACACGTGAGGGGCAACAAAATACCGGAAAAGTTGTCTAAAGCTAAAACAAAACACCTGGTTGAATATCTTGCAACTAATTAGGTTAATTACCAACAGGTCAGCAAGATGATTGGGTATAAAAAGAGCTTCCCAGAGAGGCAGAGTCTCTGTGCAGTGAAGATGGGGAGAGGTTCACCACTCTGTGCAGTGAAGATGGGGAGAGGTTCACCACTCTGTGCAGTGAAGATGGGGAGAGGTTCACCACTCTGTGAAAGACTGTGTCGACAAATGGTGCTACAGCTTAAGAATAATGCTCCTCAAAGTAATATTGCAAAGAATTCGGGAATTTCATAATTTATGGTATATATCATTCAAAGATTCAAAGAATTTAGAGAAATCTCTACACAAGGAACGAGGCTGAAAACCAATACTGGGTAGCCGTGATCTTGTGGTCCTCAGGCGGCACTGCATTAAAAACTGACACGAATCTATAGTGGAAATCACTATTAGTGCCCACGGCTTGGGTAGCTGGCACATCTGGGAAGGCACCATTAATGCTGAACGATATATACAGGTTATGGTGCAACATATGCTGCCATCCAAACAACGTCTTTTCAGAGAAAGCCTTGTATATTTCAGCAAAACAATGCCCTCTGCACATATTACAAGTTTAGGTTCAAGGTTCGAGGTACTTTATTGCCAGCAGCAGCTGTGTACATGTATATCGTGAGATGAGACATTTCTCCAAGGACCGTGATGCAACATGCAACAGCTTATAACAAGACACAATGTGCACAAGGACAAAAGCAACACTAAACAGTGTAACAGTACATGATATATACAGCTTGCTGTACACACGTTTTAAATGTAACCAGCATAATGAAGAGCATGCTGGACATCAGTCATTGGACAAACTGAAATTATAGCAGCTCTTATTGAGTGTTACAGGTAACGTGCAAGTGCCATAGAGATTATAATGGAATTATTGGGACCCATATGGTGAGGTAGTGTTCTAGAATGGCATTTGGCTAGGCAAAATTTTAACATGAATATGTGAGTGTGAATTCTGATAGCTAATGGAATGAAGCTTTTACACAGTCTGGTGGAACCAGCCCGCATGCTTCGATACCATTTACCAGACGGAATAAGAGAAAACAGTCCATGTAGTGGCTGGAATTGGTCTTCGACGATGTTAGTGGCTCTGGGAAAGCAGCAGTTGTGGGAGATGTCCTTCAGGGGAAGTAGAGGCACCCCGATGACCTTCTCAGCTGCCCTCACTATCCACTGCAGTGTGTTGCAGTCTGAAACCTTGCAGTTCCCGTACCAGACAGTGATGCAGCTGGAGAGCAGACTTTCAATAGTTCCCATATAGAATGTAGTGACGATTGGAGATGGGACTCCGGCTCTCTTCAGTATCCGTGAAAAATGCAGGCACTGCCGCAAACTTTTGGCTAAAGAGGCGGAATTGAGAGACCAAGTAAGGTTTTCCGTGATGTGGACACCCAGGAACTTGGTGCTTTTGACCCATTTGGCGCATCATGAAACGAAAAATATGACAAAGGAGACACAGAACTGTTGAGCAGTTGAAATCCTATATCAGGCAAAAATGGAAGAACATTTTACATTAAAAACTCCAGCAACTGGTCTCCTCAGTTCCCAAACGTTTACAGAGTGTTGTTAAAAGAAGAGGTGATGCAACACAGTGGTAAATTTGCCCTTCTCCAAACTTTTTTGAAACATGTTGCTGACATCAAATTCAAATTTTGGGGCAGTGTGCTTCTGACTGAAAGGTTACTGGTTTAACTTCCTGAACAGCAAAACATTACTTTTCTCAGTATACATTAAAAGTAGCCTGCGTATCTAATACTGGATTCAAGTGACGTATTCTATCAATGTAGAATCACTGTCTCATACAGGGACAATACTTTGGCATGACCTAGAGCTGTAGCTGAGGTCCAGTCATACCACATCTTATAGCCATACTCTTTCCACACTCTGATCGAATAAGGAAAATGCTGCTGAGGCAGCAGAGTAATGAAGAAAACATTGCTGAGGCAGAAGAGTAATGAGGAAAATGCTGAGGCAGCAGATCAATTAGAAAAATGCTGCTGAGGCAGCAGAATGAGGAAGATGCTGCTGAGGCAGCAGAATAATGAGGAAAATGTTGCTGAGGTAGCAGACTAATGAGATAAATGCTGCTGAGGCAGCAGAGTAATGAGGAAAATGCCAAGGCAGCAGAGCAATGAGGAAGATGCTGCTGAGGCAGCAAAGTAATGAGGAAAATGTTGCTGAGGTAGCAGACTAATGATGATAACACTGCTGAGGCAGCAGAATGAGGAAGATGCTGCTGAGGCAGCAGAGTAATGAGGAAAATGCTGCTGAGGCAGCAGAATAATGAGGAAAACACTGCTGAGGTAGCAGAATGAGGAAAATGTTTCTGAGGCAGCAGACTAATGAGAAAAATGTTGCTGAGGCAGCAAAGCAATGAGGAAACTGCTATTGAGGCAGCAGAGCAATGAGGAAAATGCTGCTGAGGCAGCAGAATAATGAGGAAAATGCTGCTGAAACAGCAGAATAATGAGGAAAACACTGCTAAGGTAGCAGAATGAGAAAAATGTTGCTGAGGCAGCAGAGCAATGAGGAAAATGCTACTGAGGCAGCAGAGCAATGAGGAAAACACTGCTGAGGCAGCAGACTAATAAGATAAATGCTGCTGAGGCAACAGAGCAATGAGGAAAATGCTGCTGAGGCAGCAGACTAATGAGATAAATGCTGCTGAGGCAACAGAGCAATAAGGAAAATGCTACTGAGGCAGCAGAGCAATGTACAGCCTTGGGGTGGAGATGAGCTCTATTGGCTTGTAAAACACAGGTGCTAGGCCCTTGTTTGGAAACCAAGTCAAGTGACAGTCACAGGCTGGCAATGAAATCAGGAATGAGAAGGCAGGAATGACAAGGTGAAGCTTCAGTGCTTTACTGAATCCATTCCCTTTCATATAAAGGGCTCACAGAAAGTCTTGGGACATTTGCTTAAATCATCCATCTATCACCATAACTGCTTAATCCCAATTGGGGTCATGGGGGGGCCCGAGCCTATCCCAGGAACAAGGGGTGCAGGAGGGAACCAACCCTGGGCAGTCACAACACACCTCAGGGCGCATACACACACACACACACACACACACGCGCGCGAGTCGGGTAAACATATCTTTATGGGGACCCCTCATTCACGTTGTGGGGACATTACGTCCCTATAAGGTAAGGTATACCTGCTCTCACACTCACAGGGCCAATTTAGACTTGCCAATCAACCTGCCCTGCACACTTTTGGACTGCGGGAGGAAACCAGAGTCCCCGGTGGAAGCCCAGGGGGAGAGCATGCGAACTCCACACAGAAAGGATCTACGCACAACCTGGGGAGCAAACCCAGCATCTTCTCGCTGTGAGGCAGCAGCAAGAGCCACTGCACCACCGTGCCACCCTGCTTAATTCTGTAATAAACAAATTTATTGGTTTTATAACAAGAAATATTATTTTGTTCATTAAGATTTGAGAGGTTTACTTGTCACATAAACAGTTACACACGTAACATGTTACGAAACGTAACCCTGAAACGCTCCTGAGATCTGCAAATAATTCAATACCATACGTAAGAGTAATGTAAAATAGAATTAGAAAAATCATGTAAGTAAATAAAGCAATACAATGATCTATACAGAAAGTGTGAATTATACATGTACAGATTTATATACGGGTAAATATGAATGTGGCATCAGGCAAAGTGGCATCATGCAATGAAATAGGTGCAAAGGATATGATATCACATTATATGTATCACATTATATGTGATACAGTAAATGAGTAGCGATGCGCTCTTATTGGGTTAACAATGGAGTACATATAAGTAGCAGCATGAAAAGTAGGAAAGCAACAATATAGAAAGAATGAAATATGCATTAGATGCTGAGTGTGGTGTTGCAGCTGTTCACTGCATCCTGAATGGAGTTGTCATGCCATGGTTTTTGATTAGGAAATGTCCGAAAGGTGATGGAAGGGATGATCTGGCCCGCTAGCTAACGAAGCTAACAGCTACTTCTCTAAACTCGCTGATGCTGGTTGAAGTGATCCACAATATGGCTCACTGCACATCCACAAGTACGGTTGCCAACCGTCCCGAATTGTCCAGGACATCCCGAAATAAGGGTGATTTTGATTCGTCCCTTCACTGGACCCTTCACTGGTTGGCAACCCTATCCTCAAGCGTGCCTTGCAGCATGGCCTCTGATTGGGCAGGCCAGTGTTTTACCTCCCTCGTCACCAGAACGTCCTCTACTAGTCTGTTTGCATTTCAGGCTCGTACCCCTGCTCACGCCCTCGTGCCGACTGACCCATTAGGTGACAGTGGCAGCTGTTTATTTAGATAGGGTGTCAGTTCCTTCGCCTGAGACGGGGAGGCACAGAGGTGAAGCTTACCCAGGGTGCCGCATGGGCTGTGCCCGGTGCTGCTCACGCCCACAATTGGTTTGGCAGCGAGCGCCTTGCTGCAGGGAGGGGCTGCAGCTGCAGCTGCAGATGGGCAGCTGAGAACTAGATTAGCTGCAGAGTGAGGAAATGTGTGGGTGTGTTCACCTTGGAGTGATCATGCAACAAGCAGACCAGAGGCGGGCGAGAGGGGAAGTACTGCTTCACAGAGATGTATGTGTGTCACAGGGCTGGAGCGACACAGCCACTGGCAGGTCAGGAGCAAACAGCCAGCCCCACGGGCCTTGGCAAAGGCAGTCAGTGGCATGACTGGACAAGGCAGAAGGAGTCAAAGGGGAGCCCAGGGAACGTTTGACAGGAAGGAAGCAGAGAAGGGCGCCATGGCGAACGTCTCCAGCAGTCGTTTCGATCTGTTTGATGGGGGCTTTGGAGATGAGGAGCTTCCCGTCGCCATGCCGCGGGGGTCACAGGAGCCAGAGTTCGCCTGTGAGTTTGGAGATAAGCAGTCGAATGTAGGTCAGCGCTGAGGGTAACTGATGAGAAACAGCTGTGTGGGCTGAGCCACGGGCTGTGGGGTTGGGCATGCGTGGTTTCAGTGAGCCTAGTGTTCTCAGAGTGATGAACCTCCAAAGTCGTGATCAGATCCTCTGTGGTGTGCAAATGCTACTGGCAGTTAGCGGCCTGCTGCTTCAGCTCTCACCGTATCATGATGTACTTTCTGATGGCACCATGTCTCCTGCTTTCACTGCCATTACTTACTAAACACATGATCCTATAGTTCACTGGAGCTGCTTTAAATTTAGCGCGCTCAGCCCAAGCCTCTCCACTCTGATGCTAGCTGGTTCTGCGTTGCCTGATGTTCCTCACAGGCCTGAGCCATCCACCGCACTTGCCTGTCAATGCGCTCCCCCAGCTGCGGCCTCCACCCATCAGCCTGCTGACATGACGCCCCCCCCACCCCCACCCCGATGTTCTTGGCTGCCTCCATAGCAGCAATACGACGTGCGTCCGTGACAGCTCAGTGTGTGTGAACACGTCACATAAGCGCATACCTTTATTTACATATCTGACCATGTGACTAAGTATTGGGTTGCTGCACAGGGATGAAACTTTCATTTTCGGATGATCTACAAAGAGGAAGGACGACGGGCTGGTGCATTTGGTCTCTATGAGGGGGTTTAAATGTGCACAGCCATGTAGGTGATCAGCAAAGGGGGGCAGATGCTTCATGATGCAGAAAGCAGTGAGCTTGCAGGTTGCCCGTGCTGGGTACAGTACTTACCATGCCACGTGCGCTTGGTTCGTCTGGAGCTGTTGTGCAGGGCGACTTAACCTTGGGTTCAGCTGAAAATGATTTTGCTTTACAGACCTGCAGAGCCTTAGCTGTTGAGCAGCGCTCTCCCACAATGACCCATAAACTGGCCTGCTCAAGCCTTCCAGTAAGACATACAGCAGTACAGGAGCTGGACACTTGTGTAAATGCACAGAGAGTCTTAAAATCAGGGCCAAACTGAAGCCTCCAAAGGCTGCTCATGCCAGCAACTCATACTCAAGCAGAGGGTGGCTTTCTGTCACAGGGCACATGACAGCCAATGTGAGACCTTTAGCTCTGCAGCATGATAAGAAGGAGCGGTGGACCTGCCGCCAGGCTGTGAGGTCTGCGGGGAGGCCGTCCCACTGTGATGTCATAGTGGTGCACAGCACAGGAAGTACGGCTCTGT
>JABJVO010000015.1:6600783-6619551 GCA_026770805.1 Boulengeromyrus knoepffleri | reverse complement strand
TCCCCCCGACCAGGTACCCCACCCCCCACCGACCCCCCAAGAACAGAAAAACAAGAAAAGGGAATGTGGGGGGGGGGGGGGGGGGGGGGGGGGGGGGGGGAGGGGGGGGGGGGGGACGGGGGGGGGGGGGGGGGGGGGGGGGGGGGGGGGGCCATTTCTGTGTGCTAAAGCCAGTCTGGGGAAGGAGAGACACATATTTCCAGTCAGTCAGTCATCAAAGAGGATCTTGCTCACTGCTCTTTGTGTGTGTGTGTGCGTGTGTGTGTGCGTGCACGTGTGTGTGTGCGTGTGTGTGCGCAGAGGTGGACATCGAGGGCCTGGAGTTTGCACCGGCTGAGCTGGACAGTGTGGGCAGCGTGAGCGATGGAGATGATCACTACGGCTCCAGGGACGGCAGCTACACACATCCTCACAGACTGCAGCACTGCCTCTGATGGCCCCCACATTGCCCGGACCCTGCCCCCATCAGGCCTGTCTGCGAAACATCATTCCTCCAGCCCAGACTGCCTAGACCAGCACCTTCCTGGCCCCTGTGCCGCTCGGCGCACTCCCACGTGAGGGCCGCGACCCCCTCACTGCGTGCCATGGAGTCCTGCAGCTTCCAGTAGGAAAGCAGCTCACAGCTTATTCACTGCAGTGTATGGGTTTGAGTAGCTGGAGAGGACCATGTGTGCATGTATGTATGTGTGTGTGTGTGTGTGTGTGTGTGTGTGTGTGTGTGTGCGCGCTTTACAGTATAAAACTCCAAATGTATTTGGTAAGATGACAGTGGACAGACCTGATGTCAGACCAGACTGATAAAGGTCTTTGGGCGATTCCAGTCGCGCCTGCCAATTGTTAGTAAGGTGCTCACTCTCGCCTGACCCAGATGACAAGAGTGTGTCATTAGAAATGGTCACATGACGCTCAACTGACCCAAACATTCCAACTGTAGCTTTAACTGGAGCTTATAAACAAAAACGGTGCACCTGAACTGAGGCAGCTCTACTTGCTACCCAGGATGGAAACAAATGTCCAGCTGTAGCCTGATGTAGCATTAATAAAACAGACAGGTGGGGGGAGTCTGGCTGGGGAACATAAGTAGTGTCCCCCCCTGTCTGAGGTCCACCCTGCGCAGCACAGGCGTCTGTGGCGTGATTCCTGGCAGAGATGAACTCAGGCCTAGATGTGGGTTGTGTGTGTGTGTGTATCTGTGCATTTGCCTATCTGTGTGTGTGTGTGCCTGTATCTGTGTGTATGTGCCTGTATCTGTGTGTGTATGCCTGTATGTGTGTGTTGTGTGTATCTGTGTGTTTGCCTGTATGTGTGTGTTGTGTGTATCTGTGTGTTTGCCTGTATGTGTGTGTTGTGTGTATCTGTGTGTGTGTGTGCCTGTATCTGTGTGTGTTGTGTGTATCTGTGTGTGTGCCTGTATCTGTGTGTGTTGTGTGTATCTGTGTGTTTGCCTGTGTGTGTGTGTTGTGTGTATCTGTGTGTTTGCCTGTATGTGTGTGTTGTGTGTATCTGGCGTTTGCCTGTATGTGTGTGTTGTGTGTATCTGTGCGTTTGCCTGTATGTGTGTGTTGTGTTCACGTGCAAATGACACTGACATGTCCTGTGTTTTACACAGAACAGCCTTGACATGCATACAGCTAAACATGCTACTTTCCTGAATCAGAGGGGCTTCGGGGCGACGTAAAGCCAAGTGCTCCTGTGGGTCACCTGCACAGGGGCACACTGGCTCTTCACTGGCTGTAGGTGGCGCCACTGCCCCTCCAGCGCTGTGCAGTATCTGCTTAGTGTGACCAGCTTATCCTTATAAATGACCAGCCTATCCAGGAAGGTCTTCTAAAAAGACAAACTAACAAAATCATGTATACAGAAATCCTATTAGATAAAGCAGTTTTAAGAAGTGTAGCATATATTTCCTGTATTAAATTTTGTATTATATTTTTCCTAACTGTTCTCTTTGAAAGTAAGAAAAGACAAAGTATATCTATATATGAGAGCTCTGGATCCTGGTTGAGGCCAGACGCTGGGGAAGGGGGGCAGTCTTGGGGACTCCCCTGCTGTCAGACTGTGCCTTGGTGGCCCCCAGAGACCATCAGTGACATTCCCCCAGTGCTCAGGTGCTGGCCTAAGAGGCGTTCTCTGCCTCTGTCCCCATAACCAAACTCTCGCCGTGTGCCAGGTTGGGCCGGGCGCTGCCATGCCCACATTCTTCTGGGACCTGTTGCCTTGGCACGCCCTCCTGCTCTTGTCACACCGACCACACTGGTAATTGCATGGCAGCTCATCAAGAACTGTGGTACCGCTGTGGGTTTATTTCCCAATTTGGTTCTTTGATGTCACTTCCTGTGTCTCATTGGTTCATTTGAAGTTAAAGAGGGTGGTGGTGGGGAAGCAGAGGACATAAAACAATGGCAGCTGATAATCTGCTCCTGTCCCACGGATGGCCCTTCATCGCAGTGTTATTGATCGCTCACACCGGTTCCTGAAACTCCTGACCCGATGACAGCCACAGTCTGGTGCATTTTGTGCTCTTGTTTATTTTTTTACCTCTATATTATTTCTAGAGTTCAGGGGAAATGAGCAGAAAAACTAAAGAAATGATTGTAGAGAGTTTACCGTCTTGGGAAGTAACACATTGTATGAACACCAGCGGAGATGTTCAGGCGCATTTTGCCACGCGACTTGTAAACTCTGGCTCAGAAGCTCCCGTCTGACATCCTGATGTAAACGGCCTTTTCACCCTGGATTCTTGGTATCTCATGTTTAGTTCTGATGAGATGAGGGTCAGGTAGCCCCTGTATATGGCGCAGTGACCCTGCAGAGCTCAGCAATGCGACGATGCCCAAATATGCGTCGTCTTGATGCCTTAAACACCATGAGAGGGAACAACCAACAGTTGTTTTCCTGCGGTATTTATGGTGGCGTCCATGGGCCCGTGGTGTGCATGAGGATGGGCACGACTGGCAGGCGAGAGGCTTCTGTGCCATTGGGCTGGGAACACATCGTGTCTCGGATCTGGCACACTGCAGCATCCATTCTGTGTGCACATCTACCTGGTGCTGGCTGCAATCTGTAGCACACATGTTGTGCTTTATCATTCATTGTAAGATAAATACATTTTATACGTAAATTGCAGTGTGTGGCTCATTCCTTGAAATCTTTACAGTGGTACTGTTTATTAACATTTGTGTGCTACCAAAAGTGTTGCCTTTGTAAGATATAAATGTCCTGTATATATAATATACATTACCAGTTAGATATATAGAGAAACACAAATGTGTATGATCCATAGCCAGTCCCCTGCTATAGATCATTTTTAATTCTCTGGACATATTTCCTTGACATTGCACATCATTCGCAGGCAGTAGACTATTGAACAAAAATAGGCTACCTGACAAAATGTCTCCCCGAGCCCCCAGGTGAGGAGACAAGGGTAGACAGAATTTGCTGGGGGGAGAGTCAGTCCCCCTGGGTCCTCTGCGGCCCCTTGAATTTGCCAGGGTATCCATACTTCTCAGACTCTCCATGGAGGTGCTGTACATTTGTGGGAGACTCCCAGAGATTCCATGAGTGGGGAGAGGCAGGGGGGCTGTGTCTCTGCATGACAGATAAGCACAACTTAGCGCTGGATGCTGTATTTATAAGACATAGTAATAAATATACGTCGTCACGGTATAATCAAGCTGCCACCGTTTTTGATTCACGCAGCTGGTCTGGCGCTAGATGGCATGACACACCAGCGCAAGCAGACCTAAAAACAGTAATAATTTACACGAGGGGGCACAAATAATGTACTATTAAGCTATTACTTGTGTATTAATTAACCACAAACATAGCTACTAATGTCATGGTCGTTCATCATTAATGAATCGTGTAACCAAATTATATATATTTGATAAAGTCATAACTACGCAGCCAAAAACCAGGAAACGGGAGCTGGGGTGACATAAGCAGGACAGTATATACACTCTGCGATAAACTGGTCACTCGACAAATCAGTAAAATCATGGGTCTGTGTATCAAGGAGTTTGCTACAAGGCACATGACACCAGAATTCCGAAGGCAGCGGAGGGGCCGCCTCACCACACCAACTACCCGTGTTCTGATTGACCCACTGAACTCAGAGGAGGAGCATACTGGAGGGCAGCGCACTGCCCGGACCCCTGAGTACTGCGGCACCTTCACACCTGCATCATCTAAAGCTCCGCCTTCCTCCAGCAGCACTAATCGACCGCCAGCGGTAGATTATACCGCCAGAAATGCCCACCCTGGGTGTTGTGGCATCCTGAAATTCTGCTGAGTATATTATATAAAAATTCAGTAGCATAGGGTATCTGGTACCTGGCATCTATTTAACTAGCTACCCAGACAGCAAACATACACCGCTCCATATAGGTTTAGGAGGTAACAATACTTTTGGTCCGGATCTGCAAAACGGATGCAGGTCTGAATGTACACATTGGCCTAAAGCCGGATCGGATAAAGATTACGGATCTACAGTTTTTTGTTTTGCCAAACTATAAATATTACAAGGTACATATGTAGTAAAACATAACCTTTAATTGTCCAGCATTTTGAAATTGTATTAAATACCATAAACGATTTCCCTTTATAGTATGTTTATTGTAAATGCACACACCAATCAATAAACTCTGAAAACAAGATAGAAAGGTTGCCAACTCTCCTCTGGCGTGACACGCTTTCTGACTTTCACGCTAACGGAAGAAATCTGACAGGTAAATCTACAGTCGTGGCCAAAAGTTTTGAGAATGACACAAGTATTGGTTTTCACAAAGTTTGCTGCCTCAGTGTTTTTAGATCTTTTTGTCAGATGTTTCTATGGTATACTCAAGTATAATTACAAGCATTTGATAAGTGTCAAAAGCTTTAATTGACAGTTACATTTAGATTATGCAATATTTGCAGTGTTTGCCCTTCTTTTTCAAGACCTCTGCAATTCACCCTGGCATGCTGTCAATCAACTTCTAGGCCAAATCCTGACTGATGGCAGCTCATTCTTGCATAATCAATCCTGGGAGTTTGTCAGAATTTGTGAGCTTTTGTTCGTCTACCCATCTCTTGAGGATTGAGCACAAGTTCTCAATGGGATTAAAGTCTGGGGAGTGTCCTGGCCATGGACCCAAAATGTCGATGTTTTGTTCCCCGATTCACTTACTTATCACTTTTGCCTTATGGCACGGTGCTCCATCATGCTAGAAAAGGGATTGTTCATCGCCAAACTGTTTTTGGATGGTTGAGAGAAGTTGCTCTTGGAGGATGTTTTGGTAACATTCTTTATTCATGGCTGTGTTCTTAGGAAAAATTGTGAGTGAGCCCACAGTGGTGGTGCCCTGATCCCACAGCTAAATCAACTTTAGGAGACGGTTCTGGAACTTGCTTGACTTTCTTGGGTGTCATGAAGCCTTCTTCACAACAATTTAACCTCTCTCCTCGAAGTTCTTGATGATCCGATAAATGGTTGATTTAGGTGCAGTATTACTAGCAGCAATATCCTTGCCCACGAAGCCCTTTTTGTGCAGAATAATGATGACTGCACATGTTTCCTTGCAGGTAACCATGATTATTAGAGGAATAAGAATGATTTCAAGTACCAGCCTCCTTTTAAAACATGCAGTCTGCTATTCTAACTCAATCAGCATGACAGTGTGATCTCCAGCCTTGTCTTCATCAACATTCTCACCTGTGTTAAGGAGAGAATCACTGAAATGATTCATTAGCAAGGATCTGGACAGGGATGTTTAGATGTGTAGTTATTAGTTTCAAAACATTTCATAACACATTTAAGTAATATTAAATCGTATTTTAACCACATCTTACACTGGAATTATGTAATTGCGGCAATGGACCAGGGGCCCAGGGCCGGTCCATTACGGTATTATGGCGAGTGAGACAAATATACAAATTAGACGACAGTTCTTTCAGAAGTAAAATGTATTCTTTTTGCTCATTCCCAACACTGGCTGAACTACGGCAGCTCAGACAATTCATGGTTGCTAACAAAACATGCACATTACACGGTAAGCATGACACTGTTATGGCACGTGCTAAATAAAACAAAAATACAGGTTAATTACCCTGTTTACTGGTACATGCAGTGCTATGCATGGCAAGCATTTTGTCTTCGTTTTTGGGGAAACTTTGATAAATGATTTTACAGTTCAAGTCTTGTTATCCCTATAAAGTTATTACTGCCATTTGAAGAATAGAATAAATCATAAATAGCATATTGAACTGTTCAAGCAGTCTAACTTTTTCAGCCCCGCCTGGTCTCTTTCTGACGTCCATCGTTTGAGAAACTTCCAGTGATGAGCCATAATAAGCCATTATAGTTGTGGCACCTCAGCTCTAAGTGACGAGCGATCGCACAGACGCATGTACCGCGCGTCCCGTTTGTTACCTACTATATTAGAGACAACGGCACTTTTATAACTAGAGACGTTTTTATTAGCAACCACACACTAGTACGTCAGAGAAACGTGCCGAGCTCCTTTCGGTCTTGTCCCCCACTCATATCCTCCCGCGACCCAATCTCTCGGCACCGGTATTCATCCACGTGATATAGTCCTTGAGCTTGCGCCCACATGACACCGCGTATTTGCGCGTTTCTCTTTGCACAGCAATCGGGATTTTAGACTCTCTGGTTAATGTTCTCAAACGTGTTGTAGAATTTTACAAAATTTGTTTCCGACCGGCTCAAATTTTAAATTGTCAAATTTAGTTTTATTTTGTTTATGATCGGCACAACAGCTAAGCGGCCCACCGGGGATTCTCCCGGGTCCCCCAATTGGCCACTCAGGACCTGGTGCAAGGCATGCCGAATTGGTCCTGCTCCTGCTGACCAGTCCAGAGGCGTCGCGGTATAAACCCTACATCTTTCCCTACCCCACTGGCACCGGGTTTCCTCACGCTGCCTGCGGTAGGAGGCGGGTTTCTCGGTCCTGTTGTTTATCGATCACAGCTGAGATTCAGTGTCCTCATTTTACTCAGTGCAACCTAAAAGGAGCAGGACGCTGACACACGTACACAAATGGGAGTATGATCAAGCATGACACAGGAGTTGTTCAAATCGAGGTCCGAGCACTGCGGGTTTTCCAGCCTTCCTTTACCTGTCAGTCAGGTGTGAAGCCTCTGACCAATCAGAATCAGTAATTATTAAACTAACTACCTGGGAGAACTGAAAACAGGGCTTGGGTTTGGAATCGAGGTCCAGATTTGGAGAACCCTGCATTAGAAGCTGGACAGGGTTCGTGTGCACGAGAGAGCAGGCTATGTGATTTGAATGCGGGAACTTCAATGTGTGAAATTTAGATACGTCGGCCGATAAAGAGGAATAAAGAGAAATTGCAGTGTAATATGAGTAATATATAAGCAATGAGGTATGGGGATGAGATTTGTACGGAATGTGCAAATTGACAGTAATACACTGGGGAAGAACAAGAGTGCATTCAGTGTCATAAAAACACTTACTGGATTAACGAAAAACACTAAATAAGCCTGCGCCTTTGAGCGATGGTGCTCAGGTGACAGAAGCGCCTGTAAACGACCCAACACACACAAGCGCACACACACACACACAGAGAGACACACACACACACACACAGACATGTACTCATCTCTTGTGGGGACCGTCCGTTCATTTCTATGGGGAAAACTCTAATTGCAATATGACGACCTTAACCCCTACCCGGCCCTAAACCAAGGTAAGTAACCAAACAAAATACAAGACTTCTGGTATTTTTAGTTTTTTGATTGCATTCACAGATATTTATAATATTGGGTTTCCTCTTGTGCGGACCGAAAAAATAACGGGTTTTTATGACATTACATATACACGTATATAAATGCGCCCCCCCCCCCATCGTCCACCTTTGAAGTGACACGTGGCCCCGTCCTCGCCGCCCCCGGTCTCGACGCCCAGCCTGGACCCGCACAGCCCGCAGAGTCGCTCCGCACCGGCCGAACATTGGGGCTCCTTCCAGACGTTGATCATGAATAACGTTTGTGGATTCGCGCTGATGGTGACTATTCTTAATACTCTCCATTAATGTGGTCTTTAAAATGACTCCCGAATAAGACCATTATTGTAAATAACTGTTATTCCCACCGGATTTCTGTTTTCTATGTTGTTTATCACTGTTGCTGATTTATTTCTATTCATCAGATGGTTTTTATAAGCACGGTGACCAGCTGGCACGATTTGGACAACACCGAATACGACTGCTGGCCTATTGAGAAACCCGACGAGCAGAATATGATAGAGTGTGGAGGCAAGTTTACATTTTTCATTTATGAGATTGTGCTCTTTGACTGGATCGTGTTAATCACAAGTGTGTTTATATTATTTTTAGCATTTATATTATAAGAGGAAATTTAGACTATTGTTACAGTCCTATTGACTTATAAATGCAGGTTTATTTTTAAAAAATAATTATCAAATAATCGCCATATGTAGTATATGACACTTTTCTGTGTTATACTTTTAACGTATACACACACACACACACACGTATATGTAAACTGTACTGTAAAATGTTTTATGTTTACGTTGAATAGATAATACGGTAACACTTTACCTGAGGGGGAAGCTGTAAATCACATAACTTCCCAGTCAGCCGAATTTGACGTATTTATGTTTTTTTTCTCCATGTTTCATGTGCGCGTTCCCGATGTCCACTAGGCGGTTTCTGTCAT
This sequence comes from Boulengeromyrus knoepffleri, assembly GCA_026770805.1. NCBI lineage: Eukaryota > Metazoa > Chordata > Actinopteri > Osteoglossiformes > Mormyridae > Boulengeromyrus > Boulengeromyrus knoepffleri. Next base: position 6,610,848 of record JABJVO010000015.1, on the reverse strand, counting down.
GCGAGGTTTCTGAAGATTTGAATATTAATTGTAATTGATGTTAGAATCACAACGTTTTATCTGTGAAGTTCAAGATCTACGAGGAATTTGTGTCATTGTCGGTTTACAACGCAGAACATACTACATTCTTATTATTTGTAATTATGCACAAACGATTCTTCAACAAAATCATTCATTCATATTTTTTCTACCTTGCGTCACTGTGCTGGATACTCAGTTGAGTGAGGAATGTGTGAATTGATTTTTCTACTTAATGTATCTTTTATTTTTAAGTGTTTTTGGTTTCGCTTCCAGGTGTACATGTGTGCTGCTGTCCCATGTCCTCAGTGACGACACTGGGCTGGTCTTTTGAACTGTATGCTTGCTCTTTGTCAGGTCTGGAGATGGCTTGGGTGAGCAGACCTCCAGAAAGGGTGATCAGCGGCCTGGAGTTCAACGTCATATACTCAGTGACAGCGTCTGTGGAATTCTATCAGTGGGCCATAGACAACATGATCTTCACTAAGAGGTACTGCGTGCATGCAGGCATACCAATCTGTCAGAGCCGACCATATTTATGCACATAATCCTGCTCAATTATATCATGCAAATTCAGTATAAAAACAGGTACCATTTCTGAAGTAAAAGGGCTTTGACACTGCAGTCTGTCCGCTGTGTCTCCTTAGCTCCATACGCGATGCCGCCTCTGCACAGCGTTTCTGTGAGGAGCAAGAGTGTCCATCCAACTGGAAAGATGCAAACGGAGAGAACTGCTGCATCCACCATGCCAACATCCACTCCTGCCCCGTGAGCTTCATGGTAAAGCCCTCTGTCCTTCCTGGTGCATCTTAAGAAGCTTTTGAGAACAGGGAGCCACGGGTGCTCGACCCCAAACACTCCAGTTTGTTCTGTTCCTCTTCTTTGCTCCTGAACTAGGTGGAGGAGAGGATCTGCGGCCCCTGGATCCCAGACGACGGCAGGATCTTCACTCACACCATTTCCACTGCTGGCAAAATGACCCAGACCAACTGGACCGCCAAGGTGGGCGGAGTTTGTGGAGCATCCTCTTGTTATGCAGAGACCCATGACCCGTGTGTGTCACGCTCTCCTCCTGCAGGTGGTCCTTTTCCACGTGGGAGTCAACTCGCTCATCGCCCACATCCGGGTGGGGAAGATGCAGGCTGCGTTGGAAGCGAAGAGCATGGTTCTCCCAGCCATAGGTACCAGAACATGCAGAATGTCTCTGAGAGCACTAGCACTGAGCGGCTTTTCAGTTTGTCGTCACAGGCATCTGGTGGTCAGATAAGCAGGAAAAGGGAGGAAGCGCCGCTAGAATGTGGTGTCTGACCCACAGAAGGGATTAGATCACAGCTGTGCCAGAACGCTTCATATTCTCCTGTGAGGAAATAAAGACGGTGTTGTACCCTGCCAGTGTGTGGAGATGGACTCTGTGATGAAGACGAGATGTGCTCCACTTGTCCTGCTGACTGCGGAGAATGTCCCATGACGGCTGCCATCAGAGTGGCCATTGGCCTCCCGGTGACGCTGGTTTTCATCAGCTTCCTGCTAACCGGACTGGTGAGAAACCAACGTGTGGATATTGCATTAAGGTACTTATCAGAGGAGAGAGGAGCCCAGGGTCCAGTGAGTAACACAGCAATGGAGCCCATGGTTCACTGAGTAACAGAGCAGAGGAGCCCATTGTCCAGTGAGTAACAGATCAGAGGAGCCCATGGTCCAGTGAGTAACAGATCAGAGGAGCCCATGGTCCAGTGAGTAACATTGGGTTTCCTTCTTTTTTAACAGTGGTTTCAGTACCAGAAGCAGAAGATGTTTTGGGATGAAAGCTGGATCATTGATTACAGCCAGATAAAGCAAGGTACTGTGCAAGTACTCTACTAGCAAGCTGATGATGTGTGAACTTTTGCTCACAAGGTACTTTACTGACTTTTCACTGTGATGAGGTGATGAGTGAGATCTTGGTCACTGGCAGATTTGACCAAACATAAATCACCGTCTGTGTATAAAATGTTCCGGTTCTGCTACATAATCGATGATGAGGACTGCCTGCCTCGATGTGAACCCTCAGCTGATCAATCAGTAATTAAATAAATGAAGTACGGAGGCTGTGGTGCACTTTTCAAAGAGCTCCTGTCTGAGACCATGGAGACTGTGGATCAGCCGCCCCCCCCCCCCCCCGAGTGGTAATTATCTGTCTGCCAGCTGATCAGATGAATGAGTGTGGAGTGAAGCACGCTGCTGAAATGGAGCCCCAGTGGTTTTGTTTACAGGAGCCCTCGTTAAGTGCTGCTCTTGTTAATTACACCTACGCTGTTATTTATGTCCCAGCATCACAGACATTCGGGAATGTCGCCGTGCCAGGAGATCTCTGGATGCTCAGACCCTGGGCCTCCTTTCAGAGCCGCTGTGCTCAGCACCTTCACACCCCTGAACCTTTATCTTTCCAGATCCGACAGCCCGAACCATTATGGGCAGCATCATAAGCGTCCCCAACGGCAACAGTGACTCCAATGCCAGCTGCATCACAGCCCTCAGCTCCTGCACCGGAGCGTATGCCACCTCCCGCAAGCAGCTATTCACCCATACTGGCATCTAGTGAGTGACTCCCACCCCCCATACAGTATTGACACATTTACTTTCTTGGATTTAAACACCAAAACGCTCTGTCTGTTTGTGATCCGTTTTGGCCGTTTATTTATTAATTTTTAATTCATTTAACATGTTATGTAGTGATGGGCGGACAGTTGCCATCAAGAAAATCAAAACAAAGTCCTTTTCCCTCACAAGAACGATTCGTCGGGAAGTCAAGCAAGTGAGGTGAGCGCCACTATGAATAAGCAGCAGACTGCAGCACCTCAGCCATTGGCTGTTTCGCTCCACCTGGAGTGATGTTAAATGTGATCTCCCTCTTCTTGTTTCGATTGCCCAGGGAGCTGGACCATCCCAACCTGTGCAAGTTTTTCGGTGGCTGTGTGGAGGTGCCCAACGTTGCCATTATAACAGAGTACTGTCCTAAGGGCAGTCTGAACGACGTCCTCCTCAACGAGGAGATCCCCCTCAACTGGGGCTTCAGGTGTGAACCTTGGAAGATCGGCTTCCAGCTTAAGTATATATTTGCAGGTGCAGTCATCTGAAATGAAGGTGTTTCCACTGGGTCGCAGGTTCTCCTTCGCCATGGACATTGCGCGTGCCATGGCCTATCTGCACCAGCACCGCATATGCCATGGAAGATTGAAGTCAACCAACTGTGTGATTGATGACCGCTGGGTCTGTAAGATTACAGGTAGAGCATGGCAGACCGTCATCTTGGATGGTCCCTCAGATTCTCTGTGGCAAATAGGTAAAGAAAATCCTAGAGGGCAGCATCTGCTGTGCCCTGTGCCAGCAGCAGGGAAGGTTTGGTGTTTTAATGATAACGTGCATAAATTTCTGAGACATTCATCTTCACACCTGCAGGGTTGGGGTGTGAATCTCACCTCCAGCTGTGTGCATGCAGCTTGCATGTTCTCCCCGTGTTTATGTGACTGTGAATCCCTCCCCAGCTCTGTACGTGTGCAATTTACATGTCCTCTGCCCCCCTCCCTTCAAAAACACTCTATATCGTCCGCAGTGTGACTGTGATGGACTGGCATCCTGCCCAGGATTGGATGGAATGGATCCATACTCTTCCTAGAGCGGGAATATCTAGCCACTAGTAGATTCTATATGGAGTTCAGTGCTCCTGTTTCTCTAGATCACTGCCTGGTGACGTACAGGAGGGAGGACTCCGAGGTGACCTGCAGCACCTATCAGCAGCGGCAGCGCCAGCTATACCTGCCGCCAGAAGCCCAGACCTCCAGTATGGAGCCCACGCTGCCAGGAGATGTGTTCAGGTAGCAGAATGGAACAACTGCATACTCAGGATAAATGTGTCACAAGTACAGAACCATATTGCAGTACTAATCCAACCATGCTTGGAATAAACATGCAGCGAGTATAGAACCATATTACAGTGCTAATCCAACCATGCTCGGAATAAATGTGCAGAGAGTACAGAACCATTTTACAGTTCTAATCTAGCCGTCTCGACCAGTAAAGAGTAGAGATGAGCCTGGAACATATCCCAGGTAGCGCTAGGCACAGGAACACGTCACAGGGCACACATATACACACACACACACACACACACAGGTTTGTAATTATATCTTTGTGGGGACTCTCCATTCATTTCTATGGGGAAAATTCTAATCCCAACACGACCTTAACACCTACCCAGCCCTAACCTTAACCATAAGTATCCAAACAAAATACGAGACTTTTTTTAGCCCGACCCCAGACTATTTTTAGTTTTTTGATTGCATTCACAGATCTTTATGGGGACCTGAAAAATGTCCCCCACAATGTCAAAATAACAGGTATTGTCACATTGTCCACACACACACACACACTATATGCAATTTAAAAACTTCAATACATGTTTTTGGACTGTGGGAGGTAAATGTAGTACCCAGAAGAAAGTCACCCAGACACGTGGGGTACACACAAGCTCCACACACAGCTGAAAGTGGGATTCAAACCCCTCGCCCTTCAAAGCGTCCCACCAGGCTGCTATTCGGACAAGTGGCAGTGGTTACTTCTTGTTTTAATGACATCACTGTCTTCTTGCAGTTACTCGATTATTTTACTGGAAATTGCCACCAGAAACGATCCGGTCCCTGTAAGTTTCAAGTGATTTTTCGAGTGACAAACTGGTGTTTATTTCATACCTACATTCTGTTTGTGGTGTGTCTGTGTAGCATCATCTTGAAACTAAGCAAGTTCCCCACCAAACATTCCCAAAAGGTCTTCCAGAATGATCGGGCAGGTGTCTGATGCTGAACAATTCATTTAATAATAGCGCTTGGCACTGATTCTGCTGTAGAATAGTTTTTTTCTGTAAAGAGGTTCTGCATACACAGAAATAAAATGTTTTTTTAAAAGTGATAATCGATGCTTAATAGGTGCATTGAGATTGATTTTGGTTGATATCAATATTCTGAGCCTTTGTGTTGCTTTTCTGTATACGGTAGCTGTGGTGAAATGCATATGTATCATGTTCCTCTATACAGTAGCTGTGGTGTAATGCGTGTGTATCATGTAAGAGCACTGTGTATCATGTTCCTCTATACGGTAGCTGTGGTAAAATGCATGTGTATCGCGTTCCTGTATACAGTAGCTGTGGTGTAATGCGTGTGTATCATGTAAGAGCACTGTGTATCATGTTCCTCTATATGGTAGCTGTGGTGTAATGTGTGTGTATCGTGTAAAAGTTTTGTGTGTTGCTTTCCTGTATACGGTAGTTGTGGTGTAATGTGTGCATGTGTCACAGGTAGAGGACGGCTCCCTGGGGTACGCCTGGTGCCCTCCCCTCCCAGAGCTCATATCGGGAAAGGCGGACAACACCTGCCCGTGTCCCTCCGAGTACGTCGAGGTAGGGGCACCAGCCCACAGAATGGAAGATCCAATGGCTCCTCATGTGTTTTTTTTGTGGTCTTTATTTAGCTTTGTGTCTTCCAGCTTGATATGTGAAATCTGCCTCACCTGGGTCAACTTCTTAAAATCTCACTTAGTCCTGAAGCAGGGGGGGGGCAGCTGTACTTCTCAGTGTTGGTTTGTCTGAGGCACTGGTTTTTACATTGCACGGCGCCTTATTCCTCACTCACCCAAACAAGCATCACATACTGCTGACTCATTCCTACTGATAGTTTGGCATTAGTTATGATCTTTGAGCATGTTTTTAGTTTTGCATCGCTTAAGTTTCTTTAATGAGGTGACTGTGTGTTACCTCTTTTGAACCTGCCTCGACCAGGGTCGTAACGGAGCCCCCCCCCGTACCCAGCAGCTGACCAATGTGTGGCTATGCTGTAGCTTATCCGCAGGTGCCGGAGTCACAACCCAACCCACAGGCCCACCTTCGAGCAAATAAAGAAGTTTGTGCATAGAATCAATCCCAGCAAGGTTAGCCCAGTGGATATGATGATGAACCTGGTAAGGACACATATTGTGATCGAAAATTACACCTTGTAATCAGCAACGCTGCAGACATGTCGGTGCTTCAGGGCAAACCTGTGTGTCTCCTCCAGATGGAGAAGTACAGTAAACACCTGGAAGTTCTGGTAGCAGAGAGAACCCAGGACCTGATGCACGAGAAACAGAAAACAGATCGGCTTTTATACAGTATGTCACATCTGTCCGTCTCGAGATGTTCCTACTAATTCGATGTTAAAGTTTCTCATAACTCAGCATCTCTCAGAACTGACATAGATAAAAGATCCGGAAGCTCTGTCCTCATATTGGATGGCACTATGTGGAAGCTGTGGCCCTCACGCTCTCTGCTGCCCCCTTTAGGCATGCTGCCGAAACAGGTGGCGGACGACCTGAGGCAGGGAAAGCCATCCCAGGCTCAGAGCTATGTCAGCGCTACAGTATTTTTCAGGTAAGTCCGAGATGAAGCCCTTTCCCCTGCATCCTGACTACAAGCTGAAATGTTGCCCCTTGTTGTGTTCTGAGGCTGGCTCTGCATCCCCTGTTTTGTAGCGACATTGTTGGTTTCACTCAGCTCTCCAGTACCAGCACGCCCTATCAGGTCGTCGACTTCCTCAACAAATTATACACAACCTTCGATGAGATCATTGACAATTATGATGTTTACAAAGTAGAGACTATTGGAGATGCATGTAAGTGCTGATTTCCTTCTCTGTATGTTTCTTCCTGTGTTCGGTAGTTAGACCTTGTCCAGTAGCCTTAACACGCCTTAACCTCTCCTGCTTTGGAGGGATCTCCATGCTTGTTAGATGCCAGGTATCTCTGCTTGTGTTGCAGACATGGTCGTCTCAGGTGTGCCAACGGTGAACAGCATCCTGCATGCCTCTGAGATTGCCCGCATGGCCCTGGACCTGGTGGCTGTTTGTAAGACATTCAGGATCCCCCACAAGCCTAACACACTGCTGCAGATACGCGCTGGCATCCATTCAGGTAGGGATTACGGCATGCTGGCATCCATTCGGGTAGGGACTACAACATGGTGGCATACATTCGGGTAGGGACTACGGCGTGCTGGCATACATTCGGGTAGGGACTACGGCGTGCTGGCATACATTCGGGTAGGGACTATGGCGTGCTGGCATACATTCGGGTAGGGACTACGGCGTGCTGGCATCCATTCGGGTAGGGACTACAACATGGTGGCATACATTCGGGTAGGGACTACAACATGGTGGCATACATTCGGGTAGGGACTACAACATGTTGGCATATATTCGGGTAGGGACTACGGCGTGCTGGCATACATTCGGGTGGGGGGTCAGTTACTATCAACATCTCTCGGCTCATTCTCAGGTCCTGTCGTGGCCGGCGTTGTGGGGACCAAGATGCCACGGTACTGCCTGTTTGGGGACACGGTGAATACAGCGTCAAGGATGGAGTCGACCAGCGAAGGTACCATGGCCATCAGGTTGCGTCACCCAAAGGCCGCCATGCTATATTTGTGCTTAGTGCCTTTGCCACAACCTGATTATCTTGAACTCAAAATCAAAGATCTTGTTTCCAAGTGCTACATTTACATTAATGTTTAAAGGTTTGAGAATGTAGGTAAGTGCATATAAACAACACTAAGAAAACAGACAAGAGAATGTCGCTGGTAATTCTGCAGGGTTTTGTGCAATGTTGCATCATATATAAAAAAATTTGAACAGTGACCCACAGAATGAGGCCATACAGAGAATGGACAGAATCAAATATAATAAGAAAACCCTCATGAATGAAGTAGCTATGCCTCACGCTGCCCTGCTGGTATGCAGCAGGTAGTGCCCATTTTCAAAGGTCAGCAATGGTGTCTCCTGCAGCTCTGAAGATTCAGTGCAGCTCCAGCACCTTCTGCCTGCTGGAGGAGATCGGAGGATATGTGTTAATCTGTCGTGGGCTCTTACAGGTCAAGGTCAGTGCCGTCCCTGTGGGTCCAGACTTGCCAACATCCAAATTCGCCGCCATTCAGGGACGCTGCTAAACATTTTGAGCCACATGCAAGCATATCGTATTGGGCTCCACCCCAGATCATCCAGATATGTTCCAGATTCCCCACACCTATATGGTGCCTCTGCCGCCATATTGCTTTCCTTCTCTCTCAACAGGGGAAGGGTGACATGGTCACCTACTGGCTGGAGGGGAAGCAGGGGGGGGCTGGCGACCACGATGGGAGCAGCGAGCGCCCCGCTGCCCCAGAGAGTGAGAAGCAGTGCACCTCTGCCCCACTCCTCCCGAACAACGACCTTCTGATAGACAGCATGTGACCCATGCCCGCTTGCTTACATCATAGCCTCATTATTGACATAGAAGAGCCTGGCACCTTCAGCTAATAGTGATTTCAGCCTCTAACTCTGTGTAGCTAAAAGCTTTTGTTAGTTCCAGCTGGTTGTGAAGTTAATGTCTTAATTTTACCCATCATGCTTTAGAAACATACAGTATACATACTTGCCTTTAGTCTAAAATAAAGTGTGTGTTTGAACGAATACCCTCTTCATATGACTCCTTCTGGCCAAAGTGGGAAACTCAGATCCACTTTGGGGCTTGATGGTTTTAAAGAAAAATGAAGAAATGTGCTGTCTTTCCTGGCCATAAGTGAGCCAGGCCTTCACCAAGCACGTTTCTGAATGTGCGGTCAGTTACCTGCAAGGTGAGGGATGGGTGAGGCATCAGCAGAACAGGGAATGATCATCATCTATGATTTGAAACACTGCTGATACACTGTCATTATTTTGCACAAAGCTGTAACTGCAAATGAAATATTCCAACAGGACCTTTTACAATATCTCCCCGAAGAGGGAGGGAGGTTTTGCATGTTTCTCATCTGTTGAAGCAGGCGATGGTGACCCCCATAAAGAGCTCACGCTAATGAAATGCGTATGTAAGGAACACGAGACAAAGGGGCGACTCTGTTCCAGGCACCCATTTCATTAGCATTTGTGAAAGGGCTTCCGATCAAAGGGAAACGCGGAAGAGCAGCGGAGCAGGCAGCTGTACAGCGCAGCTAAGCCTCACACCTGCTTCTTACAACCGCAGACAGAATATTAACCCTAATGTTCATCAGCTCACAGACAGCATAACTCACAGTATACTCCACGTCTTTATACTGTGAATCAGTAACTGGAAGTAGACAATGAACTGTTATAAATGCGTTATGACACACTATAACCACAGTCTTCATGCTTTTTGATAAGAAAAAAGATGCAAGGTATTTATAACCATTTATAATTATTTTATGTTGAACTGGTAGAACGATTGTGAGTTGGGTTGTGATGATGAAGCTTATGAAGTGTTATGCTCCAAAAAAGTCAAGGAATTTGTTTTGGCACAGGTTCACAATTTAAATGGTAACACTTTACATTAACTGCATCTTTGTAAAGTATTCATAGGACATTCATAAGCAGCATTTAAGTATACCGTAACATCCTAACATAACTTACCAGCTTTAATGTACATTAATATGAAACATTATATGATTATACAATTATAATGTTTGTTATTGTCATATAGTGTTTGTCAATATATTTTAAAACTGTTAAGGTCTGTTAGGATGTTAAGGTATACTTACACACCGCTTATGAATTTTCTACAAATGCATTATAAAGGCATTATGAAGGTGCATTTAATGTAAAGCATTACAATTTAAACATACTGTCAAGACACAACAATGCACAAATATATGGATACACAAAACAATAACTAGAATGAAAACAGTGAGAGACAGCAAACGACAAGATGTGCTATTGATAAACATGCAGGCATAAGGGTGAGACGACACAGGGCACAGACAGTTTGGGGGTGTGCAAATAAGCTTAAAGGTATAAAGTACAGTGGGTGAGTAGGTGTGGAATGGTTCAGTGTCACGGGACATTGTTTAGGAGCCAGTGGTCTGGAGAAAGAAGCTGTTCAGATGATGAGTCCTCTTTATGCTCAGGGATCTGGCTCACAGCTTTCACTGGAAGGGGGGGGGGGGGGCCTGGGCCCCCACGCCCCCGGTCCCGCGTCTTCCAAGTAGGGAGCCCCCGA
>JABJVO010000015.1:6578196-6600773 GCA_026770805.1 Boulengeromyrus knoepffleri | reverse complement strand
TGCGCGGGAGAGGGGTGGAGGGGAGAGCGGTTCTGGTGTTTTGTGCTGCTTGGGTGCGTGAGTTGGGGCCTAGCGGGGGGGGGGGGGGGGGGGGGGGGGGGGGTTGGGTGCCAGGGGTCAGGTGCTGTTTACTTCAAGGAGGGAGAGCCTGACAGCCAATGATCTTGGCACATCACACAATTCACTGTAGTCTCCACTTAGAGTGCAATGATGTGGAGCCAAAGCAGACAGAGACGGAGGGTGTAATAATGGATTTGACTGCAGCTGTGTAAAATTGCACTATCGATGTCTGTAACAGCTTGAATTTTTTTAGCTGTCGCAAGCGGTACTGGCGCTGTTGGGCCTCCTTAATGAAGAAGGTGATGTTTGTAACATCATGCAGGTGCTGATATTACTCAAAGTTGAAGTCAAAGTTTTTATTTGTTACCTGCAGTTGTACTCATACAGATACAGTGAAATGCGAATTGTGGCTGTACTGGAGCATTTGTACCTTGTGGCATTCGGCTGAATTCCCAAAAGCCAAGTGGGCATACAAACGCACTCTAATGTCTGTCAGATTCCTCCGTTTCTAACTGATAATAGCCAGATTCCAAGTCTAGTACCGAGAACCAGTTAAGGCTGAAAAGGACTCTTCAACATTGGGTAAAGCATAAGAATCTTTAATGGTTTGAGCGTTTAACTTCCTGTAGTCAATACACAATCTTATATCTCCATTCTTGTTACAGACAACAACAATTGGAGATGCAAAAGGAGATTCTGACTCCCTGATTACTCCAGCATCCTTTAACCCCTGCAGGTGGCGCCGGACAGCAGCTGTCCTGTGAGTGAACAGGTCATGTCCTTTGTTTGAAGGGAGTTTCATCAGAGAGTTTAATGTGATGCTTCACTTTTGATGTGCAGACAAAGTCAAGGTCATGGTGTGCAAACACCTCTCTCATACTGTTCAGTATATCTGTAATTCTGTCTTTCCATTCTTGTGACAACGGCGATCCCCCAAACTGAAAGTTGAGGCCTGGTCTCTGATGCAGATCAGGCCTGTTAGGTGAAGATATGGAATTTGTAGCACATTCCTCAGGAATGAAAGTCTCAACAGGAGACATTTCAGCAATAGGCTGTAAAATAACATCATGGTCAGTTTCATTATGCAGTTGATCTGATAGCTGATAAGGGTGTACAGACTACAATCGAACTACAGCACTGCACAAAAGTACACCTTCTGGGAGAGATGACATGAAGACTCAAGAAGGATACATTTTTCTGAGCAGATACAATTTATGTTTGCTTCTCCACTGACAGTAGTTCTCTGCCTTTCTGCAGGTACGATTGGTTCTTTTCTTTTTTTGATCCAAGGAAACCGTTTGTGATTTGCTTATCTCACAATTCAGGACTCTGGATACATAACCGCAGAGAGTGCGGTTCAAGCTTCTCTGAATTGCAATATCCATCATAAAGAGAATCAAGAGTATTTGTACCTATTAAAACTCAGGACTGTTTGCTAGGCTCCAGATCAGGTGCTAATGTGACTCCTTCCATTTCTACCCCCATTATTTCCTTTAGAAAAGTCACAGGAGCTTCCATACATCCCTTATAGGGGACAGGCTGACCATTTGCTCCACTGATTTCCAGTAAGTGGTGTAAAGGTTGTATGGGCTGTTCTGTGAGACAATTCTGATAAAAGGAAAAAGGAACGGTGATCACCTATGATCCTGTGTCTAAAAGACAACTACAGTCCACCCAGCTATTTAACCTGAGCAGTGCATGTCGATCCTACTAATTTCCTAGGTAGCATCTTTGAGTTTCCTGTGTACTTGCAGCACATTAGTGTGTGACGTTTCTTTTGTTTGTTGGGATGTTTTCCGAATTTACTAGTTCCCGTTTGTCCCACAACTGGAACCTCTAAGTGTTTAAAGAGGCTGAACCAATTAAATTGTTTGCCGCTTCCCATTCCTGCCGTTTTGCCCTCAGTGTTTGCCCCGTTACTTTCCACCAGGTCAGAGTTTGGAGGGTTTGTGCAGGCAGTTACAATATGCCCATCTTCTCCACACCGGAAGCAGTAGCCTGGTTTTGTTCTGGATTTTTTTGGGTTTATCAGTGTCATGTGTGACTTGATGAGTGACAGGCTTCTGTGATGGTTGAATGACCGGAGCTAAAGGTTTGGTTTTAGCCAACTTGGTGTGCATCTGTGTGGGAGCTTTGAGTTCCGCCATGTGCTTCCTCAAATCAGCAGTCTCAGATGAAACAGCCCTGAATGGGTTCACCTCTGTTGACAGTACCCTGGTGGCACACATGAGCTGACTGGGAATGTGAAAGTTCCTTCTGCTTTGGAGTTCCCTTGCTTCATGCATGTCAATTTCATTGCATGCTTATCTTCCTGCGTGTGAAACAACCACAGAAACTTTTGAAAAGCTGGTTGGTCATTATTCTTCTTGTGGTCAGTGATTAAAGCATCATCCCAGTAGCCTTGACAAAACTGCCTGAGAAGATGATGATCAGCTTCAGGCAAGAATACTCTACCTCTCTTAACTGCTTTATTAAGTAGCAGTTAAGAGAGGTAGAGTCACCAACATTCTGAAATGAATATTGTGAACAGTTCATCCCCATCTTCAACTGTACCAAAAGCTGAATCAAGTAAGTCGAGGTAGCAAGGGGAAGCATGACAACCTAATGGCTTAATTATGTCTGTGGCTGAAGGAAAGATCTTTCTGACACTATGCAGATCAGATACAAAAATGTTTTCAAGGATTAGCTCAACACTAGTCTGCCACTTATCACAGTCTGTTTCATTGCTGGGACAAGGACATTTCCCGGAAAAAGTTCGGAGCTTGACAGATGTAGGAGATTGAGCGGCGATGTGTCGATAATGACCCTCCGCACCTCAGATGGGTTGATATTCATTTAACTATTTAGATTAATTATAAAAGAAAACATATTCATATACACATCTCATTTCCCCCAAAACCATACTGTCCGTGAAATTTTCTTCAGTCTCAGTCCATACGAACAACTAGTCCGTTGAAAAAAAAAGAAGAGAATTCCAAGTCCTACTGTACCCAGTCCAAGCAAATGGCAAAAGATGCTGACACCTCAACCAGATCTTGGCAGCGACAGGTTCGGAACTCCGCCATTACTTGCTCTCCCTCACAACTGTACGCACAAGAGTCTCCGGGTGGCTCGCCATCTTTTCTTTCTTTCTTTTTCAGTCAAATGGCGCAAAAGAAAAAAAATATTGAACAACCAATTAATTTTACAAAGCATACGCTCATTGCGTTCATCAAACCACCTAACCTGTCCTCTGAAGGTCAACTGTTAAAACAGAGAAGGTAGTGTTTTCTATTTAGATTCATGGTTAATATTATATCTATCTATATCTATTATATCTTATTTTAATAATGCATTTTACATGTCTTTTACAATTTACAATCTAATTGCAAAATTTAACTAGGTTACATGAGGTGGGTGGAGTCACTGGTGATCCTGAGGGCCACTATCCTTAACAGTTCATGTAAAAATGATGGGACAGACCTTGAACCTCTTGAGTCACTGGTAGAGGCGCTGTCTGGCTGTGTTTAAACAACAGCAACCTCTCCATTGGGGACCCACAGATCTGAAGCCAGGTGTACCTCCTCTTCTGGCTGCTAAAATCTATCATCACCACCTCACTGAGGTAGGGAGATAAGGCCCACCACCAGTGTCACTAGCAAGCCTTTCCTGCATTGTGAATCTTGCTGACGACACAATGGTGGTGGCCTCATCTGCCGATTTTTTTTATCTTTTAATTTATTATTATGGACTTTGGAACGTTACTGTATTGAAATGAAACACCATTCAGCTTACTTTAATTTTTGTCTATTAAATGTAAGGTTAAAAAAAGCAAAATTATTCGTACGTAAACGGCCACACTACTAAATTCTGGTCCTGTCCAGCTAGCAGCGCCAGAGCGACATCTATTTCGGTCCAACAGGGGACGCTTCCCAGTACAATTCACAATAATGGCGTAAATAATTACGTCATCACCCTGCGACGCGTCTGCTATTCAGGATTTCTTCTTATTTTCAGTATTTTTACTTGTTTTAGGCGTGTTCTGAAATGCTATGTCTGGCCCTGTCCTTCTGCATACATCTAGGATTGTAATCCGTCTCAGAATGAATGCGATACCTAAATAATATCTTTACTTTAAATTTATTTTGCCAAAAAAATCCTAATGGTTATACTGAAATGAAATACAGTTTCACCCGTCAGTGTTTTTCCGATGTAAATCTTTGCTCATAAGTACATGTTATAGCCTATGCTATAAAATCGTTTTATTTGATTGTGGCTGAAAATAATATATTGTCTTTGCACATAAATGCTTTTCGTTTTCGTTTAGGCTTTGACGGAACATTGTTTTCATCACTTCAGCCTGGGTAGGAATCAAGCAAGCTAGGTCACAAAAATCTGAATACAGTTTTATTTATCTGTAGAATTATTGCTAATACATTAATTAAAAGGTAATCAAAAACACGACTCTTACGCATTGGTATTATCCACAAAATAATAATAAAAACAATTAAAATGGTTAAGTCTGGGAAATGGAAAAGAAAAACAAAACAAAGTATCTAAAATACAATTATGAAATGATGTTTAGGAACATATATAGCAATGCTGCTGGTACTTGAGAGGCTTCCGGTGGCGGCCAGGTTTGAAGAGAAAAGGCTGTTTCTCCCGTTTAAAGTTCACACTTGCGCCTGCAGCCTTTTCTCCAGCTGCCATTTTGCAGCTATTCTAGTTCCATAAATAACATATCCCCATGACAGGAGTACAATAACCAGTAGAATCTGAATAAAAAGGAAAAAGAAAAAAAGTTAAATATACATATAAACACCAAGAAAAAACATTTATACCGGGTTAAATGGATTCCAATTTAAATGCATTTCAAAGTCATTTAAACGTTTCTCACGCTGACTAATTAGACACTGCAATCATGATCATGCTCGCTGCGTTTTATGTTAAGAAGAATGATGGCTAATCCTAAATGCACATTACAGCCTGTCGTGATTATAAGTGAAATGCTTAGGATCGATACGTTACTCACAATGGAGTACAGTGTGTCCAAGGCCCGATCACTAACACGCATCGTCCTGCCCCGTCGCGTTTCCAGCTGGATGTACAGAATCTGGTCGATTGAGCCCAGGAAACGACATACGAAAATCCGGAAACAGATCCAGGAATCCAACGCTTTGCACACAGAGATATACAGCAGAAACTCGCAATGAAATGCATAAAAAGTACTTCTTCCAACTAAACAGCTGCGTAGCAATCAACAAATTACATGAAATCTACACATTTTAAGTAAAGAAAATAACTATGGCATAATATGACACCACGCATCAACACATAGTCAAAACACTTATCCAGGCAGCATGATTAAAGCGACCTGTGATGGGACCTCCCGGCCATGCGAGGGCGCTGTCTTACTGACACACTCCATCTATGATGGTGATGGACGTATGTTCCGAAGCAGTGGAGCGGGGTCTTGCGGGCGGCCTGTGGCGGCGGTCCGTCGTTCCGTATGTGGGATGTTGTCTGCTCGGCTAGTTCGTCGTCTTCGGGCTCTCAGCGCGTTCATCCGACCGCTTTCCGGCTTTGCCGGGCCTACTTCGCCGCCGGGCGGCCGTGACCTGCGGCCTTTTTGTCCGGCGGATCCGGGCGCACGAATACCGTGAGCTTTTTGAATCCTCGTTTCAGGTAAGAAGGCGTCCTTCGGGCCGGGTACCACCGGTGCGTGTAGCCGGCGGCTCCCCTGACGGGCTTGGTAAGGGGTATCCGGGAGTGAAGGCTCGGCCGCCTGCTTTACCGCCTGGTCTCGACGCTTGCTTTCGCCGTCTTGATAGTTTAGCGCGGTAGCTGTAGCATCTGTAGCTCTGCGGACGGCTGGTGGGTGTCACTGCGGGCCCATAGCTTAGCTTAGCAGGGTTTACCTTACCTTAGCTTAGCTTAGCTTAGCCTAGCCTAGCTTCGCTTCGCTGTCTAGGCCGAAAAAGTCGAGCGTCGTTACTAGTACTAACTAGTTAGATAAAGAGCAAGGAATGTCCCGTTACGGTCGGTGTCGGTTAAGCACCGTTTGTACGTCTGTCTATGCCGGCCCTCGCGCCCTATAGTACCAGCAGCGCTCCTGGCCAGTGCGGGTCGCCTGCACGGGCTTGACCGCGGGGTCTGAAGGAAAGTATAAAACCCTTAATATTCTCTATTAATACCTGTTATTGAGCACCATTAACCGTTACCCATCACTATTAACCGCGGGGGAAATTAGAAACTATCTCAGAGTACAGTAACGCGGGTTAGTGATCAAAGCGTATTTTCAGAAATCCTATTATTTAACATTGTCATTAAAGACAAAGTAAACGTCATTTCAGCTGTCGTTTAACATTAGGTGTTAAGACAAAGGAAGCATCTTTGTCATTACCCACTGTATTTAAGTTTCAGGGTAAAAACAGCAGTAATTTTAATTTCACTATTGTTACAGGCAAACTGCTGCTTGAGCATATTAATATTTTTCCTCCCGCTTTTCTGTTGTATTTTAAATAAGGGGTGACAAGGTCACTTTGCATTTTGTAATGGTGATTTTTCTTATATTTAAATTTATCTGTAGATAATGGCTCCCACAAAAATGAAATTGCGGATGCGAAAGAAGGATGGAGCAGGCAAAGTGTCTCAGGCTGTGTCGACAGAGGCTTCCCCGGACTCCAAATGCCCCATCTGCCTCGACCGCTTTAACAACATGGCCTACCTCGACCGCTGCCTGCACAAGTTCTGCTTTCGCTGCATCCACGAGTGGTCCAAGAACAAAGCGGAATGTCCTCTATGCAAGCAACCCTTCAACTCCATCTTCCACTCCATCAAGGCTGAGAATGACTTTAAGGAGTTTGTGCTGAGGCCTACAGAAAACGGCTCCTTTGGCAGCCCAGAGGGCCGCAGGTTCAGGTACCGCACCACGCAGACGTGGGATCGCAGGCAGTCCCAGAGGAGGGCGTCGCCCCCCCCAGAGAACGTGGGCGTTCTTGAAGGGCTGGCAGCGACTGTGCCCTTGCAGCAGGACACTGCGTTTCACCGTGTGATGTCCGTGATGGCTGCACGCCGACGAGCCCAGACCGAGGGCAGGACAGCGCGTCACCTACGTGAGCAGGAGATGGTGTCATTCCGGCGTGCGCTGTATCGCACGGGGGTGCGGGTCCGTAGCGTGCGTGATGGCGGCCGCTACAGGGACATCTCAGCCACCTTCTTCCAGAGGAACCCGGCGTGCCTGCACCGGCTGCTGCCCTGGCTGCGGCGGGAGCTGATTGTGCTCTACGGCAGTCATGGCTCGCTGGTCAACATCGTGCAGCATATCATAATGTCTCGCATCACCCGCTACAACATGGAGGACCAGGCTATCCAGGATGAACTGCGGCCCTTCCTGTTGACTCGTACCGATCATTTCTTGCATGAGTTTATCAGTTTTGCCAGGTCCCCATTTAATATGGAGGCCTACGACCAACACGCTGTTTATGACTGTCCTGCACCGTCCTATGAAGAGGGCAGCAGCTCCGACTCCTCTGTCATCGCCATCTCCGAAGACGAGGTCAATTTTGTGGATCTCAGCCAGCAGCCCAGGTCTGCAGAGGGCAGCGCTTTAAGCCAGGCCCCGTGGGATGACGAGACCCCGGGGCCATCGTATTCGACCACAGAGCAAGCAGAGGTGCCCATGGCATCCACCAGCGAGTCGGAGTCTGCCAGCAGCAGGGAGGGGCCCACAGAGGCCAGAAACACTCAGCAGCAAAATACACAGGTGAAGAATGATCCGACTGCAAACAACAACGGGGAGGTCTCTTCAGGGGAAGACGATTGTGTCATCGTGGGCTATGTGAAGCCCATGGCGGAGAGGACGCCAGAACTGGTGCAGCTGTCCTCCGATTCCGAAGAGTCTGTTCAGCCTGAGAGTGCAGATGTCCCTCAGGAGTCCCAGAGCATTCGCTTCCCCAGCCTCAGTCCTCCGTCTTCGATATGCTCCTCTGTGTCCAAACACAAGTCCCCACAAAGGCGGGAGCTGTCAGCTGGGAGCTCTGGGCTTGACCGGCCAAATTGGACCCCCTCGGACCCCGAGCATAGGTGCTCACCTTCTAAAGGGGATTATTCTGAAATGGGCACAGATGGTACCTCCAGTAGGGACAAATATCAGGTGATTGAGACACATACTCCTAGCAGGGATGATAAGAGGCGCCAGAGAGTCAGTCGATCTGGAGAATGCTCGCGATCTCAAAGTAAGGAGAGGTCACGTCGAAGCCATAGCAGGCGCTCGAGAAGCACGGAGCAGAGCTGGTCAGTGAGAAGCCCGACAGTCTCTGTGAACAGTGACAGCACACTCTCACGAGACAGAAGGTGCTCAAGGTCCCACAGCAGGGAGAGGCTGCTGTACAAAGATGGCTCACGGACACGGAGACGGGACAAACGCCACAGTCGGTCCAGACGCAGTCACGACAGGTCATACTCCTACGGCTGGGAGTTTTACAGGCACTACAGCCGGGAGCGGGAGAGGACTGACGCAGGCTATGGGCAGGACAGGTCCTGGTCCTCCAGTCTGTACTCAAACCCCAGTTATGGTGCACATTCACAAAGACACGGGAGTCCCAGGGAATCCCACCACAGGGAAAGGCGGCGCTCCAGGAGTCTGTCCAGGAGCCGGTCCAGCACAAGCTCGCGTGGCTCTTGCTCATTGTACCGGAGCTCCCGGGATGACAAGCCAGGGGGGAAAAGGAAATACAAGACCAGGCACCTGGAGGACACCTCCAAGGAGCGCTCCTCCAGACATGCATCGTCTTCCTCAAGCCTCAGGGAGAAACGGGGGAGCGGCGAACGGCACCACAAGAAATCCCATAAGAGGAAGAGTCGCAGCCCAAGCGTCGAGATCATCTTTGAAGGCCGGGCCACGGGAGAGAGCAGGAGGCACCACAAGAAGAAGAAGAAGCACAAGAGGAAGAGCCGGCGGCACCGGAGTGCCGAGAGGCTGCCGCAGCGCTCGCCCACGGTGATCACCATCGACAGCGACAGTGACCATGCTGACACCAGCCTGGTCCCCCCTACCAGTATGGAAAGCCACCCCTCCGACAGTACAGCTCTCCCCGGCGACACAAGCCTGTTGGAGTCCATTCTGCAGGACTTGGAACAGCATGTCATGTCGATCGACACGAACAGCAGCATGGACATTATGAACTCTGAAGTCACCTTTGAAGGCAATAAAGATGAAACATTGCAGATGGAGAAGGACGAGAGGCCTCTTCCTTCTGGGGGTGACACTAGCACTGGCGTGTCCTCGATCACAGAACAGGGCAGGTCGTTAAACTCCACGGACTCTAATGTAGCCAGTTGCTGCCTCTGAGACTCGGTCAGGTCTGTTCTTTAAACATGCCTGTTCATCTCTGAGGGCTTGTGTTCTGTGGGACATTGGCGGTTAAACCTGGATTATAAAAACACCCTGATACTGTACAGCAGCTTGTGACACATGCAGGAGCCTCTTTTTTTTTTTTTTTTTTTTTTTTTTAAAAAAAGACGCTGAGCTTTGGATACTTGTCTGTCCAGTGCTGTTTTATTTATGTGACAGTGTATTCTCTGTCTTTTAATATTTAAGAGGAGTTACTGATTTAACCTACCATTCCACACACGTTTATAGTATGTTCATGTGCTGTGCTACTCAGGGAAAAGGGAAGGCAGATACCACACACCCACAAGTCAACTTGACAAACTGTTCTGCAGTTCAGCAACAATAAAGGATCTGGTCAGACATCTTGATGGTGAATTTTGCTCATCTAGGGAGTATTTGAGCATTTTGTGTTGCTAACTACAATATTAAAAATCCTGATTATGAGAGCCTTGAAATAGACCTTATTAGATTTTTGTTGTGAATCTCAATAAATGATTCAAAATAACATTTGCCTGATTCCCCAACATTCCCATCCTTTTTCCTGTTTTAAAATGTATTATTGGTTTTTGAAAATTTTTAATGTATTTTTTTTCTTTTGTATTTTGGATATTTCCCTTTTCAGGTGTAAAAACAGGATGCACTGGTCAGCCATACACTTGAATTTCATCTATGCCTATTTGAAAACAAGGTATCCCAAAGCTTTTCATTATGCAGTAAAATACTGGTCTCAAAGACTCTTGTTTGTGTATTCTGAATTTATGTTACTCTAGTCATCACCTCAAAAAAGTGCCATTATCTAAAAGTGGAAAACACTTTTAGCCTTTTTTGGTCCTCGTGTAATAAGCCTCCGTGATAATTGTGTACATTACTGCAGTTATTGAACCCTTTAGCATACAGGTGTAATGTTTGACTTCAGTATAATCATTAGTGTTGTACTGCGTGTGTTTTCAGGAACAGGGAGTCTGGTTTTTCTTCATTCCTTCAACGCAGCACCTTTATTCAGCTTTTCTCCCTGTGAGTGTTAAGTCTCTGCTTGCAGAGTGTTCATTTGAGGATCAGGAGCTGCATTCAGTCTTGCTATAGTCACTCTATGTTACTGCATTTTCATCGTCATCCAAACCATTTCTCAGTGTCCATGCACTGCTGTCTGTGGCTTCAAGAATCAAGGTGGACCTGCCCCCTTATTTAATCGCCCCCCCCCCCCAGCACACCTGGTGTTCTTGATTGCTTAATTGTTTGGTGTCCGGTGCGCTGGGAGGGGGCCAAAAATGTTAGTGAGTTATTTCCCATTGTAATTAGTGGAGTAAGTAATACTGCTGTATAACAAACAGTTTTGTGTTTTACCTTTGATTTGTCCCATTTTTTTTTTTTTTTTTTACTAGATCAGAATTAAGGAGCTGAAATGGGACCCATAGCTGTAACCATATACTTGGGCAATGTCTGCAAAATAATATGCATTATTTTAATTTCATTTAAATAGCGTGATAATACAGAATTTTCCAGCACCACCCCCCTCCCCCACACATACTAGTATTTGCTGAAATAAGGATACGGACTTCAGAGAGTCATCCACGAGCCCAGTGCTGCTGCCCAGTGCTTGGCTGTTATGGTAATACTGACGGGGGTGAGCGGTCAGGCAAAATCTCCTATATCTAGCCAGGTTACAGCAGTAAAACTTGCCTGCTAATTTTCCCACCACTGAATAGTGGAAGAGCAGATTTCCAGGACATCATTTGCGGGCTTCAGGAAGCTGCTGTTAATTTGCAGGAGACTTCCCGAAAGGTGGGATGTCTGATTTGTTATTGCAATGTAATTTAGTCTTAACATTGTATCTTAGCTATTCATGTTTGTTACAAAAGCAAACCTAACAGCTCGACACGGTCTGCTAACGAGTCCAAACGCTAACATATAATTTGGTTTAAAATCATTTCTAATCGTGAAAATGTTGCATCTCTAAAATTAAATTGCATATGCGATCGAAGTCAATGCACATGTAGGTAATAAACTACATCAGTAGATGGTGTATTTGAATCACGACCAAGGTGCGGTTTTCTCGTTCAGTAACCTGAGTCTCTTGTTCACTAACTCGCTCACGAACTCGTTCAGTCCTTCAGGTTTCTTCTTCAGGGGTGCGTTTCCCAACATCTGCTAGCAACTTACATGATTGGACTCATTCAGCTGCATGGAATAAATACATTATAAATGTATAAATACACTGAGTAATTAAATGACATGTGGGGAGCCGAAAGAGCCGGGTCTTATCAATGAACAGCCAAATGATCAGGCTCACTAAAAAGATCCGGAGTTTCCATCACTAAACGAGAAACTCTCGGTCGTTAGTTCACTACAGGTGTATATACAGTCAGTTCCAGGTTTCGTTCCCAGCTAATAATATGCTCGTTTACAGTACGCCCTTACATGCCCCACTAGGTATAGTAGAGGAGCGAAGCAGCATTCCCGTCTTATTTATGAGGACAAGCGGAAGAATTAAAAGAACGAATATTTGCAAGGAAAGGAACGTGAGTATATAGTTCTTGTAAGGGACTTGTTCCTCGCGCTGTGAATGCACGCACGCGGCACCAAGCCGAAAGATTGTGGAAGGGTCACATAATTTTGTCTTTGAGGGAAACGATGTGTCGGTGGTCCGGATAATTAATACATCTCACGGTCCATCTAAAACCGTATAAAGCAGTGGTTTACAAACTTTAAGGATTCTGTTAAAGTCATACAAAGAGTTAATAATACCGATTTTTAAAACTGTGTTCTAAACGTAAGCTACAAGGCTAAACCGAACGCCACATCATAAATCCATTCGTTGCCTTGCTTTGTATGTTGCCAAGGCCTGCTTCCCCGACAAAGGTCAGGCAACAACCTCTGGTTACTTGTTCGTTATCGTCGATTATGATAATATCGTCAAATCGCAGAAGACTACGTGTTGTATTCATGGACATCGCTTCCGCTCGGTGCGCGTACAGTTTGCATCCCAGTGTCCTGCAGTTTTCCTCCCGCGGTCCACAGACCCAGTGCGCGTGATAGTGTGCATGTGTACGCCCTGTGTTTGAATGACGTCCCAGGGAGGGTCTCTCACTGCTCTGTCCTGCCTGAGACAGTCTCTAGGCTCTCCTCACTCTGTTCAGGATTAGTAACTGGAAGGATGGAGCGCTAGGTGTCGCATGACTCTAGTTTCACTTTCGATTCTCCTCAATGGAAAGCGTCCCTGTGAAACGAAACCAGGAAGCTGGTGCATTTTAAATAGGCACTGCGCTCTGTAGCTCGTTAACATAGTTTATTTACTTCAGGCAAACCAGTAGAGTGGCAATAAGCTAAAATGTACGAAGACGAAAAAGAAAACCTAAAGAAATTTAGAAATTACATTGTGCAAATAATACGTCCTTCCAACATCAAGGGATTCCTG
Source organism: Boulengeromyrus knoepffleri (assembly GCA_026770805.1). Lineage (NCBI taxonomy): Eukaryota > Metazoa > Chordata > Actinopteri > Osteoglossiformes > Mormyridae > Boulengeromyrus > Boulengeromyrus knoepffleri. The sequence continues at coordinate 6,587,925 of JABJVO010000015.1, read as the reverse complement.
ACGACGTATTTGGAGACAGGTTTGTTAACTTATTATTGCGTTCACTAAGGAAAATGCATTCTGTAACAGAACATATATGCATATACAAAACATTGTATTTCATATATACTAAAGGTCAGAATTAATACTACTGAGTAAACAGAACTGTTAAAGACATTTGTTGAGGAGTGGAGGATGCTATGGCTTTTCTGTGGGCTCGCTGTTTTAAATTGGCCCTTCCCTCGGCTAAGCTGTGTACTTCCCTGATTATGCTGCATACACTCACGTGCTCAGGGGGCAGTGAACTCTGATAATGTATATCGTGAGCTTTGTGTCTTAAAATTTTACACCTTGTGATCTGCAGCTGTAGTGGAGAGAATTTTGTCAGAGGAAAACAGGTCTGTGACCACAGCTGCAGAATTGCTCCTGGGGAAGATGTGCGACCTTGAAGAGATGGGCTGGTTCCAGGGCTTTCTGGATGCTCTGCTAGAAGGAGGTATGCAAGAACATCTCAAAGAGGAAGAGAGACACACCGCATGTAGTATAATAAACACGATATCTCACGTGTTATAAGAACATCTACCATATATATGTATTATTAGAAGGTGAGTAGAAAGACTGTATTTTGGATTGCACTACTACTAGAAATAAAAAAGTAATCTTTCAGACAGCAGACAACACAATCCATATGTAGTTTCTTTTGTCATTTGTAAGACGGTTTCCTGAATAGGGCATGGGACATGATCTTAACATTCATTTTGGAGGTTTGGAGATTAGTAGTGACAGTTTAGCAAACGACAGCTACATTGGTTATTCGTTGATTCATTTTGAATTTGACATTTCTCATGTGACTTCTGCTCCATGTGTAGAATCATCTTCCTTTGCCTGTGTGGTTTTGAGTCTTTGAAAACAGTTGGGATGTCAGTTAAATATTGACTAATTCAGATGTTTCCCTGGATTCACATCATGACAGCCTTTCCCCAGGGCCATGAAACAGGGACGGGAATGACATTTTGCTTGTTTTTCAGAGTATAATGGCCTTTGTAATGCCATCAAAGAGTGGGACTTTAAAGAAATTGAACGAATGAGTGCATACAAGAAACTTCTGGAACGGATTGAAGCCTCCTTCACTAAACAAATAAAACCTTGCGAAATCATCACACGTATGACAGACTGCTTTGTGTCCCGGGAAGTCGAGGAAATCAGAGCCGTGAGTAGATACAACTATTGTAATACTGTACAGTAAAATGTTGGAATGTAATGAATTAAAAAAAAACACTTAGACTAAAGTCTATGTGGGCAGTGGTGGCTTGATTGTTAGGGAAGCACGTTTGTAATTGCTGGTTCAAATCCCCAACCAGCAAGGCACCACTGAGGTACCCTGAGCAAGGTACTGCCCACAAGCACTGCTCCCCGGGCGCTGAATTAGCTGCCCCCTGCATGTCACAATGTCACATAGGTGTTAAATGCAGAGAACACAATTTGTTGTTGTGTGCTGTGGTGTGTCATCTCTAAATGAAATGTTAGATGCATGTTTTTATAGTTGCTCATATTCCTGTTTTCCTGAGACTGATGAACAAAAAGGCCACATTGCAGCCGCTGAGAAGCTGGTGGAGTGTCTCAAAAGGTCGGACAGATCCAACTGGTTCAAGCTGCTGCTGCTGGCTTTGGAGCACTGTGACAACACGGAGCTTCTTCAGCTGCTGGATCCACAGAGAGGTGGCTTGTGCGCCGCACGCATACAGCTGCTGTCTGCTGTACTTAAGCCCTCCACACACGCTGACAGTTACACAGCTGCTGTCTGCTGTACTTAAGCCCTCCACACATGCTGACAGTTCAGTTCCTCCTAGAGTCATGTAAAAAATAACCTCCCTTTAGCAATTATAAACTATATCAGCAGAATTTACTGTTATAATTGGAAGGCCCAGTGCTCTGCGTACTGTGCTTATGCAGAATGGTTGGATGGGAGAGGTGTCAAAGGGGTAAAATTATCAATAAAACTTGGTAAAGCTTGATTTATGATGCCGCTATTCTCCATTTTGTGGTCATATTCATTTCCTGGTTTTTTACTTGTTTCCCAGAATCTGCAGAAGTAAAAATGGAAATAGATGTGGGAACCACAACAGTCGTGTTCCAGTACAGAGAACAGGCTGAGTGTGAGTCATCCCTGAACAGCGCCAACTGGAACCAAGCACAAGGTATTCCCTGTTTGACACATGAATCTCTGAATCCAAACATACAAGTTGATGCCTGCATTCCTCATGCACTTACTCCTTGTTGCTGGCAGAGGGCAGCACTGGGCTCGCAGGTGGCGTGACGCTGGGGAGGTACAGACTGAGGGAGTATCAGAAGGAACTGGCGGCGCCGGCTTTGCAGGGGGAGAACACGCTGATCTGCGGCCCTACAGGTCCCCCCATACTGCTAACGACAGCCAGCAGTACCTCAGCTGGCTTTTCATTACTGCCAAATAACGTGGTTTGTTAAAGAGAAAATTCTTGTGTAAATGTTAATGACCCCCTAGAGATAATACACTACATGCACTGAGCAATTTGGTTTCCCTGTCTGTCACTTCAGGCTGCGGAAAGACCCTCGTTGCTCTTGCCATCTGTGAACATCACCTGAGATCTAAATCAGAGGCCAAGATCGTCTTCTTGGCCACTAAGCTGGTTGTGTATGAGCAGCAGCTCAGGCTGTTCCTCGAGTACTTTAACAGCACTGATGCAGGCATCAGGTGAGTCTCACACATGCTCTTTTGATGTATGCCATGTAAGGAGCAGTCGGTTTTTCATCTGCACACCACTCTGTTTATAGAATCAAAGGCGTTTGTGGGGACATGGAGGACCAGGTATCCATGGATGTCATCGTTGAGGGGAATGACATCATTGTGTTGACGCCTCAGATCCTTCTGAATGCTCTGAATAAGGGGACTGTGCCCTCGCTCTCCGTCTTCACACTGCTTATTTTCGACGAATGTCACAATGCCACCCGGAAGCACCCCTACAACATGCTGATGGGCAGATACCTGGACTCCAAACTTAGCCAGCAGCACCAGACGCTTCCTCAGGTATGTCAGACTTTTATTGTATGAAAGTACGCTGAAGGCCAGAGGAGAGAACAAATAAACAAAAACATGTCATCTATGGCCAAGAAATGGTTTTATTGTGTGTTATTCCTTGCCCTATCATACATGCTCAAACTACAACTTCCAATAAATTCAGCTCATTCATTTCACATTTTCTATTGACAGAATTAGAAATTTACAAACAAACTAAAAACAATAGCCTTTGTTTCAAAATTGTTCATTAAATGTTCTTTTTCCATATTTCTTAATAACTGAACACAGCCAGTTTGCATGTTCTCCTCATGTCGTGTGGATTTCCTGGCGGCACTCCAGTTTTCTCCCGCAATCCAAAGACATGCCGATAGGACATGGGCGTAATTTGGGGGGGATGGGTTGTCAAATCAATAAATCCCATTTAATTACATTTTCAGATCGTGGGCCTGACGGCTTCAGTGGGAATCGGCACTTTCAGGAACTCGCAGGAAGCTGAAATGAACATCTGCCAGTTATGTGCCAACCTGGACACGAGGATCATCTCAACTGTCAACAACAACAGAGAAGAACTTCAGTCGTTCGTTCACATTCCTGAGAAAGGTAGAGGCACACTTACAAAAACGAGCATCGGATCTCTAGCCTGCACTGACCTGGATAACTGACAGGCCTTTCTTTTCATTCTAGATTTTTCTGAAGTCGAAAAACTTGCCAATGATGAGTTTGTGTCCATTATCCGCAATATCATGGTCTACATTGAGAGTCAGGCCAGGCGCTGGTATGACATAGGTAGGGTTTCGGGCAGCCTGGGATCCTGTGTGAAGCTGAGCTTGTTCTGCACTAAGAAACAGCACCGTGACATGACTCTCTCACTACAGGGTCCCTGTCCAACCTGCAGACCTCTGAACATGGCACACAGAAGTATGAGCAATGGATCGTGGACATCCAGAAGAAGTGCAAGGTCCTGCAGCTGGAGGACAAGGAAGAGGAGAGCAGGGTGTGCCGGGCACTCTTCAACTACATGGGGCACCTGCGGGTGAGAAGCCCCCCCATGCTGACTCACCTCACTCTGACATCCCGCTAGAACATCCCTCTTTGAGGAGACGTTGTTTTGTCTGTCCTGTTTTTCAGAAATACAACGATGCCCTCATCATCAACGAAGACGCCAGGACTAAGGATGCCTTGAACTACCTGGAGGATTTCATCAAACAAGTCAAAGACGCGGGATTTGATGAGATTGAGCAACAATTAACTGCCCGTTTTGAGGGTACATTTAAAATGTCAGAACAGGAATTACCCTGAAATTGGCAACATGAATTTTGTGTTTTGGTAGAAGAAACACGAGGTCATGCATGAGTGTGATAAGCGTGGATGTCAGTGTCAAGGACAGCATCACTCTGCCACAGGGATCAGGGTGATGATGCTCAGTGGAGCCTGAAAAGCCATGGTCCATGTCCTGTCTGCCTTGCAGAAGAGCACCGCTACTTGGCCATGCTGAGTCAGCGCAGAGACAGGGATAATCCCAAGCTGACCAGGCTGAAGTTCATCCTGGATGAGCAGTACACACAGGACGAGGAGACCCGCACCTTGCTATTCGTCAGGACCAGGGCCCTGACCGAGGTGGGGCTGTGAGAGCGTGGGGTGAGGAGGGTGTGTTTTTCTTTTAGATAAGTACATTTGTGCTGTGTTCCATTTACCTTGGAGGTTGAAAGTCGGTGCTGGGAATTACATCACACCCGAGGTAACTGCATTCCAGTACAAGTCGGAAAGCCATTTATCAGTACCAGTTCTGGGTACAGACGCGGAAAAAATTTGTTGATACCCTTACAGCTCATTGAAACAATGCTTCATTTCTCCTAAAAAGTGATTCAAAAGTGTATACCTGCATGCCTTTAGTATGTGATAGAGTAAATTTGTTGGTACCCCTAACGAGACTATTTATGCTTATATTATAGTCATATTTCAAACTAAGTGTTTAACCTTAATTAGTATCACAGGTGCCAAAAGCATTGTACTTTTCTTAAATGGTCCTTCATGAACCCAGATCTTACTCCTATTGAACATCTATGGAAAGATCTTAAAATTGCAGTGTGGAGACACCACCCTGCAAACCTAAGATAACTTGAGCAGTTTGCTCAGGAACGGTGAGCCACACTACCTGTTGGCTAATGCAGATGTGTCATTGTGAAGTACAGTGATCGCTTGTTGGCAGTGATTGCTGCAAAAGCTGGTGCCACAAAATATTTGTGAATCAATAATAAAAAGCAAAGTCTGATTTGTGTTAAATATGTAATAAACAATAAGGGATGTTATTAAACTTTTGTCACTTTCGAGTTATTTCAGAGATAGTTGGGTTTTCGTTTTTTTGTGGTACCAACAAATTTGTCCACGTCCGTAGGTTCACTGTTAGCTATTGTTAGCATTACGAATTGATAACAAATTATGTGGTATTTTGCGCATAAAAACACCGTAACAACATGTCCACAGGTAGCGGGTATGTGTATGGTCCATCTAATGAGCCACAAATAAGGTGTAAATGCCAATTAACAGCATATAGCTACTTTCACTTCTGTTGATAAAGGGCAGCCATCTTGAACTGTGAGGTCAGGTTGCAGAGGTTCCTACGATTTTCCTCCGAGTCAGAATTCCGACTAGGAACTTGGAAATTCCAACTTTCAAGTTCAAATGGAACACAGCATTAGCAATGATGATGGATCTTACCTATTTGGTATTTTTACTCGCCCATGAATTTCCTTTTTTTAGGCACTGAAAAACTGGATTGAGGAAACGGACTCCTTGAGATTCCTGAAGCCTACAGTTTTGATGGGCAGCTCAGGTTCTGGTGTGTAGGACCTTGACTCGTGTATCAAATGGGCTTCACTTCTCATGTTCTTGGTCACAGGTTTCATACTGTGGTCTATTTTTTATAATAATTCACACTAAGATCCTCTGTTACAGTCACACTACAAACTGTGACCTCCTCCCATTGCAGGAATGACACAGACATACAAGAAGGGCGTCCTGCAGTCCTTTAAAAAACCAAGCGACCAAAGTAAAATCCTCATTGCCACCTCCGTGGCCGATGAAGGTGTCGACATTCCTCAGTGCAACCTCGTCTTGATGTACGAGTACATTGGAAACATGATCAAGACCGTCCAAGTCCGAGGTGAGTGCTGCTTGGGGAACCAGGGCTCCATGCCTGCTGGGCCTCTCAACACACTGCGGCTGGGCTCTGATGGTTTAAACAGCTAAAATTCTGCCTCGTGTGTCACCCACATATCCAGTGCTAACGCTTAATTCCAGGGCGCGGCCGAGCAAAAGGCAGCAAGTGCATCCTCATTTCCAGCAGAAAGGAGCGGATCGAGAAGGAACAACAGAACATGCTTCAGGAGAAGATGGTGGAAACGGCTGTAGCTAGACTGCAGGCTTCCCAGGAGCACATGCTGCAGACGGTACTGCGTCTGACAGAGTTCAGTTCTTACAGAAACCAGCACGGCTGGGTGTGGACAGGGGGCATGGGGTCCCGGGGTTAGTTCTGATGAGATCTCGACTTTCTGTGCCGATAATCAGTATAGAAGATGAATTCCTCCCCCCCGGGGCTCCATGCCGACCAAGTATCCACACGCTGACGTCTCTCTTAATTTTCTAGCTTTTGCTGTTGCTAAACTCCTCTCCACCGTGATATCCCTGGACTTGCTCTGCCTTCAGCATGAAGCAGAGATGCCGGGTTCCTCTTGTGGATTCAGCTGAAGTTAATACACTTTCCCTTTCACCTGATGTCCCTCAGATCGAGAGCTTCCAGAAGTCTGATAAGACCACACGGGATTATGAGAAATCAGCTCCTGTCAACCCCAGAACAGAGGAAAACCACAAGCTTCTCTGTGCAAAGTGCAAGAAGTTTGCATGTTTTTCTGATGACCTGAGAGTGTTGAAGGTATGTGCACTGCACTAGCATCCATGAGGCAGATGAGCTTAACTGTGATTTCTCTCCTGGCTATGGAATTCAAATCCACAACTTTCCAGATACGGGCACAGATCCATAATCTAAGTCTTTTTCGGTTCTGTTGCTGGGCAAGTGGTCTTTGTCATTGCCATGTAATAATATCATGTGTCAGCTTGGTGTTCTGTTGCTGGAGGTGTGGTCTGTGTCTTCCCCATGTGGTGATGTCACGTGTCAGTTTAGTGTTCTGTTGCTGGAGGCGTGGTCTGTGTCTTACACATGTGGTGATGTCATGCGTCAGTTTAGTGTTCTGTTGCTGGAAGTGTGGTCTGTGTCTTCCCCATGCGGTGATGTCACATGTCAGTTTAGTGTTCTGTTGCTGGAGGTGTGGTCTGTTTCTTTCCTATGCAGTGATGTCATGTGTCAGTTTAGTGTTCTGTTGCTGGAAGTGTGGTGTGTTTCTTCCCCATGCAGTGATGTCATGCGTCAGTTTAGTGTTCTGTTGCTGGAAGTGTGGTCTGTGTCTTCCCAGTGCGGTGATGTCACATATTAGTCTAGTGTTCTGTTGCTGGAGGTGTGGTCTGTGTCTTTCCTATGCAGTGATGTCACGTGTCAGTTTAGTGTTCTGTTGCTGGAGGCGTGGTCTGTGTCTTCCCCATGTGGTGATGTCATGCGTCAGTTTAGTGTTCTGTTGCTGGAAGTGTGGTCTGTGTCTTCCCCATGCGGTGATGTCACATGTCAGTTTAGTGTTCTGTTGCTGGAGGTGTGGTCTGTTTCTTCCCCATGCAGTGATGTCATGTGTCACTTTAGTGTTCTTTTGCTGGAAGTGTGGTCTGTGTCTTCCCCATATGGTGGTGTCTTCCTCATGTTTCCTCTGTGGAGGCTTTTGTTAGCCATGAATATGGATGTAAATTCTGGGAATTTTCAGAGGAGGAAGCTGTCCATACAAGTCGCTGTCCGCTTTAGCTGAAGTGTCAGATGGGTTAGGATCAAAGAGCCTCAGGTTTGCCTGAATTGCTGCCTGTACATTTGTGAGCCTTATGCGGACTTTTGTGTGCGTATTGCCAAAGAGAGACCAGCTGACCTCATAGCCATCATAGCTGATGTTGGGAGGATTTGTAAGGTTATTGCTACCTACAGGCCCTGGGATGAGCAAAGATTTTTCGACCAGGTTTATGCTCAGTTAAATCACAGAATAAACTTTACCCACACTTCATTCACATCAGATAGCTAGGAAAACTGGTAGCTAGCTAGCCGGCTAACTAGCTAAATTATTTTACCTCCTTCATTAGCTTGTTTGATTACTTGTGGGGTAGCTGATTACTTTTCAGAACATCGTATGTCCATGTTTACAGTTTAATATGTATTTCATATAAGTGGTAAAAAGTAAAAACAGAAAATGCCTACAAAACTGCATTCTTCAAAATGACCCCCAATAGGCAAATTCCCAAAATACCCCATGTTGAACTTTCCATGGAAACTCACCAAAGATTTTCTAGCCCTTTCCAACATTGGCTGTGAAGCCGTCTGATCCACGGACGCTGTTTTCTCAGGAATCGCAGCACATAGTTCTGGACAAAAGCATCTTCGAGCGCTCCATCGCAAACCCGCACCCACGGCCCAGGAAGTACATGGGCATCATGAAAGAGAAGAAGCTCTTCTGCACCAACTGCCATGAAGACTGGGGCATAGTCGCCTCGTACCGTCACCTGCAGAACCTGCCTCTGCTCAAGATCGAGAGCTTTGTGGTGGAGAGCTGTTTCACCCAACAACAGAGATACTTTGGGAAGTGGAAGGAGGTCACCTTTGTCATCAAGCCTTTCATTTTGGAGGAGTGCCTGTAAGGCTGAGCACACACCCCACTGCTGCCCCCCAGAGGCGTGCCCATGCACAGCACAATGTCAGACATTCAGTAAACAAACGAAATGTCATTTGCGAGAATGTGCATTTCTCATCAATGCACTCATTCCATTCTATTGTGTACATGTTGAAGATATAAAGTAATATTTACTCAGCTGATGTTGGGCTAATTGTGGGTTTTAGACAGATGACGGAACACCCCCCCCTGTAATTCATGGTATTTTCAAATAGCTCCCTGTAACTGTCCTGGTTTAAGCTGTTTTATTTTTAGGGATTAGGGTAAGTGATATAAGGCTTAAAGGGATCTAGTTAAGTGCGGTGGTGTAACAGGCCATAATTGATCCATGATGAGTGTGGATCCCTCGTGTGTGAACCAGGGATTAAATGTAAAGTGGGTGCGTGTCTAATTACAGCTTCTGTTTTTCTTGTTATCTCAAGAAAATTACTTTGGCTATTTCTAAGGGTATACTAAGGGAGAACAGGAGACTCTCTTACGGTGGCTCTTTCACCATTGTTCTCTCACCATTACTCTCTCATGGTGTTTCTCTCAGCATTGCTCTCTCACCATTACTCTCTCATGGTGGCTCTCTCACCATTGCTCTCTCATGGTGGCTCTCTCACCATTTCTCTCTCGTGGTGGCTCTTTCACCATTGCTCTCTTACTGTGGCTCTCTCATGGTGGCTCTCTCACCATTGCTCTCTGTACGGAGTGATGCATCACCATGGGATACCAGTGTGCATACTGCTACCACCTACTGTACGGAGCGAAGTATCACCATGGGATACCAGTGTGCATACTGCTACCACCTACTGTACGGAGCGATGCATCACCATGGGATACCAGTGTGCATACTGCTACCACCTACTGTACGGAGTGATGCATCACCATGGGATACCA